>JAPWDM010000028.1:1190000-1552500 GCA_035578155.1 Brachynemurus nebulosus
AAACATTATTTTCAATTTTATACTTTTTATTTGGAAAATAATATAAATAAAAAACTTTATTATACAATATTAAAAAAAAAATTTGTATCATTTATAAATAATTATTTTTAAACATTTATATGGCAATATTTTCACAATTTATACATATATATGTATCACCAGTATTAAGCACGCATTTAATATGAGCCCAGTTTTTGCATAACTGACATTCAATCCACGGTTCTTTGGGGCGACTTTTTGAAAATAGTTCATTGCATATTAAGCAAGAAATCCTTGATAATAATATTAAGCAATTACTATTAATACAAATATCAATTTTTTTAGTAACTTTTTTACGCTTTTTTGCTATATTTTGTTCTTTCTCTAATGTTTTTATTTCTCTTGTATCGGTTAAAACAGTAGATTTTCTTTTCCTTTTAGTTTGACTCTGTTCTTTAGAAGCAGCCCTTGGGTAGGGTCGAACTATTTCTGGAGAAAATATTGTAGGCGTTGAATTTGATTGAGTATTCATTATCGATGATGTTAAAATTTGCGATTCTGCGGGATCAGTTACGAATGACGGAGCGAAATCATCTTGAGTAAAAATATTTTCATTATATGGAAATATTCCAGTCTTTTTAAATCCTTTTATGATATTTGTACTAGTTGTAGCTAATGGTAATGAATCTGCTACTATTTTTGGGATATCATATATTGTTATCGTTTTACCTGGATTATTTCGCAACCATAAATCTTGTGCAGTTGAAGCATATTTCTTAAATGGTCCATACACAGCCACATCAAGTGGTTGTAATTTATGGCTACAATGTGGTGGAAATGATAACATTACGATCCCATTATCTTTCGCTAAGTTTAAGGTTGGTACATGTAAATGTGAGGAATGATTATCTAATACGAGTAATACTGGATTATTAATAGATGGTTTAACGTGTGCGATGAAATGTTGCATGTACATAAAAAATTCTTCATTTGTTACCCAGCCGCTTGAATTGCCTGCACCAATACAACCTTTTGGTCCATTATTAATAAAATGATTTTTATATTTTTTTCGTGGAAATACGAACATAGGAGGCACTGTATTTCCGTTTGCGGAAACAGCACATATTAGTGTCACATTAGTACCCCGCTCAGCAGAAGTTATGGAGCCAACATTTTTTTTACCTTTCGCAGCAATTATTTTAGTAGGTTTAAGTACTGTGGAAATTCCAGTTTCATCTATATTCCAAATGTTTGATGCGGTAAATTGATATTTATTCATAACTTCAGCTAATTGAGTGAAAAATGGTTTTACATTTTCAATATTAAACGATGTCGCTCGTCCGATGCTTGTTGGTTCGGGTTTTCTAATTGACAACTCTCGATTCCTTTTTAGAAAACTAGAAAGCCACTCTTTGCCAGCTATTTTATTAAGTTTCCATGTTTCAGGCATTTTAATATTAAATTTTTCAGCACACTCATAAGCAAGCTGACGAACATCTTTTGGAGTCAATCCATAAAATATCGAAGCCATTTGTAGTAAATAATCTTAAAGCAATTTCCTGGTCCTTAGAAAATACTTGTCGAGGTTTTTTATAGCCCATTGTCGGTAAATCTTGCGTTTCCTTATTTTTATATGCTTTCAATTTAGTTAAATAACGCGTTAGCGTCGTACGTTTAATATTAAATTCCTTTGAAGCAGCATTTATACTTTTGTTCCCAAAAATTATTGTTCTTGCGGCGTCATTAAATGTTTCCATAGATATAAGACCTCTTTCGGTTTTGCGTTTATAATTTCTCATATCTAAAAGAAATAAAAAACAAAAATTTAATAAAAGAAGATCTTAATCATAGTTTTGTTAATGAAAAAATTTGTACTTACTTATTTATAAATGATACAAATTTTGACCATTCAATCGATGACGGACACGGTGATAAATTTAACCCTTAATTGGTCTACTGAATTACAAATATGCAAAAATACAAAAATACAATTTTATTTTTAAATTAATATTTCGATTCTATTTCTTTTTTTCTTTTTTTTTTTTTTACTTTATTACTATTTAAATTCTAATTTCATATTCCTAGATATTTCCAGGAAAAATATTTGTGAAAACGATTAAATAAAATATGTTATGATCACAGGAAAATTTTTAATAATAGTATTTTTTTTTTAATAATATTTTTCTATTTTCAAAGCAGATTAACAAATAATTTAAGAAAATAACTTTTGTACTCCAGTAGACTACTTATGTTTCAAAAAGTGAGTAGACCAGTTAAGGGTTAAGGAAATTCAGTATACTCTGTAGTAAAAAAATTGGATAAATAAGAATCAATTGAATCCGTTGATGTAGAACTAATTGGTGTTCGAACAACAGACATGTACTCCGGTTGCTCTGTAGTTGGTGAATGAACTTGTACTGATGATTCAGTTGGTAAAATATTAGATTGAAAATTCGGTGGCGATTGTAATAAAATTTCCTGCGGTTTTATTTTTTCAGCTACGGTATCTTCTGATACTGATAACGACTGTTTTTCATTTTTCGAAATTATATCATATTTTTCTATCAATTGCATTATTTCGAGTTTTAAATTTTTCTTTAAATCTTCTGAAAATGTTTTTAATGTTGGCAACAAAGATAACAGAAATTTTTCATTTTCGTCATTAAACGTTTTATTTTTCGTTTCCAATAAATTTTCGTTTTTATTTAATTTTTGCGTTTTTTTAATTAAAAATTGTACCATATTTATATGGTTTTTTTTTCTTTTCAGGATTTAATTTTTTTTGTTTTATTACTGCAAAATATCTGTCCTTAATATTTTTCCAACGTTTCTGTAAGAATTCTCCAAATTTTTTTTTGTTATTAAAATTTACTTCTTCGTTGGAAAAACAATTTATGATTTGATTCCAAGCCAATTTTCTGTTATATATATCACTATGTATCCTTTGCGTGTCCCATATAATGGGTCGCTTTTCAACTTCATTTATTAATTTTAAATTATTAATTTTATATGCCATTATAACTTTGAAAATATACACTAGAAAATTTTAAGTAACAATGAAAAACTGAACAGTAGTGTTCACCGTGTCGGTCAGCGAGAAAATGGTATCGAAATTAATACAACTTCTGTATATAAAAGAAAGATTTATATAACACCAAAACCAGTCAAATCAAAAAAAGAGTTATATAATTAATAACGTCGCTTAAAATTGAAAATGTCGCTACTTTTTATTTAAAAAAAATAAACTTATTTATACTTGCAAATCTGAAAAACAAAAATAAAAAACGTCGCGGCGTTTTATTTAAAAAATAAAAGTACAACAAATATTAGCGATGCTTTTTATTTAAATAAAATTATGCATATTCCATAACATATTAAATAAAGTATTGCTCAAATTACCTCTTACAAATTTCATTGCCCAAATAACCCCGGTCTACCCTACATTACATTTATATACTAAAACTTAATTAGGGTTAATTAGCACTAAAATTAGTTTATCATTTAGTAAATATAATTAGCTTATAATTTAGTTTATAAAATAGTAATAATTTAATTTATTGTGCTACCATTTCGTCAGGCCTACGTCTGATCGAAATGAAGGCTCTGTGGCTAATTTTTCGGAATTAGTTTAACCCGATTTTATAACAGAGCAAGGCATTGTGGGAACAATGTCATTTAATTTAAACAAAAAAATTTTTGTTTGCAATTCATTAGTAATTTAAACTTAAGGTTTTTCAGGGTTTTGCTTGTGTGTTCATATTACTACAATTTATACTTAAATAATTTCAATAGTCACTTATTAAATTGAGTTCGTTGTATTTTTTTTTTTGTTGCTACCTATAATAGTTTTATTTTTTGTTTTCTTATATTTCTAGTCAATGGGAATTGAAAATGGCTCGTGATTATGCTAATTACAGGGGGACTCACTCAATTTTTTCTTTTTCTTTGGTATTTCGTTCGTTGTGGGCTGACCAAACATTATGTTCTTACAGCACAACGATTTATCTTTCCTTTTCTCTTCGTAGGTCCGGCCGACCATTATAATTTATTACTGCGGAGACTTACATAAAATTTTTTCTATTTTCGAGTGATCTCTGGCTGACCGGCTAATCCTTGTTCCATTACCCATATTCAATTTTGCAAAGCAAAGCGCTTAGGCGGATCTATATTTGAGCTGGATCTCAAATTTAATTGAAATTAATTGAATTTATATTTGTCTCAGACAAATTTAGTTTAGTAAGTTAGTTTAGTTAACTATTATTGCGATTATTCGGATTTATGTCTGAGCTGTCAGACTTAGGTTAAGTAAATTTTCTTCATTAGTAACCCGAAAAGTACAACGAATTTCAACAAGAAGCGAATTTCAAAAGAAACGAATTTCAATTAAAACAACTAATTTCAATTTCAAAACCCTATTTCACAAAAAACTTGCCTTTTATCCTTTAAATTGCGTTCAGTCACTACTATACATTTTGTACCTGCAGCACTATGCGAAAATGCTGAAATTTTGGTAAGATTAATCAGTTTGGTGCCCAAATTTAGCAAACACATCTTTGGTAAAATAGAAATCACTTAACTGCTTTTAGGATATCTAATCTTACTATTCAAAAAAAAAAAATTCCTTTTAAAAAAAAAAAAAAAATTTTTTTTAACGGGTCGTTAAGAGTGTTAGGTTTTGCACAACGTTTTCAAAATTTATAATAAAAAAAATTGATAATTTTCAATGTTAATTTTATTGTATGTTTTGTTACCGCCCAGTGTACCTTCGCTGCTGGCGCGGACTGTACTTTGAGCTGTGTCAAATTTATTACATTACAGTTTGTATTATGTATTCGCGCGCGTAATGGATAGTTTTTGGAGGCAAAACTGCACTATAAATTTCGGTTGAATGATAATGTCACTTTCAGTTTTATTTTTACCTTTTTGGTGATCACGACCGGACTTCTGTATAATACAGGTACGCTTAAACTATGTTTTTTTTATATTTTTCCATTATTGTAATAATGAAATTAGTTTTTAACATGTAAAATTTTGGTCACATGTAATTTGGAGGTGCTTCATCTGGAAACAGAGACTTAATTCAAAAAATGGCTGGAAATTTTGTGGATGAATTGAATCATCTTGGCGCTATTAAACGATGGATTAAACTTTCTGATATGGAGATTGGAAAAGTATATAAAATAATGGGAGCAAGTCAGTTGCCGTCAAAATTCGATTCATCAAAAATGAAGACAATATTGGAATTAGAAATTGGATACATATCATTGCCGGCGAGATTTGACAATTTGAACGAGCAGATCCTGGCATGGTTGCAAAGCAATCCAAAACTGGGTATTATGAATAATGGACCCATTGGACTAACTCATAAACTGGAATTCAAAAAAACATTGGATCTTCTCGAAATCGCAATTCAAAACGTTGGATCTTCTTGAAATTTATAAATTTTCAATTGTTGTGTTAACAATTAATTATTGCCAACAATGGAATCCATGTATTGTGGAAATCGTTCGTATTCATCACATAGCATTTCAGAGTTGTCGATAATTTGTTTAATAATTTCCTCTCGACGCTTCGCCTTACTTAGTTCTCTTAATTCTGCATTGAAGAAAACTGCATTGAAGAACATTGAAGAAAATTGATGTAATGATCCGTAAATTCCATACAACAGAAATATTTCGATATCTCAATATTTCCAACATTTCGTCTATAATTGCGCTTGAAAAGTCTACAAACCGCCTCTATAAATTCAATGGTGTTTGTTGAATAATTTTTTACTATTTTAATACACAAGTCGGCCAATTGGTGATCTTTGAGTCCTTCACAGAGCACTTTCTTGCATATACATAAATTTTTTAATATAATTATAAATTTTACAAGTTAAAAAAGTGATCATTGTGTACCTATTTTTGTTTAAAACTATACTTAATAAAAAAAATTTAAAGAAAAAAAAACCGATCTTTTGATTTACACCGATCCCTAAAAGGAAATCAAACTAATTTTTGATATTATACCTTAAACTTGATGTATATATAAAAATTCCATTTACAATTATGGTACACCATATATACTCGTAAATTTTACAAAAATGTATCACTCTGTATATTTTTTAATGCTACATATTCTCTGACGAAATTTAATATTACAATTATATTTTTCACTCAGCTAAAAATATATATATTCTTATGTTTTCTTAATAAAAAAAATTTATTAATAATTTTTAAAAGTAATATTGGCGATCTGTTTTAAAAACACATTATTTGCTTGTTGGATATGATGTATGAGATTTTATTTGACGTCTTATGACGTTAATGACTTAAAAAATTTAAAAACTAGGCACATTTATATTGTACAAAAGTAAGAAATACGTAAAATTTTAATAAAGGAATAGATACATATTTCGATAAATTTGTGAAATGTATAGTAATGTTAATGTGCGATCTATACAGTACTCTGTTAAAAGTAAAGGTCTCTACGTTGTTAAAATCATATTTTGTAAATATGAATAAATTTTTTAAAAATCTTATTCTTAAAACTTAATATGTAATCATCTTAAAGTAGTTTTTTTTGAAACATTAATTCGATGATCTTAAAGTAGTTTTGAAACATTAATTTCTCGTTATAGATATTTTTTGGCCTTATTTCCCTCTGTTTTATTTCACAATGTTCCCTATATTTTAAGAAAATTTCCTTTTAATATTTTATATTTTATCTAACCAATGTATCTGTTTTTGTTAAATTTATTATTTTCTATTGTTTTAATTATAAAAAATTAGTTTATACATATACCTATGGCTTTAGTTTTGTGAGCGACTGTAATAGTAATTTATCTTAAATATGAAATTGTACTCTTTGTACTTTAAATTTAACGGATTTTTTTTCCAGTGAACTCGGGAATTAACTATACAAAGCCATATTTAAATTTTTCCAATTCTAAAAGTCAAATTTTTTCACAATAATTTCAAAACTAATTTATATTTAATAAAAAATTAAAAATAATTTCTTAGCTATGTAAGTATATGTAATATTATTTATGTGTATTTTTTAACGATACAAAGTTATAATCACATATAGCAAACTGCTGACGAAGTGCATTCCACACGTTACCGTATCGTATATATCTCATATGTGTATACATCTCAAATATAGCAAGTGTACCTACTTGTTTAAATTTTTATAAACGAAATTTATACCAAAATGAAAATTTGATTGTAAAAAAATAAGAAATTCTATCAATATTAGAAAATTTATTTTCAAGAATAGTATTATTGATACTAAAAATTTATTTCGAATAAGAACCTACATATTTATTTAACGTAAAATGTTTAGCCACCGATAATGTACTAGAAATTAAAACGATTTCTTTCTGTGTAATAAAACTAGCATATTTTTTATAAACTGAGCACTCAAAATTGATAGGAAAATTCTGGTTTCCTAGATAGTTATGTTAAGATACACTTTTTAGGATTAAAAAATTAATGTTGTGTTAACCCTTCTACTCCTAAATAAAAGCATTTATACAGTTTAAAACATTTTTTAATAAAAAAATCGAAAATCGATAGTTTTAAACAATACCCATATATACCCATATGATGAAAATTGCGGACTATGAAATTCGTAACTCTTTTCTGTACATTACCCATGTCTGCTTTTAAACTATTTGCAGTCTAATTTTATAAAAACACTTAAAAATTATCTGTTACTATATGTAAATAATAAACAATTACAGACAAATATTTCTATGCAGCGAGTTGAAAATAATGCGTTAATGCAAAAAAATCAAACATTCTCTTATGTATATAAGTTAATATTTTAAGAATAAATACGTATACAGGGTGGGAAGTAAAATAATTGTCGTCGTTTTCAAGAGCGGATGAAAACTTTAATTTGGACTATGAAATTTTATTATATTTTTCCGGAATTATGCTGAATTCAATTAATTAACCCTTTCCTGCACAGCAGTTTTAGATCATTATTGTTCGACGATACTTTATTTTTAACAAATCATTAATAACATGGGTAAATACTGTTAGGTTTTGCACAACGTTTTCAAAATTTATAATAAAAAAAATTGATAATTTTCAAAGTTAATTTTATTGTATGTTTTGTTGCCGCCCAGTGTACCTTCGCTGCTGGCGCGGACTGTACTTTGAGCTGTGTCAAATTTATTACATTACAGTTGGTATTATGTATTCGCGCGCGTAATGGATAGTTTTTGGAGGCAAAACTGCACTATAAATTTCGGTTGAATGATAATGTCACTTTCAGTTTTATTTTTACCTTTTTGGTGATCACGACCGGACTTCTGTATAATACAGGCACGCTTAAATTATGTTTTTTTTTTATATTTTTCCATTATTGTAATAATGAAATTAGTTTTTAACATGTAAAATTTTGGTCACATGTAATTTGGAGGTTATATGTTGAATTCAAACCTTCTTTTTTTTAATTTCAACTTTGACAATGATTAATCTAATTAAATTTACAATTTTATTTATTCAATTTCTTAAATGGACTTCTGTATAATACAGGAATTTTGTAACTAAATATGTGAAAATTTGGTATAAACTTTTTTGAAATGGATGTTGAGTGACATTGTACAATTGTGGAAATTTGTTAACTGGAATGCACATGTTACTTTTAAATGGACAAATTCTGGATGAATTCAACTCGCTGTGGTTCAAATTTGGAATTACATCTGCCTGCCATGAGTTCGCTTCAACCCTGGACAACCACCAGTTTCAACGTCCTAAGGCCCAGATAATACCGCTTTAAAGTGAATTCTTTAGTTAAGTAATCCTTTTGGCATGCTTTTATTATTTGTTTTTTTTGCAACGTGGTGCCTGGTGCTTCTTTAATTAACAAATTAACATTGCTTAGTGAATCTATTAAAGTGTAAAACAGTTAACTTTTCTGCCATTCAATTTTCTATTAATTCCTTGTAATGTGTTAGTTTTCATTTAACGTAAAACAGTTGAATCTCTATACGTATTAACTTTTCTGTCACTCAAACTTTTGTTAATTTTTTATAATGTTCTAAAGTTTTCATTTAATTGTAATTAAGGCTACCTACATGACCTACATAACCTACCTGATCTAATCGTAAATTTTGATTTATGCATGCATGTATTAGTCAGTAGATATTTGTATCTTGTAAAATTTCTATATCTTTCTTACTTTCTCTTTTGTAGTTTATTAAAATTATTGTATTTCGTAATTTCTCTATATTTTCTTGCGTTATGCTAATTTTCTTGTTCTTTATTTTATCTTGCTAAAATATTTACTGACTAACTAAACTTTAAATATTATGTAATTTATTTCTAAACTAATTTGTTGCTATATTACTATTACTTTCTTGCTATTTTACAATTACCTAAATTTTAATAGTTTATATTGTTAATTGTTATTTAACCAAGAAATTGTTGTTAATTATTTACTTGTATCAAATACTTTTATCACTCAATTATCTAATTTTTTTTGTACAAAACTTTATATTGGGAACAATCTGAAACTTTCTTAATTCAAACATTTAAAATTTTATTTTAAATAAATTTCTTTTATTTACTTTGAATTCTCTAACAATACTTATTGGTAAGAATTACAAAGTTTACACATATGTTCTATCGCACCAGAATGTTAATAGGACAATGCAATTTAATTGCCTATATTCAGGAGCAAGTAGAAAACATTACCTATTTTAATAGCTCAGAAAATACACATTACATAGTTCGCTGTAAGAACAATCATTCCGGTGATCTTTTTTAACGAATTACTAAAATTAAGGACTGTGGTATGTAAGAAATAATAACACGCACATTATTTTAAAATATTTTATTAAATAATTAACATACAGCTGTTGGAAAATTACAAAGATTTTTTTAACAACTTATTAAATGTTGATAGCTTATTTTAATATCTCCTATAGGGCCTTAAGTATAACCCTTTACCTGAAATTTTTTCATCACCATCGTTGGCGACTGTATTCTCGTCATAATCAGCTTCGTTGTCGCTCGCAGTATCTTCGCTATCGCTAGCAGATGTTTTTCATCGCTGTCTTCGCCATCATTTGATATACACTTTAACACTGGCTCAATAATATCATGCTTTTCCAATTCCCTAGTTATTGAGATAATCCGCTTTCCAATCTCACTCTGCTTTAAATTATTAAAATGGCTTCGTTTTTTCTCGTTTTCGATATAATCCGCGAAGCTGGGATTTATAATATGACTCCTTTCCATTAAAAAACATATAGTATTAATCATTTCTTCTCCAATTTGCGTCTGAGTCGCTAAACTTCTTAGTTCATCAACTAAATGGTTCGGGTCATCAAAATATTCTTCTTCATCAACAGGTTTCGAATGGCCATTATGAAGGTTAGCATTTTCATCATCATATTTGAAACGTTTAGCTCCCCCATTTATTGAGTTGGATGTTGAAAGTTGTTCCTTTTCTTCTGAATTTTTATCTTCTTGTTCTTCATCCTTTTTCAAGGAACTATGCAATGTGTATTTTCTGAGGTATTAAAATAGGTAATGTTTTACTTGCTCCTGAATATAAGCAATTAAATTGCATTGTTCCATTGACGTTCTGACACAATAGAACATATGGGCAAACTATGTAATTCTTGCCATTAAGTATTCACCCATATTATTAATGATTTGTTAAAAATAAAGTATCGTCGAACAATAATGATCTAAAACTGCTGTGCAGGAAAGGGTTAATTAATTTAATTCAGCATAATTCCGGAAAAATAAAATAAAATTTCATACTCCAAATTAAAGTTTTCATCCGCTCTTGAAAACAACGACAATTATTTTACTTCCCACCCTGTATACGTATTTATTCCTAAAATATTAACTTACAAGAGAATGTTTGATTTTTTTTGCATTAACGCATTATTTTCAACTCGCTGCATAGAAAGAAAATATTTAGATATTAATAATATATTTTTTTGTAAGAAGAATAGTTTTTGATTTTTGGTTTACATTAACTTTCAAAATTTTATGTGTGCTAGTGGAAATTTAATTATTTTCTTTTTTTAGGATTGATAAAATTTTAATATGACTCTGTATTGCTGCTCACCTACGTCACATAGGGAACTCCTATGCAAAATTTCATTCTTTTAAACCCAACGGTTTAGGCTGTGCGTTGTCTGTCAGTCAGTGTTAGAAATTTATTACGTAGATATATTACCTAAATCACTCAATATCTGTAATGTTCTTATTTATCTCAGAATACCCCCGGGAGAGTTTTAAGTTTATTGTTGGGATTCCATGAACCAAATCATTCATCGTCATTTGTTAGTGTAACCTTATTTTTTAACAATTACTAACGTTTTAAGACTTAAAGTTTTTTCATCATCATTTTTTTGGCAAACTTGTTAATATATATGTATAGACATGACGTAGTATATAATCAGAAATATCGTGAAGTCAGATTATGATTTTGTTAAATTTTTTAATAAATAAAACACATTTTTATAAATTATAATAATATACAATATATTGGAGTATGACAATATGAGAAAAAAAACGCTTATTTAGCATTGATAAAAATAATTTCGTAATTAAGATGAATTGCTATTACTACCGTCTTTTACAAAAACTAGAGGTCATTTAATACCTATAGATATATTTAACTAATTTTTTAACGATAGCAAGTAATAAATTTTTTGATAAAAATAGCTATAAATTTTTTAGATAAGTTATAAAATATTAAAAGGAAAATTTTCTTATAATATATGGAACATTGTGCTATTAATTTAAGACTAAAAAAATATTATGAGGAGAAATTAATGTTTCAAAACTGTTTTAAATTCTTGATATTACATATTCAGTTTTAAAAATATTAAGAAATATGATTTTTTTACAATATATTGATATTATAAAAAATATGTTTTTTAACGGTGTAGAAACCCGTACTTTTAACAGAGTACTGTATATATGCGAAATATTATATTACTATATATATTTTAAAAAATTCGTTTTTATTTAATTGTTGATGATCAAATATTTTTACATTAAATGAGTAAATTCTTATGTATTTTATAACACGATATCGCGTGACTAGCGATATAGTAAAGTAATCATGGTATTTATAAGGTACATATTTTAAAAAAAAAAAAAATACATGCTTAGATGTTTATAGCATAAGTAAGTAGCAATTTTTTTAGCTGAGTGCACAATATAATTGTATTATTAAATTTCGTCAGAGAATATGTAGCATTAAAAAATATACAGAGTGATACATTTTTGTAAAATTTACGAGTATATATGGTGTACCATAATTGTAAATGGAATTTTTATATATACATCAAGTTTAAGGTATAATATCAAAAATTAGTTTGATTTCTTTTTAGGGATCGGTGTAAATCAAAAGATCGGTTTTTTTTTCTTTAAATTTTTTATTAAGAATAGTTTTAAACAAAAATAGGTATACAATGATAATTTTTTTAACTTGAAAAATTTATAATTATATTAAAAATTTGTGCATATGCAAGAAAGTGCTCTGTGAGGAATCAAAGATCACCAATTGAATTTATAATTTTTATTAAATATATGTAAAAATTGGTACAATATTGAAATTTTTAAAATACATAGTACAATTAAATAATACATTTTGAAGAGAATAAATTACAAAATTCGCCATTCAGCACCCCCAACGATTTCGAGAAAGTCCAGCGTTTTGAATTCCAGTTTATGAGTTAGTCCAATGGGTCCATTATTCATAATACCCAGTTTTGGATTGCTTTGCAACCATGCCAGGATCTGCTCGTTCAAATTGTCAAATCTCGCCGGCAATGATATGTATCCAATTTCTAATTCCAATATTGTCTTCATTTTTGATGAATCGAATTTTGATGGTAGTTGACTGGCTCCCATTATTTTATATACTTTTCCAGTCTCCATATCAGAAAGTTTAATCCATCCTTTAACAGCGCCAACTTGATTCAATTCATCCACAAAATTTCCAGCCATTTTTTGAATTAAGTCTCTGTTTCCAGATGAAGCACCAGCAGTAATGGATTCCATTGTTGGCAACAATTAACTCGTAACACACAACAATTGAAAATTCACAACAATAAAATTTAATGTTTTTTCACTAAAGTTTCGAACAAGATTGCGATTGAAGAAAATCTGTCACGGTCTTTTATAGCAGAAAAATAGCCTGATGACGTCAGCTATCACGCTTTATGTAGCCATGCAGGTTAAAACCTGTTTTCGGATAAAAATATACAATCATATGATAAAATTCATTTTTGCATATTAGACAGAAATCTTCGCTATTAATATCAGCATTCCTGTTAATGACGTCAGCTAACAGTTTAAACCTGTTTTCAGATAAAAATATGATAAACTTATGAAAGCAACGCCATCTTTTCGTGGAATTTTGAATCTAGGTACAGAGTTCGCGGTAGTTTAGATTAGCAACGCCATCTTTTAATGGCTAGTTTAACTATCAAAAAGGATTTTCAGTACCATCTATTGATAATTTTTCAAATTTACGCATAGGGTTCACTAGTATCCAGACTAGCAACACTATCAAAGGTGACTGCGGCATCTATTAGAGGAATTTTCAAACTTACGCACAGGGATCGCTATTATCCAAACTACGAGAGCCATCTAGCAGTGAATTTACAAAGCTCGAAGGTGGTTGCGCCATCTGTTAGGGAATTTTTCAGTTCTTAGGTTAGAAAAATTTTGTTAGGTTAAACCAAATTTTGTTGGGTTCTGTTAGGTGAGATCAAGTTCCGTTGGGTTCTGTTAGGTTAGAAAAAATTTCACTAGATATCGTTAGGTTGGAGACCAAATTTTGCTCCACCCACCGCCGGACCACCTCGGTAGTTTTACCACCATCCGAGGTCACTCAAAAAGTCGGATGGTGGGATGGTGGTTCCAGCTCCGGCCAATCCTTACTACGTATATATATATATATATATATATATATATATATATATATATATATATATATATATATATATATATATATATATATATATATATATATATATATATATATATATATATATATATATATATATATATATATATATATATATATATATATATATGTATATATATATATACATATATATATATATATATGTATATATATATATATGTATATATATACATATATATATATATATATGTATATATATACATATATATATATATGTATATATATATACATATATATATACATATATATATATATATATATATGTATATATATATATACATATATATATATATATATATGTATATATATATATGTATATATATACATATATATATATATGTATATATATACATATATATATGTATATATATATACATATATATATACATATATATATATATATATATATACATATATATATATATATATATATATATATATATATATATATATATACAAAAATCCAAAACAAAATTCTTCCATAGTCCCAGACTCAGATCTTGCGATAAGCGCTGCTGTAATAGCTGAATTTCCATTAAATATAGTCTTAAAACAGAATTACTTTGAATTCGGCAGTAAGTTTTTCCGACAGATAAGTGTTCTTGCTATGGGGTCACCACTGAGTGAGCCCTCTGAGATTTATATGTCGAGTTTAGGGAAAATAATAATGAATAACACTTTAAAAAAACAACATGTAAAATTTTGGTAAAGGTCATTGGATGATTTAATTACAGGGTTCGATGGATCAATTCGCCAATTCAAAAAATTCATAGATTCACTAAATTTAATAGACCTCGAAAATACAATTTGATTTAGAATTAGAAAAAGATAAGAAGATAATAGAATCAATTTTCTGGATTTATCCATAACGAAAATTAACAACAGCCTTGAGTTCAATATTTATAGAAAACTATCATATTCCGGAATTACAATACCAAACGATTCAATAAGTCCATTTCAATACAAAGACGCAGCCTATAATTCAATAATCCATCGCGCTTTTAGTTTTGCATTATCAAAAGAAAATTTTAAAACAGAAATAAATTACATTAAAACAATAGCAAAAAATAACGGATATAACTCAGAATGAATTGATAAATTAGTAGTTAAAAGAGAATTTTAACAAATCTTAAAAGAAATTTATCCCTCCGTTAAATCAGACCCCAAATCAAATTTCAAAACTTTAACATATTTTGGTAAAATTTCAGATAAAATACATAAAATTCTAACTAAATCAAATATAACTACTGCATTTAAATCGAGCCTTAATTTAGGAAATTTAATATATAACAATAAAAAAAAAATAGACAAACTTAAAAAATCAGGCATTCACAAACCAAATTGTCAAGAATGTGATACTTTTTACATCGGTCAAACTGGCAGAAACAGGAAATCTGACTCCGCTTTTGCCAGACATTTAGTCAGCACAGGGCACATATCGGAGAGAAACGTTACAGTTTTACACGAAGCAAATAAAGGACTCAGACTAAATATACATACATATGCATTATATAATTTCATAAAGTAAATAATTCTTATTTAGCAGTGCGCATGCGACTTTCGAACAAAAGGTACAAACATATTTAAGTCAGCTTAAAGGACAAAAAGGGTTGTTGTATTGCATTGCATGACATTCAGTCAGTTTTGGAGATAGCCTTCTACTATCTTGCAGTATATAAATTAGTAGACTATGTAGGCGGTAAATACGTCTCATTACCACCAGTCACTTCGTCCTTAAGACTTCGTGACAATGATTGTTATTGACTTAATTTAATATTTAATTAAATATTTATTCAAGTATGTTAATACAATACGCTCGGATTGTTCGGGAAGTTTAGTGTAGTTAGTGTTAATAGTTTAATATTTATCCATATTTATGACACCAATAATATTTGGAGATAATTAATTATTTAAACGTGAATTTTTTTTAATGAAAATTAATTTCATTTTTGTTTAAGCAATTGTATATTTTGTAATTATTTTATATAAATTTGCATTATCCAAATTTAATTTTTCTTTTTTTCTATTTATTAGTATTAGGGTTATTTAGGATTAAGATTATTTTCTCCCGTGATAATCTCCGCGTATTTTCATAGACATTCTACGTTTAATATGTGAAAATGATTTGTAGTATTATATTATATTATTAGTAAATCAGTTACACGTCACACCCTTCGATAACAGGTAAAATTTTGAATTAAACAAAGATCAGCTTGTGGCATTTTGGGGCATTTTTTTGCGTACTCTGTTTGAAATTTTGTAAATTTAGAAGTTTTGATTAATAAACGTTATTAAAGTTTATTCAGTTAATTCATTTTACTTTCTAAATTTCAGCTTCCAATCATCACCTTAATTTACTTTCAGTTTTTCTAACTTTTAATTTAAATTTTTTATCCATGCTGCTTCACTAATATCAAATTTCCAATAAACAAAATACGAATTCAAAGACACAACAATTTTATTAGTGAAAAATTATTAGGTGTACAATTAAGTTCTAGCCGTCTTTTGCAAAAAAAAGCATGTACTATTTTAAAAACAGCTTGCTGAATGACGTTTAACTTTTCTACAAGTTGTTGTTGTGTTTGCGCAAAATCTTAGTCCAGTAATTCTTGCAATTCCTCATCACTAATTGCTAGAGGCTCCAGAGGGTGGTTTATCATTTAAAAAATCTCCATTTTTAAATTTCCGAAACTATCTTCGACACGTACTGTCATCAACAGGGAGCGAAGGTTCGGTTGCACGAACAGGACCGGCTTTAAGCTTCCAACTATAATTAAGATATATAAAATGAAATATTTAAAAATTGTAACCTATTTTTGTATATAAAATTAAGGCACTAAATTTCTTATCAAGAGAGCATTAATCCAAGCACAAAAATAGATTAAAATTCCTCAATATTTTATTTGATATATATTAATTTATACTTGAAAATCTAAAGCCGGTCCTGTTAGTGCAAGCGAACCTTCGCTAGCTGGTCATCAATAGCACTGTCACCATAAGTTGCACAGATTATTCTTTGAGCTTCAGCAACACTTTTTCCTTGATGAAATTGGTATAGAAGACAATGGCGAATATGCACACTATTTACTTCCATTTTCAGCTCAATGAAAAAAAAAAAAATATATATATATATATATATATATATATATATATATATATATATATATATATATATATTGAAGGTTAATATATTAAGAGCGTGATGGTTTTACAGAGTAAAAACAGCTGCGTATATACATATGCGTATTAATAATTAACCTACAACCGGCTGTGAGATAACGCCATCTTTTGAAAACGGATAGAACTTAGTTGTACACCAAAAACGGATAACGCCCCTACTCTCGCCTCGTCCCGTTCTTATCGTATAGGCTGTATAAGTCCAATTTTTTCAATTAAAAAATTCGAAACAAACCCAAACAATTCACAAACGATCGCCATAGAAGAAAAGTTAAAATTTTAATTTTTTGAATTTTGTGTTAGCTAATCGTAAGAGGGTACTGTAGACTGTGCTATATGCTCAACTGTGCTACTATCTGATCTGATATCTGTTAGAATCCCTATAATAAATAGAGTCGTGACATGTCATCTATTTTCCGTCCAAAACAGAGCGGGAATCTTCAAAATGAATTATCACATGTCTGAGTAAATATTTTTGAGTACATAATTATTATTAATAAGTTATGAATTAGTGAACAATTAAAAATTCTTAATTTAATTATTCTTTCTAGATTAATCTAAATGATTTTTGTTAAAATTTAATTTATTTCTAATGTATTTTATGCAAACTGTGAACAGAAAATACCGGAACCATAGATAAAGTACACCAGAATTTTATTTCTAGAAGATTGTCAACTGCAGTACATTTTTTTGGTTCTGTAACAAGTAAACCGCGGACGATTCAACCGCGACAGTTCAACCGACGACAGTTCCACCTAACGACAGATAAGCCGATGACAATTCAACCTCACGACAGTTCAGCCTAACGACAGTTAAACCAAACAACAACTGAACCGTAGAACAGTTAAACCACAGGACATTTTAACTGCTTAACACTAATATATAAATTAACTAAATCCAACCTGAACTAACCCAACTCAATAAACTATAAGCAAATCCAACCTAACCTAACCAAGCCCAACCTAAACTAATCAATATAGAGCGGATAATTATAATTTTTTATTATTAATTTAATTTATAAAAATTATAAAATTAGTAAAATCACCGATCTTATGAACATATCACCCTGATATCTTCATAAGATCAGTGGTTTTACTGATTTTATAATTTTATATTTTAATTTTTACTTAATCCGATCTATAAGAAATTATAGCATCCGCCCTATGCTGGTCAAACTCAACAAATGATAAGTAAAAGTGACCTAACCTAACCAAACACAACTTAACCAAATAAAACCTGACTTAACCAAGCCCAACTTAAACCAACCGAATTCAATGAATTATAAATAAACCCATCATAACCTAACCTAATACAATCTAACGTAACTTAACCGAACCTGAACTAACCCAACTCAGTAAATTATAAACAAACCCAACCTAACCTAACCAAAACCAGCCTGAGCTCACCGAATTCAACAAATTATAAACAAACTCATCCTAACCTAATATAAAACAACCTAACATAACCAAACCCAACCTGAACTAACCGAACTCAATAAATTATAAACAAACCCAACCTAGCCTAACCAAAACTAGCCTAAACTAACCGAACTCAACAAATTATAAGCAAACCCAATCTAACCTAACCAAACACAACCAAATAAAACCTAGCTCATCAAACTCAACCTAAACTAACTGAACTCAATAAATTTATAAACCTAACCAAACCCAGCTTGAACTAACCGAAATCAACACACCCAACCTAATCTAACCAAATCCAACCTAAACTAATCGAACTCAGCAAATTGTAAACAAATCCGACCTAACCTAACCAAAATCAGCCTAAACTAACCGAATTCAACAAATTATAAACAAACCCAACCTAACGTAACCAAATACAACTTAACAGATTAACCTAAGCACACAACACCTAAACTAATCGAATTCAACGAAAGGTAACCAAATCCAACATAACCCAACCAAATAGTATACCCTTAATTGTGTAAATAGTCTCCCTTGAGACTGGAGACTACATAAATACTTATTTAGTCTCAAGTCTCAAGGGAGGCAAATTTCATTGCTAGATAAAATTCAAATAATTTTGTTCTTATTAGTTAATAGATTGTACAACGGTTAAATTGTCTTCAATTAAAATGTCGTTATACATTTCTCAAAAATACTAATTAAACTAGGTCAACGTCTTTCTAAAAAAAAATCACGTGAACAACCCCTTAAAATAAAATATAATAAAAAGAGAAAGCACGTTTCTTGAAAACAGTACCTGAACTAATAGTGCGTACTTCATCTCCTTTTTTAAGTTACTAATGTATATTTCTTATGAAAACGTGTACCAATAAATTTTATGACCTAGTCCACCGGGGTGCGATATTAGGTACAAAATATTCAATAATATTTAAAATTTAGTTTGTTTTAATGTTAGTTTGTTATTAATCATTTTTAAATGTTAGTATTAATATTATTTTTTTATCTTTTGTATATAATTTTTAATTTCTGTACATATTTTAATATAGTATTATTAGTACCTTATTAATAATTTTTCTGTTTATATCAATATTTATAAAAATTTGCAAGCTGTAGTGTATATATAAATTTTTTTTGTAATTTTTTTTTTTTTTTAACAATGCTTGCAAGGCAAAGAGAACGCCAATAACAGAAGCTAAAATAGTAATAATAGCTAATTTTTGTAACTTTTGTAAATTATATAATTTCACCACTTTTGTATATTTTTCTAAATTTTATAAATTATAAAATAAATAAATTATAAACTAATAGCCATATGCCCAATGGGAATTCCCATCGGCAACATCTTTTTATTAGGTACTCACTTTCTGCTCACTTTTAATGTTTTTCAAAAGCCTAAATCAATATTCACGTTTATAACTTCAAAAATGACAATCTTCCCATATGAACTTTCATTTTCTGTTTTAACTCCTTAGGGAATAAATTTCCAGAAACAACTTTTATTTATAAATAGTAGAAGCCTAAACGCCAGTTTTCATAACTCCTGTGCTTAATTTCGTCCTTCTAAACCCAACAGTTTAGGTTGTACGTTGTCTGTCAAAGTTAAAGATTCATTAAATAATATATTTTTTATTTTAATAGTCATAGTAACATATTTTTCTAACTTCAAAAATAACGAATTTCCATAAAAATTTACATTCCCTATTTAACCCACTTAGGGGGCGAATTTTCAAAATTCCTTTCTTAGTGGTCACTTACGTTACATAGGGAATTCCTGTGCAAAATTTCATTCTTCTAAACCCAACGTTTTAGGCTGTGCGTTGTCTGTCAGTCAGTCAGTGTTACAAATTTATTAAGTAGATATAATCGTTCACTGATAAAATTAAAAATATATAAATGAAAATTAATTGCATATAATAGTATTCATATAATACACAGTAGCATACATAATGCAATTCAAAAATAAGAATATTTTTCCGTAGTACGCACTCGAGTATACAAGGTTCAGTTTTCATTTCCAAAAACATGTATGAAACGAGTGATTCGTTGACCTAGTTTAACTAGTATTTTTGAGGATACTATAGGTTTAATTGTCGTCGGTTGATCTGTCATCGGTCGATCTGTTGTTAGGTTGATCTGTCGTCGGTTGGACTGTCGAGGTTGAACTGTCGCAGTTAACTGTTTGCGGTTTACTAGTCGCGGCACTGTTTTTTTGACCCTCTATTACTTCTCTGTGGAACTTGAAACGTAATAGATGGTTATTGTTGTAATTTAATTGTTGCGTAGAGGAATTGAATAACGTCTCAACACTTGATGTTAGTTGTCCCAATCTCAGCTCTTATAGTTTTGTCGCAGGTTCTTGGGATTGTTGCTGTGAGAAACTCCGCCTAGTACAGGAGTGGCGTCCAAACTTTTAGAACATGTCGCTTGATTTAAGAATTTTATTCATGATACTTTTTCGAAAATTTCAATAAAATAATACGTTTTACAGTTTTACGGATAAACGATACTTTATTACGAAAATAATTTAATACAAACGTTAACGATTATAATTATTGATAACATTTTGAATAATACTTGAGCCCGGTTCCGAAAATGATTGAACGAAAAACTAAAAATGGTGTCTTCAAATCATACTCGTATTAAAACTCAAACTAGACTCTCTACATATCTAAAAACAGACTCTTATCAAAACTAAAATTAGACTCGACTCCGCACTGGTTGGTCCTGGCTTTTATATATTTTCATATTTGCTAGAATGTTCTTTGACAAACAACCTAAGTAATCGTATGAGCTGTGAAGGCGAACCAGCCAAAGTAGAGAAAAATACAACATAATAATTTTTTGAACAGGTTGAAGTGAGAAGGATAGGGTCGTTCGGTCAGGACAACGGTGACAACACCAAACTTAAGTGGCTATCTGGAAGATTCGAGAATAATCATCCCTCTCACTCCATTACATAAATAAGGAAAGAATAAAATATATTGACCTTTAAAACATAATGCACGCATAAAGAATTTGATAGAACACATGACCATATTTGGTGAAAAAGCAAGCATTCAAGTGATATATACCGTGTGAGTTTTTCGAGAGTTGCCATTTTTATTACAGCCAAAGCGTTGATTTAATCGAAAAATTGTTCAAATAAGAGTTGTAGATATCGAAAGGGGTAACCAGTTGCTATAATCAGGAGCTTTATAGCTCGTATGGTTTTCGAGCTATAATACAAACTTACCTTTTTTAAACAGAATAGTATACTTATTTATTGATAAAAATAATTCAATAAAGCAACAGAAATTAAAAATAAAAAATAAAAATTTTTATTTTAAATTTTTTTTCAAATTTTGCAACTTTTGCGCTTAAAAGTGATTTATTTAAGTTAATTTTGTAGAATTTAAGAGTGCTTAATTCAAACCGCCATCGTTATTTACGTTAAATAATTGTGTAGCCAGACAGTAATTGTATTTATGCTACATAGATGGCTGTAGATGGCTTTACCGTATACAACACAAATGATTAATTCAAAATGTCAGCTCTTTAAATACCCAAATTTTATTAATTTTTATTCAATATTTTGTGTTTATATTGATTTACAACTAAAATATATCTACTTGGAAAGTAGTTAATTGACAAAATGAATTGAGAAAACGCGGAACATCATTAAATGGTAAAAAAGCTGATCTTGTCTTAAGCAAGTTTTTTAAATTTAAAATATTTCGATAATTTATGTAATTCAGTTATAGGTACTTTATTGGAGTATCTACTTAATAAATTTCTAACACTGACTGACTGACAGACAACGCACAGCCTAAACTGTTGGGTTTAGAAGAATGAAATTTTGCATAGGAGTTCCCTATGTAACGTAGGTGAGCACTAAGAAAGGATTTTTGAAAATTCGTCCCCTAAGTGGGTTTAATAGGGGATGAAAATTTGTATGGAAATACGTCATTTTTAAAATTTGAGATATATAAAAACATGTTACTATGGCTATTAAAATAAACAAAATTTAATAAATCGTGGAAGTTGGTATTTAGGCTTTTGAAAACACTGAAAGTGAGCAGAAAGTGAGCACGAAGATGATGCCGATGGAAAAGCCCATCGGGTATACGGCTAGTTTCTAATAACTTATTATTGTGGAGGGAGTGTGTGTTTGCACGTTACACAGTACAGACGTGCTTGTGCATTGATTATTGTGTAATTAGCTAAATCAGTCCTTGTTACTATAAGTATAATATTAATTTTCACTAAATAAAAAAAAAAAATAAAATAAAAAATAAAAAATTACATAAATTAAATATTTTAATCGAAAAAATAATAAAATGGAACATATTGAAAAATTATTAATCGAAATAAAAAAAGATACGGACCAAATTCCATTGATAAAAAATGATTTAAATGAATTGAAATCAAAAATAATTATATTAGAAGAAAACATGGCGGCATTAAAAAGTGAAATTAAAAGTTTGAAGGATAGTGAAAAGATAATGAAAGAAACTATTTTAACTCAAAACAACAAGCTAAAATCATTAGATCGAGAATTAAGAAGAAAAAATTTAATTTTTAAGGGTTTGGAAATAAAAACTGATAATTTAAGTTTTAATCAACAAGTTTTGTGTGATTTTATTGTGAATAAGTTAGAAATCAATATTACAAAAGAGCATATTGAAGATATACGCGTATTAAAAAACGATAGCAGTATTTCTATTATTTTGGTAGTGTTTTATAGTAGTTACATGCGGGATGTAATAATAAAAAATAAACATAAACTATTTAAGAGTAATATCTATATTAATGAACATTTCTCCAAACAAGTATTGACAGAAAGAAAAAAATTAATCGCGTATAAAAATACTATTAAAAATAAACATAGTTCTGTTTACTTAAAGTACGACACCTTAGTTGTTGACGGGAAACCAATTAGAGTGGAAGATATTGAGGATCTTTTGGAGGAAACAATTTGTGGACACGAAGACTTAAATAGTATGGCTAATTGTGAAGCTAATAGCAGCCCTCTGTTGGAGAACACAACTAAGAAAAGAAAACTGAGACAAAGCAAAATCTCATTAACACAAATTTCTCCTGGAACATCAAATCAGATTAGTCTCACCCAACAGCAACTACCGAAGCAATCGTCCTTATCCATTGTGTGCTGGAATATAAATGGTTTTGCTAACATTAATAATCTACATGAAAATAATATTAAATTCGATGTTTTATGTGTTTGCGAGACCTGGTTGTTAAGCCCGCCAAAAGCCGTCCCATCATTTTTTCAAGATTTTCAATCTTTCCACTCTATGGCTATTCGTGAAAAAAGCAGGGGTAGAGCTAGTGGGGGTATCAGTGTATTTGTTCGAAACAACACTTTACAAACTAAACTCATTGAAATGGAACACATGTGGATTGTTCTTGAATTATGTGACAGTGTTACAAATATTATTCTTATTGTAATATACTTAAAGTCAAAAAATTTATTGTTGACTTTTCTTGAGTCGTTTCAAATCATGCTTGATGAAGTTCAAAAAAAGTTTTCAAAACATAGTGTTATTGTGTACGGTGATTTTAACTGTCATGTTGGTGATATAAATTACTTAGAAAAGGATATTCTTATGAATGAATGTTTATACGAAAATCGTAAGAGTTTCGACACTCTCGACAAGCAAGGTAGTGAACTCATTGAGTTTATGGAAAGTAACTCTTTAGTGCTATTAAACGGTAGAACTATGTCTGACTACCCAGCACAGTATACTTACATTTCTACTCTAGGCTGCAGTACTGTGGATCTTTGTTTTTGTGATTTAAATTCTACGAAGCTAATTAAGGACTTGTGTGTTGAAAACTGCATTGTAACCTGTTCTGATCATTTTCCTCTAACTTTATCTTTAAACTTTAATAAATCGGTACCTACAAGAAATTCTTTGATAGTTAAAAAACAGTATATAAAGTGGGACCCATTACAAGCTTATCAATACACAGTTGCAATGCAATGCTCAAAGAGAACCCAAATAAATTTTGAAAGTGCATGTGTGGATGATATATATGATAATTTGACTCAGGCAGTTGATGAAGTAGCAAATTTGTTGCACCTAAAAAAGAATGTTAATTGTTCTGGTGCATACAATAAAATTACAAAACCCTGGTACGATATAGAATGTCGCGACCTCAAATCAACTGTTAAGTCAAGTTTGAAAATATGTCGTCAGCACGGGTTTATAGATGATAATTTATGTAATTATATAAATATTAAAAAAAAATATAAAAATTTAGTTAAATCAAAAAAGAAGCTGTACTATGATGATATAATTAACGAATTAGGTTTTTGCAATAACTCAAAAACATTTTGGCATATTATTAATAAATTTAAAAAGAAAAACATAAACAATAATAATAATGATCTCAATGTAGAGACATGTCAAAATTATTTTTTTAATTTATACAAAACACATAATATTGTAAATAATGATGTTTACTTTAACGTACAAAATTCAAATTCGTACATACTAGATACACATATTACGCAACTAGAAGTATCTGCTGCATTAAATAAAATTAAATCAAATAAAGCGCCAGGTCCGGACTTAATCTCGAACGAATTTTTCAAAATGTTACCTGACAATTGGGTCTTTTACATGACTTGTTTTTTCAACAAAATTATGGAAACTGAAAAAATTCCAAGCACATGGCCCAGGGCAATACTAACACTTTTATTCAAGAAAGGTGACAGGACAGACCTTGCTAACTATCGCCCCATAGCATTATTAAACACAAGCCTTAAAATATTTACGCAGATTTTACTGTCGCGTTTATTAGTGTGGGCAGAGGAAACCGATGCAATCTCCGAAACTCAGTCTGGATTCAGGTCCGGTAGAGGTTGTGTCGATAACTGTTTTATCTTGAATTCAATTTTACAAATACACTTAAGATTACCAGGGAGAAAAGTATTTGGTCTTTTTATTGACTTTAAGAGTGCTTTCGATAGGATTAGTCACCAATTGCTCTGGAGAAAGCTATGCGATTGTGGGTTAAGCCCTAAATTTATCAATATTTTAAAAAGTATTTATGAAAAGGCGTCAATACAGGTTTCTATAAACGGAGAATTGACCAGTGGCATAAATGTAACCAGAGGAGTTTTACAAGGCGAATGTTTGAGTCCTTTCCTATTTTCGCTGTTTGTAAATGATATTGATCAATTTTTTAGAAATAAAAATTTAAGAGGTCTTAATTGTAATGGCATTGATGATATAATGATTCTTCTTTACGCTGATGATATCATAATATTGTCAGACTCGGAATTCGATCTCCGGAAAAAAATATCAGCATTAGAAGAATACTGTAAACTTACAGATTTAACGGTAAACACAGCCAAAACAAAAATTGTACAATTTAGACGGGGTGGAAACCCAATTCAAAAGCTATTTTCCTACAACAACGAACAAATTGAAATCGTGAACTCCTTTGATTACCTTGGTGTTAAATTTACTTCATCTGCTTTATTCTTTGAGGCTAGCAAATCCTTTATTGCTAAGGCGAATGTAGCAGCCGGCTCTGTTTTAAACATTTTAGCTAATTGTAAGTGCAACTCATGGTAGAAAAGGCTCCAATTGTTTGACTCCTTGGCTTTAAGTGTTCTATTGTATTGTGCACCCGTCTGGGCTTTAAGGTATTATGATAGTCTGGAAAGGGTGCATACTAATTTTTTAAAGAAATTACTTAATTTACCTAGATATACACCCAATTATGCGGTCAGAATTGAAGCAGGTTCAGACAAAATTATTATACAAATTCTTAAATTAACGCTAAAATGGTTGCATAAAATACTAGAAATGAGTAAAAATCGCTATCCAAAACTGTGTTTTGAACGTTTATTAACATTAGCAATTAATCAAGAAACTGATGAAATAAAGTATAACTGAGTTCTACAGATAAGACGTATACTTAGAGTTGCTGACTGTGATGACATAAGATTGTTCACTGATAGTGTTTACTTAAAAGAAAATACTGCGTTTACAATTCAAAAATTTCAAACTATTCTTCGACAACAAGATTTGGATAAGTGTTATAATTCAAGTTTTTGTATATTTTACAAATCTTTAAGATTCAGCCAAGGAACGGCCAGTTATCTGCAATTATTACTACCCATTTATGTAACAAGAATTATAGCACAACTTAGGTTGAGTGGGGGTAACAACATAAGATTTCGTATTGGTGGTAATTCTTATGCAATTGACACTAATCAGGTATGCACAATATGTAACATGAAAGTACTAGAAACTATTGAACATTTAATATTTGTTTGCCCAATTTATCAGACATCTAGACTACAATACCTGGTACCTTATGCAACCATTTATAAATCGGAATCACTCCGTGCTAGTTTATTATTACTGATATCAACGGCAGATAAAAAATTGTTAACTAATATTTTCCATTATTTGAATACTACGTTAAAGTTAAGATCGTTCATTATGGATGAATAATAATGGAATTACGTAACAAATACATAATTCTTAAGGGGATATTTACCAATGAAAAAAAACATCAAAAATAGGCGATTTTACTTTTCTATTTTCTCAGCGTAGAATTAACGTATGAACTTCAAATTTTCAGTGAGTAAAGACAAAGGTAGTAAAAAATGTTATTAGGAATTAGAATTTCAAATTTCCATTTTTAAGTGGGTGAAAAACGAGTTTGAAAAGCATCAAATATAGCCTTAGTTTCAGTGCAATTTACCAACGATTGGAAAATTTAAAAAAAAATCTGATTCCTAATAACATATTTTATATGTTTTAAGAATGTAATTTTGAAATAAAAATTACTCTCGAGCTACCCATTACCGCGTAAATAGAAAAGTAAACGTAACATTTGTGGACATTTTTCTGATCTATTTATATTTAAAAATATGTTTTCTCTTTATTTTCGTTATACCAAATATAATTGAAATCCGAACAGATATATTTAAACTTTCTTTAAATGGGGTAGTCATCTTTTTATTTTCTGTCTAAACTTCAAACATATGTGACAATAGTAAAAATATAATAAAGGACCTTGAAGGCCTTGCTAAGAAAAACGTTATAAAAATACATGCACTACGTTTTATGAATAAGTAGACAATGTTATATAAATGTAGGGACCCGTAAATTGTAATATTTTAATTTTAAAAATTTACACCATAGCACAACAATTTCCTTGGATTTTTTGATTTTTCGGTACCTTGTCTATAAAAATTGAAATTCTTTATGAAATTTGTGAAGAAAACTATAATAGAAAGTCTCGGAAATTTAAAGGGTAAAATTAGTGACGGATTTACCAGCAGGCTGAGTAGGCTGGAGCCTAGGGCGGCAGATTTTAATGGCGGGAAATTTGGGGGCCAAAAAGGGCGGCAAAATGTAGAATTTGTTTTTTGTTTTTTTCTTTGCTCGTCACTTACGTTTTTTAAGAAAGGTGGCAGATTTTCGGGGCGGCAAAATGTAGAATTTCAAGTTTTTTTTTTGCTCATCACTTACGGTTTTTAAGAAGGGCGGCCGATTTTGGGGGCGGTAAATTTGGCAAAAAGGGCGGCAAAATTTTTTTTAGCTTTTCAGGGGCGGCATTTTTTACTGAGCCTAGAGCGGCACTTAGAGTAAATCCGCCACTGGGTAAAATTTTTTTCGCAAGTCACGTTATTTAGAACAATTTTAATTTTTTTTCTATTAAAAGATCCTAAGTTTCTTATTAGAAATGAAAAATTTTTGAAATTTTCTAGCAAGGTGGGAGTCGTAGGATACATCTAGTCGGGAGTCGATTTTCCTTAGATGGGCATCACAGTGGCTGGAGGTGACTTGAAATAGAAACTTTTTGCCCTGGGAGGAACCAGGGGCAAAATTTCGAAAAATTTTATTAAATATAATTTGTAGAAATTTTAATTTGAAACAATTTTGTTTCAAACTTTCTTAGAAATGGCTTTTTTCACTGGCTTTTTTTGCTAAAAAAAATTAAATTCGACTTTTATTTGGTGCATATTCAAGCTACAGAATAATAAAAATTGCATACACAATATTAAACTTCTTTTTACTGGACAAGTGGGTTTTTTTCTGTTATATCTTTTGTCATTTCTATCTTTGACATTGATTATAACCGATTTATTTTCAGTCAAGTAAAGCTTCGCCCGACCTGCGGGCAAACGTATCATGCCTCATAATGACTGTAAAATTTCATTGCACTACTTAACTCAAATTCAAACTTAAGTGGTTGATAATTTCTGACCAGTAATAGTTAAGTAGATATTGGGTTTCTACAAAAATAATTTCATATGAGTTTAGGATAATATCACCTTTTCTTTTTATATCAAATACCATAATATAATTATTTTATAATTCCACAAGTATTGCGAGCAATGATACGGGAGACCGTACCGGTCGAGCTAACACTTAAGATTACAAAAATCAAAAATATCCAATCTTGAACTAAAATTTATATCATGCTGTGAGGGACTATTGTGTAGGAGAATAGGTACAACCAGAGAACAAGGTACAACATAAAAATGTATATGTATTAAATTTCACATCCTTCTAAGATTCATTGTACATGCACATGTTAAAAAGAATAAGAGATACTGTCACCTTAAACTTTTATATTTACATCTTTTTTCATTAAATATTTTCAGTATCATTAGAATATTGTTATTGGCGGAAATAAAATTTTAAATAAGACAAGCAATACTATATTTACGGAAGTTTTAATGAGTCTGTTCTTTTTTAAAGTGGATGTAAGAATTTAAAAATAATTTTCGTGAATTCTGTGTGCGGTAGAGATGGCATCAAAATGTTAAAATCTTCAATTTGCTGTTTTATTTTTTGAGAATATACCCTTAAGCATAAACATATAAATGTTTAGATGTACATAATATACTCTTGTTTATTCATTTTTTTATTTTTGTATAGACAAACATTTTTCTTTATCTTTTTTGTATTGGTACCTATTTATATTGTTTCCACTTTCATATAATGCACACACACATGTATACACACACTCCTTTGCAATGGGAGATGTACTCCTTAATGCAATAAAAAAATTCTAATTCTAAAAAAACTTATTATTGTGTTTACTGAAGATAAAATAACGATTTTATTCTCATATTTAATTCAGTTTCATGGAAGTTTTCAAAATGACATAATCTATTATATTACCGAAGGAATATTCATTGTTATTTTAAAAGGTAAGGGGGCGTCCATAAATTACGTGAGATGTGTAAGAGGGGGAGGGGGTTGAGTCAAATCTCTTCTAATCTTACGTTGGAGAGAGGGGGGGTCTCGGCAAATATCACGTAATTTTTTTTCTGATTGAAACAAAAAAAAAAATTATACTATTTTGGTCCATTTAATCCAGATTGTACATGCTTAAGATTTAATCTTAAGCGTAATCGTAATACGATTGAGATCATTTACTAATTCGTCTGTGGTTCCAATAGTCTCTATTGAGACCGCGCATGATTCTCCATGGACTAGGGTTGCTCGATATACATCGATGCATCGAAAACATCGATATTTACCATTCGATGTATCGATCCAGTCCGATACATCGGTAACAGTCGATGTTTTACGATATATCGATGTATTTTATTCAATGCATCGAATAAACACCTCATACAATTATACGTAAACTTGTACAAAATTGCGTATAAATATTTAACTTTAGTGGCCAGCGTGGCCAGCTCCGTACCATGCGAAAGACTTTTTTCTAAAACTTCGCAAGTTTTGAATCAACAATGCACCAGAATACAAGTAAAGCGAGTAAATGAAATTCTATTTCTATGCAAAGTTTAGAAAGAAAGTATTGGGATTTGTAATTTTCTCACGTGAACTTCCCATTAAAATAATCAAATAGAAATAAGGGAAATAAGAGTATTAAAATTTTAGATTGCGTCTCATTTTTCTGATTTCATATTTTCCTATCTTATTCTGTCCTATATTTTGAGCTATCAGAATCTACATATACTCGTTCTAAAATTATTTGATGTTTTCTATCGATGCATCGAAAACATCGATGTTTCAATTCGATATATCGAAAAACATCGATGCAACCTTTCCGATTGATGCATCGCAAAAAACATCGATGTATATTTTAAATGAACATCCCTACCATGGACTGAATTAGAGTAGATATTCTTTTTTTAATCACAGTAGTTACGATATAAGTATTCTATTGTTAAATTTTTATTACACTTATAACTCTCAGCAATATTGATAACTAGTCGTAAATAAAAGCACGAAGCAAATTTTTTTTTCTTTTTACAATAACAATCCAACACGTTTACGTAAGAAACCCACATTTTGAAAAATCTCACGTGAGATTCGGGGATGCGAGAGGGGGTTGAATAAAATCTCACGAAATCCCAGAGGGGGAGGGAGGGACAGAAAATTCAAAAAAACACCTCACGTAATTTATGGACGCCCCCTAAGGGTAATTCTACAATTTCAAAATAATTATTTACAATGTAAGTAACGAAAGTTTTTGTTTCATAGGATTCTGTAGGTAAAGCTTCAGTGAAACAGATTCAGTATGAAGTTAATATAAAATTGCTAGAGCATGGTACTTCTGTAGAAATAGAAAACTTAACGCGAGGAAACTGCCCCTAAAAATTTGGCACCCGGGGCCTCTGCCCCGCGTGCCCATAGTGTAAATCCACCACCATTGGTTATATGGAAAATGGAAAATAGCTATTTAAAATCGATTACAAAATGCCAAATGTTTTTACTTTAAATTCTATAAATTTTTTTATCAATATGAAAAAAAAGTTAAGAAAATTTCAAACCTACTGAAATTAAATAAGGGCAGTCTTTTGAGAAAATTTTGTAAAGTTTACATGATATGGAAACGAAATTTAACTCTTGAAATATTGTTACTTTAAAATATTGTAAAATTTAATTCAGCCTTAACATCTTCAAACCTTGACTACGCTACAACTGCGACTTCTAAATTATGAAAATCATCTACTCGAAATTAGGGTTTCCGATTTCGATTCAGTTTTATCAAAAATCGATTTTTGGAGAGCCGATCTTCGATTTTTCGTATCGATTCTTTGGAGAAGACCAAATCGATACAAAGATCGTGAAAAATTTACAGGATCGGAAATCGATCTTTTCGAATTTAAATTTGAATATTTTTAGTAAAAATATGATATATTTTTTTCAAAATTATTGTAGAATATATTTTAAATATTTATGTTGTCAAATAATTTTACCACTTTTATGATTCATTTATAGAAAATTGAGTCCAATTTTGGATTCATATGACTCTTTTAGCGCAAACTGGAAACCATTTTGTTGATATTAAATTCAGCAGTTTATCTTCAAAGAAAATTGAAAATTTTTTTGAAACTGATTTGTGATTACCTAATAAGAAACTATTAAAACTTTTATATATCTTTTATTTTCTGTAATTACAAAAATTGAATCGATTTTCGTCAGATTGGTCTTTTGTAAGCCGATTTTCTCTTGCATCGATTTTTGGTTTGACGATTCGAATCGATCCACAAGATCGATTTTTTGGCCAGAGATCGGAAACCCTACTCGAAATACAAAACATTTCTTATCGCCGTGTCTTAAAGATAATAGGTTTGTTTCAACTCCCTAAAAAACCATACATTGCATAGTTTCCCGCTTGCGTGTTTCAACTTATTTTTGATTCTATGGAAACTGGTTCATGTATCATCAATTCGATACACAGCGAAGAGTAGGAATTGTTTGGACCGTACTGCATAACAGAGCGCTAAAATTTAAAATTCAAATGTTTATTATTATTGATGATAAAGTTATTTAGTACTTTTTGCATAATTTTAAATAAATATATAGAATAAAATTTAAAATGAGTGGTATTGAGTGGAATAATAATTTCTTTAAAGCAGATATGACGAAGACTAATTAAAAATTTTAATTAATGGCTAAAAACAAAGAAATGAAAACGACTGGCAAAATTTTTGCGAATAATTTCGAAATGAAATTCTTTATAATAAAGTATTTTAGGCGTATTTTGTATTTTTTCTTAGCAAAAATATTTTTATCCATTATCAACTGCGAATCCTTTTCTGAAATTTCAGAACTGTAGTTGTGCAATAAAAAAATTTGACATTTTTGACATTTACTTATACATAAAACCATTTCAACCATAGATTTCTTTTTTATCACTCAATGCACAATTTACAGTACGAACTTGCGCACACAACGATTCACAAATCGTTCCATGTACAATCCAAAAGGAGGTAGTTGAAACAAACCCAATAGTACACAACTTGAGTCAGAAAAGTTTGACTTAAGAGAATTACAACTCTAGTAATAAATTTAACTCAAGTGACTTTGCAACTCGAGTTTTTGCTCTCGAGTTTTGTTAAATTTGAATCAATTAAATAGACTTACATTTAATTTACAATTTGTTAGACTTCAGATCGTTCAGTTCGAGTTCTATAATTTATGCACATAAATTTGAGTATACATACATTTTCATTTTGAATGTAAAATTGATTCAAATTTTCTTTTTAAATACAAAATGGAAAATGGTTTGACCGAACTTATTTAAAATAGAAAATGCAAAATGCCATTTTGTATTTTATATACATATTTAAAATGAAATCATTTTAAGTAGCTTCCAGCCCTGATCAACAGAAAATAATATTGTAATCTGATTGTATATATCTATAAATCTTTAAGTTATTTATGTAGAGACAATAAATTTATTGAAAACGTGCTAATAAAACTGGAAAATTTTTATTACATTTAAAACCCGCTATTTTAAAAAAATTTTGTACAGAAATTATGATTTTTTAATAAAACAGTAATTTGAATTTACATTGTATATTTATTTTTATTATTTAATAATTTGACAAAATGTAGAATTTGTTTTTTTTTTTTGCTCGTCACTTACGTTTTTTAAGTAGGGCGACCGATTTTAGGGGCGGCAAAAATTTTTTTACCTTTTCAGGGGCGGCATTTTTCACTGAGCCTAGAGCGGCACTTAGGGTAAATCCACCTCTAATAGAACTGTACATTCTCTATATGTCATGTTATAACACATGGGTGTTAAAGTATAAAAAACAAGCTCAAATTTTTCATAGTTTTCCCAACCTGTGTAATAATGAATAGCCTATGTTTATCACCTCTTAATTTTTCAATCGAAAGTCAATTGTCTTTATAAACTGTTTGTGTTGAAACTGTTTTCAAACTTAATTCTGTTTTATCATCTGGAAACAACATAGTATGGTGGCACATTCCTGGAAAACCTGGAAATGTTAGGGAATTCTAAACTTTCTGGAAAAGTCAGGAAATTTTATCAGAAGACTGGAAGAAATTGATTTTTATAATTTCGTTAACTTAAGGATAAAACTTTAATCAATTTTTTGACAAAGTAGTTAGTTACTCAATCTTAGGAACACTTAATTTTTTCTTCATCTTCGGATTGATGTACTATTAATTGTACTTAATGGGAAAAATTTAATATAGGTATATAAATTAATAAAAATAAATAAACAAAACGATTCATCAAAAATTGAGCGAAGTGGGACTAGCAGTAAATAAGATATTGACAATTAATGGGATTTATTGGTAGTGCCGTGGATATTATTACTCCGAATGCAATTAAATTTATAGGGGACCATCTAGGAAGCAGATTGCACAATTTCTGATAATTTCATAAAAATGAATTGAATAGTTCAGAAGTTATGCCACTTGGTGCAATTTAGTATATTAATAGAATGACATGGTAGCGACGTAGCTACGTTACTGCGATTTCGATTAAATTCATAGGGGACTATCTACGAACCAGACTGCATAATTCCTAAAAATTTCATTAAAAACAATCGAATAGTTCAGAAGTTATGCCTCTTAGTGCAAACGGACGACACACAAACGGACAGACAGACGGACGGACGGACAGGCATCAAACCAAAATTCTTCAGGAAGCTCTAAAACGTAAAATGTGCGTAAAAAAATTTATTTTAGTGGGGAAAAATTTTTTTATTTCTCAAAAGTGATGACAATGCTTTCGCCGCTTTAGTAGTCTCGGAAGCAATAAAACAATTAGGCAATTTGATTACACACTAAAGTAATTAGAATTAATAAAATTATACTTTAAGTATATTTATTTATTATATTTTTTTTAGGAAATGGTGTAATTAAATAAAATTTGTGTAATTTTATTAAAAAGTTTTATTTAATAATACTGTAGTTCTCAAATATGAAGAACCGTTTTAACACAGAACACGTTTTAAAGATGTTAAAATTGTAATAAAATCAGGATAAACGCACTTGTTTTAACACTTTGTAAATGTGAATGAGATAACTTTCCATCGTTTTAAATTTCTTTTTTCATCACTTTTTGAAATATTTTTTTGAGCTTTTACAGCTTTCTTTGTAGCTTTTTCATTTGCTTTTAAATGTAACTGCTTTAATTTTAAAGTAAACATAATAATAATAATAATAATAATAAGTCGCACTGGTGGTGAGGACACCTATAGCAGCTGCCTTTGGCACCCTTGAGGGATATTTATCCCCCATTGGTGTCAGGGAGGGTAAGGGTTCCAGGGGTAGTTTATGCGCAATACAGTAATCTTCGGATTCCATTAGCGTCTGACTACTCAAGATCGGCACCGTTCCTTCTCGAGGTACCACCGTTTTCACAAAAGATGCCGGATCTAGAGGAGAAATCCTCGATCATTCTTTTTTTTAACCTTCGTTTTTATTTCTTTTCGTTTTTACTGTTTTTTTGTTTTCGTTATTTTTATTTCTTTTTGTTTCAGATTTTCTTTTATCTTTTGTTTCCCTTTTGTTTTTGGTTTTGTTTTGTTTTCGTTCTTCTTTGTTGTCCCAACTTCAAGTCATCTTCGGGACCCACACTAGCTCGTGTGTGGCTTAGCGGCGTTGCCTGGAAAAGGGGATCCTGGTGACTGAGGGAAGCCGTTACTTACGAGTACGGCGGAACAACACGTCACTTCGGCCCTGGCTTCAGGCATAGACCGTGGCTGCGGTTATGCACCGGCCGCAGTAAATTCGAGCGCCCCGGGGTCGTGCGTATCACTGGGGCAATGGGCTTCGTCCCCAGGGCCCCTCATTCCCGTATCCCTGGCGTGGGAGTCCCACGTCCCTTATGAGGCTCCGTGGAGGGTGGGGAGCGGGGTGGGGGTTTGTTTTTTCATTTGTGTATGGAAGTTAAAAATAATATCTCTTCGGGCGAGTCCGGGCCCCCCAAACCGGACGCGAACCAAGCTCCGCCGCCGTCATCTGGCGTGAGCCAAAGTAGCGTGGCTGGTCCCACTACTGCGTCTACGGTACCTGCTCCACAACCCAGTGGAGTGAGTACCCAAACGAAAAGAGGTAACCCTCCCCAATCAAAAAAAGGGAAACATCGCGGGACTCCATTACAGTTGGAATCCCCAAGATTGCAAGGTGTCAGTTACACGAAGTTTCTTGTTATAAAGCCAAAGGAAGGTGACTTTCGTAAGATCAGTCCCTTACTCTTGGCAAAGTTAGTGAAGGATGGAATTGGGCAGGTTAAAGATGCCAAACTATCGGGCAATGGGTTGCTCGTAGAGGCATTCTCACCGGCATAATCCGAAAAAATACAAAGTCTTAAAGTATTAGGACAGTACGCGGTAGACGTGATGCCCCATGGTGTATTAATTTACTCAAGGGGCGTCATTATGCATCCGTCTTTAGCGTACTGTACCCTGGAAGAGATAGTGTCGGAGATGTTTCCACAGGGGGTAATAGAAGCGAAAAGGCTAAAGTACAACAGGGGGAACAAACATCCTGAGTCCCCCTTAATTCTTCTAACATTTAACAGGGTCACTCTACCGAAAGAAGTGATCCTGGGCCTTTTCAATAAAGTGGACGTGCGCCCGTACATCCCAGCACCAATGAGGTGTTATAAATGCCAAAGGTACGGCCACGTCTCACAAAGATGTAATATAGAGCAGCAGATTTGCGTGTGCGGAAGGCCGTTACATGAAGGACGACCATGTGACGAGCCAATCAAATGTATCAATTGTGGGGGTAATCACTCGGCCAAGTCGAGGAATTGCCCCATTTTTAAACAAGAATCCGCGATTCAAGAGTTGAGAGCCCTGGAGAGGTTAACCTATCCAGAGGCAAGACGGAAGCTTTTAGGCAATACGCCTCGTCGCTCAGCTCTCGAAGGTTATGCACGCGCTGTTGCGGCCCCCGCCCCTACAGCGGCTGAGAAAACAAGCGAAATTCGAGAAATAAAGGAAGCCATGAGACAAATGCAGGTGAATATGCAGAAAATGCAAGAGTGTCTCATGCGCTCTGTGGGTATAGCTGGATCTACCCCCACACCAGCCGCAGTGTCAGCCAAGGTCCCTGAGACCAAAAGGGTGATAACAACCACCCCTCAGGGACCAGTCGTACGTACTGTGACGTCTTCACCCAAAAAGAAGACGTCACCGAAGAAGTCACCGCCAAAAAGGCGCTACAGTGAGGGGGGAAAGGAGGTGGCCGAACAACGGTCCCCAAAAAAGGGATCTGCCACCTCAACATCGGAGGCGGAATTCATTCCGCCCCCACCAGTAACGGCCCCACTACCACAGCGGCCGTCCCGACCGGGCACACCCGAACGCCCGGTCACCCCCCTCCCGAGTCGCTCTAACCAAACACCGATGAGCGACTCGGAAGTACGACTGCGTCGGTTCGTACGGGTACTAAGCGCCCGACGACCGACGCTTATACCAACACCTCGGCAACAGAATCTGACAATTCGGACGCCGAGATGAAAGTGATAAAAAGAAAAAAAGGCTGGCCAAAGGGGAAACCTAGGAAGTAGCCACACTTCCTAGGGAGCAACCCAAGTAGTAACAGAAATGGCTATCGTACAGTGGAACTATAATGGTGTTAAGCAGCATTACTGTGAATTTACGGCCGGCGGAACAATTTACCATCAAATACCATAAAATCCGCCGGCACGACGTACAGCCAGACATCAGGGCGAGGGGGGGTGTTGCCATCATCATTAAAGATGGCGTTCCTTTCCGGGACCACCCGTTAAACACCCCCCTACAAGCTATTGCAGTAAAATTTTTAAAACCGCCCCAATTCACAGTATGCTCGGTCTACCTACCAGATTTCGACTGGAACGTCGAAGATTTGACCGAGCTTACATTACAGTTACCACGTCCATTTTTGTTACTAGGAGATTTTAATGCTCACAGCCCCATGTGGGGCTGTAGCCCAAGAGACGCCCGTGGAAGACTCATAGAACGGTTTCTAGATGAGCCTGAAGCGGTCTTGTTGAATACCGGTCAAGGTACTTTCATTAACGCAAGAACCGGTGAGCTGTCGGCTATCGACTTATCACTCGGCTCACCGGTAATGGCACACCGTTATGAATGGACGCTGGCGTCTGATTCATACGGCAGTGACCATATTCCAATCATATTGAACAGTACCACGCCGATGACTCCACATTCATCTTCGCCGAGATGGCGTCTCCGTCAAGCTGATTGGGAAATGTACGCTAACTCATTCCGTACACCCGAGCTGACTGGAGACGTAGAAGATGATGTGGAGAAAATGTCCTCCAGTGTCAATGAAGCAGCATATACGAGTATACCGAAGTCGTCCAGCATTCCACCCAAACGTCAAGTACCATGGTGGAATGAAGTCGTGAGCGTAGCAGTTGCAGAGAAAAAGCGGGCGTACAACGAACTCAGACGTCGCCCCACGCAGGAAAATGTGATAGCCTACAGGCGTGCTCAAGCACGATGTAAAAGAACAATTAAAGAGCAGAAGAGGCTATCATGGGAGCAATATGTTTCGGCCATTAATACCTCCACCACCACCTCAGGGGTATGGAGAAGAGTGAGGGCCATTACAGGGAGTCGTCGACGGTCGGAACATCACTGAACGCGCAGAAATAGCTAATTGTTTAGCTAAACACTTTGAACGCGTCAGTGGCTCCCAAAACTATGACCCGGATTTCCTGCGGATCAAGATCGAACACGAACAAAACGATCTTGATTTTTCTCAGATGAATCCCTCCAGTACAACCAACCGTTTTCTATGCAAGAATTACTGGAGGCGCGTCGGTGATCTGGGGATACTTCTCCTGGACCTGATGAGATCCCCTACGCCATGATCCGGAACCTGCCTTATTCTGGTAAGTGTAGGTTACTGGATCTGTATAACGAAATTTTTAGGCAAGGCGTTTACCCTCCGCAGTGGCGAGAAGCTACCATCATTCCGCTGCTAAAAGAGGGTAAAGATTCATCGCAACTATCTAGCTACCGTCCAATATCCTTGACTTGCTGTTTCAGCAAGGTATTGGAAAAAATGGTGAACAACCGTCTCGCCTGGTGGCTGGAATCCCACAATCTCATTCCTAAACATCAATGTGGGTTCCGCCGACACCATTCGACTACGGACCATCTTGTTCGCCTCGAGAATGCTATTCAAGACGCCTTTCTCCAACGAAAACACCTTGTGACCGTGTTTTTCGATTTGGAGAAAGCTTATGATATGACCTGGAGATATGGCATTCTCAAGAAGCTGCACGACTGGGGTTTAAGAGGTAACCTCCCTCAGTTCGTAAAAAGTTTTCTGACTGACCGTTCTTTTCGTGTCCGGGTAGGTGACACTGAGTCTGAGGCCCACTCCCAGGAGAATGGTGTTCCTCAAGGCTCCACCATTAGTGTCACCTTGTTTTCCATCGCAGTCAGTCATATTGCAGCTTCAGCCCCAATTCGTCGTTGTTTGTACGTTGATGACCTCACAATCTTCTATGCAGCCGATTCCATCGAGGATATTCAACAACGGCTGCAACAAGGCATCAACGAAGTGGTGACTCCTGCAGAAGCTCTTGGTTTTCGATTCTCACCACAAAAAACATCGGTGGTACACTTCTGCAGAAAGTGCAACGCACATCCAGATCCTGTTCTCACATTGAAAGGATCCAACCTTCAGTGCGTCGATAGCGTCAGGTTTCTAGGACTTATATTTGATAAACAATTTACGTGGCGCCCACACCTCCAAGCCTTAGCTGCGAGTTGTCGCAGGACAATAAACATGCTTAAGTGCTTGGCAGGTGCATCGTGGGGTGCGGGCCGGGAGTCGTTGCTTCACCTCTATCAATCGCTAGTTCTGACTAGAATTGATTACGGCAGCATTGCTTACTCCTCCGCCCGGGCGTCTGCGCTTCTACTCCTAGATCCTGTTCACCATGCAGGCATACGACTGGCTACGGGAGCATTTCGAACGAGTCCTTCTATGAGCCTCTGCGTAGAGTCGGGTCTGCCTCCGCTGCGACTGAGACGTGAGCGTCTCTTGCTCAATTATGCAGCGGGAGTATATGCAACACCTACGCATATCAATCACCCGACCCTATTCAGATACCGTTTACAGGGGCTCTACGGTCGACGTCCCACCATAAGTCGACCAGTGGCCGTTCGAACGCAGGAGTTATTAGAGAGTCTGCACTTACAGTTCGCCAAGGTACTTCCCAAACGTCCTATGGAAGTACCTACTTGGCTGATCCCTAATGTAAGGTGTCGTTTCGACCTGACTGGTCTCAACAAGGAGGAGACCAGTTCATTCGAATATCGATCCCGCTTTTATGAGATCATTAGCGAACTTGACTCTCTCTGCATATACACAGATGGTTCCAAAACAGCTACGGGTGTTGGAAGTGCCATCATTCGTGACGATCCTCACACTTGGTCACTTCCTCCCCAGGCCACTGTGTATACTGCGGAATTATTTGCGATTTTGCAAGCCCTGCGATTCTGTCAAACATCCGAAGACAGCGCATTCCTCATTTGTTCCGACTCGTTGAGCGCGTTGCAAGCGATCTGCCGCTCTCATACCATCGATCCACTGGTGCAAAACATCCTGACGTATCTCTACATGCTCCGCCAGAAGTCTATCGCCTTCTTCTGGATACCCGAACATGTGGGGATACCTGGCAATGAACTCGCCGACCAGGCAACACGTCATGCAGCCGAAGTCGGTGAGCCACAGGACATTGCCATTCGCCCAGAGGATCTGAGATTGTGCATTAGATCCGCGATCGAACATAAATGACAACGTGAGTGGAACAACCTCACGGCGAAGCTCAGACAGGTGAAACCTGAGGTCCGAAGAACTCCGGCACCTGTAAATCTGAGCCAGCGAGAGAGTGTGGCCCTGACGCATTTACGCTTGGGCCACACGGCATTAACACATCGTCATCTTCTCGTCGGTGAGGATCAGCCAAGGTGCGCCGCCTGCGGGACGGCGCTGACCGTGAGGCATATAGTTGAGGAATGTGTGGCCCTTGAGCCATTGCGCCAAAGGCTGCAGCTCCCAGATAGTGTAGCCGAAGCTCTTGCTTATGATGCTGCCTCTGAAAGAAAAATGCTTGCATTTCTCCGAAATTCGCATCTTCTTCAGAGGCTTTAGGGGCATACCATCTCAGATTTTACAAGTCGTCTCGTTTTATCTCCCCCGATATTTTAAAATTTTATTTTCAGCAATGTTTTATATTATATGTGTTTTCGCGATTTTGTGTGTGTTTTAATTTATTAACGATACCCGGTTCCAGCTGGTCTGGCAGGGTACTTTTAGTCTTTCGTTATGCCACTAAGGGCCTTTACACCCTTAGTGGTACTGTTTGTTATACATACCTGTTTGTTGTTTCCGTTATTGTTTTTTAACGATGTACCACCGAGGGCTCTTTACACCCGAGGTGGTACATCATTTGTTCCTTTTATCTGTGATATTTTGTTATGCCGCTGTAGGCCTGTTGTTATGGCTCTACAGCGGTATTATTTTAACCCCTTATTCGGGTTAAACCCCTTAGTCGGCCTGTGGCCTCCCAGTGACGCAATACTTACCTGTGATATTTTCTCTAGTCGTTTTCTGTGTATTGTCTAGTCAGGTTCCTCCACTCCGGGGCCCTTTACACCTCGGAGGGAGTTCCAGCGATGGCTTCCTGGCCTTGGTGACCGGACGCTCTGTCTAGTACTTATCGTACCGTCACCAAGGACTGTCCGCTCTTTTTAAGCCCTGGGATGGCAGGGTCCATCGATGGATTTTATTGTGTATGTTTTGTCCCTTGTCTATCGCATTTATGTGTTCCTGTCTGTTTTGTGTATGTTTTTTATCGTTATCGTGTTTGGCGGCGCATGCCCTTGGTTGGCGATGCCGCCGGGTGCTGCTGGCATCCACCGGCAGCAGTACCCCAATTTTAATTAAAAAAAAAAAAATAAAATAAGTCGCACGCCTGGTTGAGTCAAGGAAGTCTTTTCCCGGAGACTGAAGGATTCATGCTGGCTATACAAGATCAAGTAATTCATACAAAGAATTACTCAAAATACATACTTCGTAACTTGTCAATAACATCTCATGCCGGAGATGCCATTCCAAACCCGAAACGATCCAACATATCACAGCTGCCTGTACTCAGCTCGCTCAGTCCGAATACAAACACCGTCACGACCAGGTTGGCAAAATTATATACCAGAAACTAGCGGTTAAACACCACCTTATAACCGATAAAACACCATACTACAAGCTCACACCAAAAGTAGTAGCGGAGAATGACTCCTGTAGACTTTACTGGGATCGGTCGATTATTACAGATAAGACCATAAATCATAATCGATCAGATATCACCTTCGTAATGAAAAACACTAAGACAACCTATCTGATCGATATTGCGGTTCCAAATACACACAACTTACAAAAAACACACGCAGGTAAATTGGATAAATACACTGACCTCGCAGCCGAAATAAAACAACAATGGCGAATGGAACATGTCCATATTGTTCCAATAGTGCTCAGTGCCACCGGGGTTATTCCACACACACTACACAATAGTTTGAACCTCTTGGGTCTCCCAAAATACACATACGTCACTATGCAAAAGGCAGTGATCATAAACACGTGTCGTATAGTACGGAAGTTCCTCAGTAATACAAATCCGACTGCGATATGTGAAAGCACAAGATCTGCTTCTACTCCATCTGAGCCATCTACAGTGAGCAAACAACACACTGACACCCATCTTACAGACGCACAACACACAATACACTAACACTGAAACACAAACACTTAACACACATACAGATCCAGATTCGTCTGATGGAGAGGGGGGATCGAACAACTGCCGCACTGTCACTGTTACCGCTCAGTTGCACAATCCTCCCCAATTCAATAACACACAAGGTCCGTCAACCTCTATACCGTCTAAACGCGCAATTCCAGGAACACCCGATCTTAATGAGCATTTTAATGAACCAGAACACATTTACACCAAGAAACGTAAAATAGAACGACACATCGACACACATACACGAACACACACACAAACACAAACAGTCCTTTCCCTTCCCTCTGTCCCTAATCCTACCTATTCTCTGAGGACACGAAAACGAACTAGGCATTTACAGCCGTCTGTCATTGAGCCAACATCTACGCTCCCACAAAAGTCTCGTCGTACGAACCAGTGTACACCAAAATAGACGCATAACACCTCATTTCAAGCAACAACAACAACAATATAAGGAGTGATGTGACAAACCCGTCCGTGAATGTACTACGGTACTTTTACGGATTGGTTTGGCACATTACCCTTCCACAGAGCCTAATACCTTGCATAATGCCGGTATAGGTGAATGTTACCCAGTACTGTCCTACTGAGTAGTAAGCGCCAGGTTGGCGTAAAAGTCTATAATAATAATAATAATGATTTTTATTGCTTAAGAAAATCTTTTACAACAGGGAAGGTCATTTAACATTTATAAGTAACAACAAATAACAAAAATTATAATAAATAGAAACATACATAATATACAGTAACAAGTATAATAATCTATTATAATAATCTTATACTTTTTACATTTGAAAAGAAAGTGCGTAAGATCGTTAACTTCGTTACACTGTTGACAAATTTCTTCATGTTTCACAGTCAGTTTACAGCCTTTGAAAAAAATTTTTGTACATATTTTATTTGACATTCGTAACTGACTAACTAATCTTATTTTGTTATTATATAAGCTGTTTAGATCGGCGTCTTTTAATGAGTTTTCATATTTTTGAATAATTTTGGTCAGCATTCTTTTTGTTTTGAACATGTCCTGCGCTTCCCACAAATCCTCGTAACCAAGTTGAGTCAACTTTTGTTTTAAAGATACAATATAGTTTGAATTTTTGTAGGTTGGGTTATCAGATAGTTCCTTTAGTTTTGCATAGCATACTTTCGGGATTCTCTCGTCTGTAATATTCAGCAAATGACATCACCATATCAACATACGTTTTAAAATAAGTGTAGCCAAGTGTGGACAGTTCACCTCCGACCTCACTACATAATCAGGTGTCGTCATTGATAATTGTAGTAGATTTTAGTACTGTGTTTATACTTTTTCCAGTACTTGTGCATATTCTACCGCCCATATTTCACAAGCATACAGCAATGTCGATCGAACTATGGAGTCGAAAAGGGTTTTCTTGGTTTCCCAACAGTTTGATTTTGAGATTTAGAATATCGATTTTGATATTCCCGCTGCTATTCGTGCTTTTGAAATAAAATGGTCGCGACAGTTTTTAAAGAAAATGGTACACCAGATATGTGTACGTTTTAACTTTTTCAGTTTCCGCATTATTTAGCGTAAATTTCCCATGTTCTTTTAATTTTGGTGATTTATGAAAAATTACTTTTTTCGATTTGCTTATATTTACTGTCAGGTGATTTTTTATGCAATATTCCGAGATCACCTCAAGTTTATCCTGTACATCATTAAAATATGTTCCAAACATGATCAGATCGTCGGCATAAAATATTGCCAGAAAATTTTAAAGCAAACATATTCCACAAAATAAATTTTGCAAATTTTAGTTGATTATTACTGGAAAAGAAATTAAGGTTATGAATATTTTTAAAATACATCTTTTTCAGACGTATTGTTAAAATTTTTATATTAATAATATTTTTTGGACAATTTTTTTACCTTTTTTTAAAAAAAAAGGTTTAAAAATTTAACAATTTAAATTTAAAAAAGAGCTGTCATATTATTTATGACAGCTCTACTATACTATCCAGATATGCCATCTATAATTTAGTTTCAGAGATTTTTAATAATGACATTTTCACATGTACTAAATTTTGACTTCTTTAATATGGTGTACAATTAAATATTACAACAACAGTTGTAATTTGATAACCTGTTTAATAAATATTAAGTTAAAATTAAAAATATTAAGTTGAATATTTGAGGAAAAACTACAAATTATTTTGATAATTAATGTATTTAATTAATAAATTTTCTGTTACTGTAAAAGGCTAATGTGAATATACCATTACAACTTATTTCGTATTTTTTTTAGTATAAATTTAAAATAAATCGTATTTTTTGCGTTCGTTTAAAGAAACCTGACCACGGGTTTTGAAAATTAAAACTTAAAAATGCAATTTCTCAAAAATTTGAAATAAAATAATGAAAATTTTAGCATAATTGGTAATTTGAAGTAATAAACTAAATTTTAAGAAAAATCTCAACATATGTTCCCATTTGAAAAAAAATTTTTTTTCTATTCCAAAAAAAACCGTAAGTCCTAGAAGTCTGGAATAATTTTTCGTGAATGGCCTCCTCTATTTTGAATATTTTTTGTATAAACTTTTTTTCGATTACATGCACATTTTAGGAATAAATCGAATGGCAAATCTCGAAAAACTCACACGGTATATACAGGGTGTAAAATATATAACTCTCGTAAAAAATAGGGGAGAAAGGTCTCAATTTACTAATTAAGTTTTGCTAGTTAATTTGTTCCGATTATGTTTCATTTCAGAAATTTTTGATTGTCAAAAACTTGTTAAAAAATGGCCCCTAGAAAAAAATTCTTAATCAGGCTCTGACTACCTAACATATTTTGTTTTTGTTTTTTTGAATGTTAAACTTTTTGTCAATAAAATATATTTATGTACTTATTTACGGAATCTTTTGAAATTAACTGTACAGTAGCGTACAAAAAAATTTTAACATATTTTGTAATAAAACAAATTTTACGTCATATTTCATAATTTTAAATTTAGCAAACATCTGTAACCGATTTCAGTAATTTAAACATCACTGACTTACATCAACTTTAATACAGTTCTTTCACATATTTAATACATTAAACACACATTTAACACACATCGGCGAAAATATTATCATAGTCAATTAACAATAATTATCCATTTCAAATTCAAAATTATTCAAAACATTATATTTTTCGTTAAGTAGATAGAATCTATATACTTTTTGTTAGCACATACAAAAGTTCATTCTTCCAAAAATAAGACAAATATAATTTTTTCAATCAGCGTTCAACACACATATCACGACTCACAACACACGTTACAAATCTATATACTTTTTGTTAGCACATACAAAAGTTCATTCTTCCAAAAATAAGACAAATATAATTTTTTCTTGTTAAAACTTTCATTTCAAATTATTATTGCTACAGTAGTAGTTAAATGTTAGCATACTCCATATTAAAGATATTACAAAAGCTTTTATAAAAAAAAAAAATTAATTCTAAACAATTTATTAATTAAAATTTTTATTTTCGTCATTGTAGGTATATGAAACTTATTTTATTAACTTGTGGTGGCTGATGTGATGAGTGATGACACGAACAGCTTATTTATAATTAGGTCAGCAGTGTGGTCTCAGGTCTCAGTTTGTTTGTACAAGGTGTCAATTTAAATACAAGCCGGCCTCATATCTGTGGAACTGTAAAAGATAATTAAAATTTCTCAAAGCCGTTTCTAGAATATGGAGGGGGAACCAATATGGCCAACATAAGGATTTTTGCAACCAATCCGCTAGGGTCTAGCGACTCCGAACCTATTTTTTTAAGTTATAAGACCTCACTTGTGGTACAGCATTCGAAATATAATTTTAATTTATCGATTATTATTTGAATAGTACGAAAAATAAATTTCAGTAAGTTAAGATGTATTTTCTCTTATTCAAGTTTACAATTATCAAGTTAAATCCCTATCTGAAATAAAATCGTAAGAAATTACAATCTTTAAATCGAAGGATACAAAATATTTAAACAATTTATTCAAATTTAATTTTATAAATGTCAAATTACGTATTATTTTCCAAATCAGTTTATTTTTACAAATTATAAAATCAAAATTCCAAATCAGGCCTGGTTTGTTTTTAAATTGACACCTTGTTTATTTATACATATTACAAAGCTAAAGTTGAGGGTACGTTTTATGGGAAAATTGTTAATACAGTAGAACCTGTTTAAGTTGAACACCCGCGGTGCAATCAAAAACTGTCCAACATAAACAGGTGTCCAACATATGCAAAATACCAAAATCATCTACGCTTAGTAATTTTAAGGTTAACACTAATTTAGAATATAATGCAAAATTAATTATTTTTAAAGTAATACATATACACACATCTACGTATCAATATTTATTGAAATAAACTATCGAATAACAATCGTAATACATACATATTATAGATATTTAAACATTATCTTTCGTAAAAAAATCACTTATCTTAGTTTGTTTGGATACAATTTTTAGGAAAATTTTGCTTTCTAATTTGCTTTGAATTTTGAATAAATCTTCTAACAGTTCGCATGGGTTTTCAGTTAAATACTTAATGGCGGTATTTATACCGTTCAAAGCTTCTTCAGGGGTTGTTGGTTTCTCCGCTACTTTCTCGCACTCGTCACTAGATTCTTCGATTTCTTGTTCCTCGTCTAGTTGTAAAACATGTTGAAGAACGTCTTGATGTGTATTGAAGACATGATCGTGTACCTCCAAGTAGGCATCGGCGGTGATCATTTCTTCAGCAATCTGTAACTGATTTTGAAACTCTGGAGGTAATAATTTAATTGCATCGCGAAGTTCTGAATCAGGGTCTTCATTATGATCCCCTTCATTTGCTTTTGGAATACTAAAACCAGCTCGTCTAAAACACTTAACAATTGTTTCCGTAGATACAGCTTGCCATGCTTCGCTGATCCATCGAATTGCATCCAAAACCGTGACTGAGTTGATAAATTCCTTGTGGTTGTTAGAAATTTCAGATTTAGCAACTAAACACATAAGCAAACTTTTGCGGTAATAAGCTTTCATTGTTCGAATCACGCCTTGATCTAGTGGCTGAATTTCCGATGTTAGATTTGGCGGTAAATAAACAAGTTTAACATTCTCGAACGATTTCATAATCTTATGACTTGTAGCATTATCTAGTATGATCACAATTTTTCTAGCAGCCTTACGCATTTGCCTGTCAATATCTGACAACCAACTTTCAAAAATATCAGTCGTCATCCATGCCCTTTTATTGTGTCGCCAAATAACGGGAAGCTCCTTACATCTCATTTGTTTAAAAGCTCGAGGACGTGCTGATTTCCCAATTACTAACGGCGTTAACTTTTCTCCGACCGAACTCGTACATAATAGAACAGTTAACCGTTCTTTAGACAATTTACCACCTTTGCATGGATCACCTTGTGCAAAATAACTTTTTTTGTCTAATAAACGCCAAAAAAGACCAGTTTCGTCTGCATTAAACCGATCTTCTGGCGCATAATCTTGCAACAGATTTTCCAGTTTTCTTTTCCACTCTTCCGCCTCTTCTAAGTCTGCTGATACTGACTCTCCACACAAAGTTTTAAATTTAATATTATGTCGATTTAGAAAACTTTCTAACCATCCATTACTTGCTTGAAAATTAATGTCTAATTTTAAGGCTATCGCTTTTGCTTTTTCTTGCAGTAGAGGACCGGATACTGGAAGATTCGATGAACGGCACTTAACAAAAAAGTCATAAACTTTTTGATTTATTGCTTCATTACCAGTTTTACGAATTTTTCGTTTTCGTTCGGCGCTGCAATTCTTTTCGTAAGCTTTCAAAATTTCGTCTTTACACTTCAAAATATTCCCAACAGTTGATTTGGAAATTCCAAATTGGTCGGCTGCCTTTCTTAAACTAACACCATTCTCTACTAAGTCTATAACATTTTTTTTCTTTTCAATGGTCAATTCTACTAAACATTTTCGCTTCGAACTCATGGTGCTAAATTTGTAACTAATAAATATTCAAGAGATCTGTACACATGAAATCACTGCTGATTATTGACTAATAACCATTGTGACTGCCGAGCTTTTATATTTTTAGGACATAACTAACACGTGTTTCGGTCACGTGTAAAAATTCAATTATTATAACTGTCATAACATAACTAACACGTGTTTCGGTCGCGTGTAAAATACATGAATGTCCAACGTAAACAGGTCAAAATATCAAAAATCATTTTAAAAACTGTCCAAATTAGACAGGTTTCTAACATATACAGGTGTCCAACTTATAAGTATTAATATGCATTTAAAACAATGTAATTTCGCCAGGCCAATTGAAAAGTGTCCAACTTGAGCAGGTGTCCAGTATACAGAGGTGTCCAACTTGGCAGGTTTCACTGTACATACATATACATTTGGTATTTACATACATACACACTATAAAAGCGTATAGTCTCTTCAATTAAATTAGGCTGGTCATCCATTGGTTTCGGACAATTGCAAAATTCGATTCAGAGTTCAGACGATTACGCACGTTTGTCGTTCGTCCGAAATGATATGTCTGCTGTCCGTCCACTAGCCCAATATTCGTCAGTATTTTTCTTTTTAATTTTTTTTCTTAAGTTATATATGCTATAAAAATACGTAAAAAAAAAATTATGGAACGTAATATGTAAAGGTACACAGTTATAATTGTAATTTACCTTCAGTTTTACCTTAATAAAAATAAAAATTTCATTAAACAGACTTCTTCGCGCGAAAAATCCAAACAAAATTGGATTTGTTCGCACATTGCAATTATACGCACGGAACCGTTTTAAATACCATTTTTGAAAATCGAATTTTTTTTCCCCGATAGGACCACGTCGCATGTCGGAAAGAGATATTCCATCAAGATTTACGGACAACCATAGCCATGGAAGTGGAATGATTGAACGATCAACAATTGCCGCGTCGAAATCGGTACCGGCACTTCACCAAGTGGACGCAAACGACCCGCCAAATGTACCTCAGCGAATCTCTTCGAACACGCTAAACAGTGGCCCGGTTCATAAGCTGTTTGGATTGTTCGTCCGTTTTCACGCGTATTCGTCCGAATTAAATTTCGCACGTTTCCGAATCAAATGGACGACCAGCCTTATTCAATATCATGTCATCCTATTATCTGTGTGATCGACGATTGTACATATTTGGGTATATACATACAAATTAGAACTCAACGGGCTTCTTGGATCTTCATAAAATGTATTTATTTATTTACTTAACACACAGAGAGAGAGAGACGTATATTTATAATGGATTTATTTATTTATACATACTATACCTTTTCTTTAATATTGCAGGTAAAGTCCATATTGCAGTTAGACTGGTGGACATTTTAGAATTTTACGATAATGATAATTGATTAGAATTTTCTGTTACAATTTTTCGCTAAAGCTACTCAAATTATGAATAAAAATTCACTTTTTGACGATTTTAAATACATTTTGTTTGTAGTATAATTTGCCCTTCTCCAAATCTGTCTGTCTTTACAAACTTTTAACTTTTGAAAATCATTTAAAAATTAATTTTTGATCTTAGTGGGAAAATGAGAGAGGAAAAAATAAACCGTCATCAGACATTGGCTGTGTTTTAGCAGAAAAAAATTTTTTAAAGCGTTTCAAGCCGCTTCATATTCTGACAAATTTTCTGGACAGAAATCAAGTGACACGTAGTTCTATCTTACACCAAATTTAAATTTTAGTGCGATAAATTACAAAATTCTGCCATATTGTTGTTTACTCTGATGATTCTTCAATAGTATGACCTATAATGTTATCCATGTTACATAAAATATAAAAGAAATAACAAATTTTCCCATGAATAACTCTTACTGAGGTTATTTTGTTTAAATATCTACGACGACATTTTGCTTTTTGGTGCTTTGTTTTTCTTAGTAAATCGCCATTTTATTTTAAAGCGCTCTAAAGAATATTTTTTGCTTGAACGCAGCCATTGTTATTAATTTGTGTTTATTGTCTCATGTACTTTACTTGCGAAACTATTGTATATGGAACACACTGTACAGAATTCAGTAAAACGGATACATATTTACTTTTTGTAGATATGTAGTGAATGAAATAAAATTATGTAGGTATCAAAGTATTAATGTAGCAACAATTAAAAATTCGTGTTTTATGACAGTTAAAATAAATTTTTTTAATTTTTGAAACTAATGTAAGTTTTTTTGTGTACCTTTTCGTTGTTTTGTTGTGTTCCTTTTTTGGTTTGTTTGACAATTCATAAGTGTAGTTTTTAAATTAAATTAATAGCAAATTATTTTCTATTAAATTAATAGCAAATTATAATGCAGCAGTTACCAGTTTATAATGCAGCAATATTTTATAATATTATAAGAGTTATGGTTTTTACAATATTCATAATGTCCTGTGATACAAAAAAAACTACAAAATTGTAAAAAGTATAAAAATATTTCATAAACATATTTTAATCAGATTTTATGAAAAATGGTGTACGCTTTACTTTGTCCGAAATAGTACATATCAATTCAACAACCTGCAGATGTTTAGTATTGTTTACCCATGGTAAAATAAATTTTTTTTTGTTTTTTATTTTAAAAAAATTTCTTATTGTATAGAGTGTGGACAATTGTAGTTTAGTCAGAGACGTATTGAGAGAAATTTATGTTAAACGACGAGCTGGCTGGGATGCGATTTTTTCAGATAGCGAATTCCAAAAAAAAAAGTTTATGTCTTCGGCAATTATACATCGAGATAAACCATCTGTTAAAAGGACGAGAGTTATTTACTTTACAGCCTGTATAATACACAAAATACATAGTTAAAAATAAAAGTACAGTAGCGTATATTAAAAAGAATACAGCAAAGTACAATAATGGACATAATTTAGATTAGTACTAGTTAGTAATGTACGACAAACGGAGACAAAATGGAGGGCCGACATTGCAAAATGGCGGACCGAAGCGTTACAAAATCAAAGAATTAGAATGAGGGGTGAACATATTAAATCGAAATTAATGACGTCACAAATTAAATAGACACGGCTCCTCAGAAAGATGACCAATAATTACGAATTATAAAACAAAATGGCGGGCCGATAGTTAGACGAAAAATAGGGCAGTTACAAACTGAGTACGGGGACGAAGGGTATAGATGTCATCGTTATCGTTATCATCATTCGTAGTACACTTGAGAAGAACAGAAATGTCACTATAATAACTTTAAATTATCTTTAGCCTTATCCAATAATGTAGGTTACTACTAGTAAGATAATCCACTAAAATTCTCCTAACTGCATTTTATTTTGATCTGTTTTTCAAGTTTAAAATTCATGTAATTATAAACTCATGTATTTATTTAAAATTACTAAAGTAAATTTATTTTTATTCAAAACTATACATTAATCAAATACTTCGTAAATAAATATCACTATCACTGATTCTAATTTCTGACAAGTTTGCTCAATTTTTCTGCAACAGATAAAATGTATTCTAATTTTCTAATTAATTTACTGTGATAATAAAATAAGTAATTATTTTCAAATAAAATTAAACTAATAAATGTTAATCATACATACTTCAATAATAATTAAGTAAAATTATTAAATTTAATATTGAACTCAAAAAAATAGACGAATTTCTCATAAATAATTCGAAAAAAATAAAAATTTCCTGATGGATTTTTTTGTAATTGTTACTATAGAAACGTTACAAATTGTAAATTTCTAAAATAATAGAATAAGTTCTATGAACAGTAAATTCGACAGATATCAGCTAGTAGCACCGTTATAATATAAAGTATAATTACCATTTTTTTAACTCTTTTAAACAAACTATATGGAAACCTTTTTTTGACTCAAAATGCCGAACTTTTTACTGCCTGTGATAAGTACAATAGATAAGGTTACAAAAAAAAAAGAAAAGGAAAAAAATCAGTGATCCCAACGTCAAAAAAGTGAACCATAGGAATTTACAAAATAAAAATTATACTAAACTATGTTGATAAAAATTGAACATTATTTAGAATTATAACGTATTTCGGAAAATCTGTCACAGATGACGGCACCTGTACCAGTGAATATATATATACTACACCATTTTGAGCCGCCATATTGCAGGACGAGTTAACTCTTCGTAATCATTTAAAGAGTTAAATATGTTGTGCAGTGCTATTGCACTGCCCTCTGAACTCTTCACAAAAATAACCACTTGCTAAGAAAAAATCCCATAATTTAAGTGAGTGCTTTTCTATATATATACATATATAGTGTTATTTTCTTTGGCCGGAACCAATCAGCGTTCAACACACATATCACGACTCTGCTTATTATGGGGACTCTAATATCTGTCCATTTACCGTCCATAGAACTTATTCTATTATTTTAGAAATTAATAATTTGTAACATTTCTATTGTAACAATGGCTGTGCTCGAGCAGAAAAAAATTCTTTAAGCGCTTCAAGCCGCTTCATATTGCTGACTAAGTTCCTGCTTGAACAGAAATCAAGTGACATGTAGTTCTGTCTTACACCAAATTTAAATTTTACTGCGATAAATTACAAAATTCTGCCATATTGTTGTTTACTCTGATGATTCTTCAATAATATGACCTATAATGTTATCCATATTGTTTGAAATATAAAAGAAATAAGAAATTTTCTTACGAATAACTCTTATTGAGGTTATTTTGTTTAAATATCTACGACATTTTGCTTTTTGGTGCTTTGTTATTCTTAGTAAATCGTCATTTTGCTTGAAAGCGCTTTAAAGAATTTTTTCTGCTCGAACGTAGCCAATTACAAAAAATTCTATCAGGAAATTTTTTTTTTCGAATTATTTATGAGAAATTACAAATTTACAAAATTTACAAATTTAGTATTTACAAATGACAAATAAACGACAGGACAGCACATACCACACTAACACATAGTGTGTTATGTGCTCGAAAAGAGTCGTGACTCTCGTTTCAAACTTAATCGCATATAACAGTGTGCGAGGGTGTTTTGCCTGTTGTGTACTCCAAAAGAGTCGCTCGCTCTGTGCGGCACACCGCACTGTGCGGAGTCATGTGTGCTAGCATACATAAAAGAGTCGCTTCGACCCAACACTAATAGACAAATAAGAATAGACTGCGGGAGTGGGCGTGATATGCGATAAAGCCTCACACACAATCAATGAAATAAGGAATAAGAAGTATGCTATCTAGTGACGTTGAATGGAATTTTAATGAAATAAGAAATAAGGAGTATGCTATCTAGTGACGTTGAATGGAACTTTAACTTAACTGCTCATAGGTAATGTGTAGGTATTTTTGTACATCAAAACTCATGAGAACATAACGTTCGTGATGACTTTTTTTTTGTCACTTAATGACAAAAAAATACACTGCCAATGAGGTGTGGCACACAGCTTCCTCGTACTCGTAAAAGACTTTAAAACAGTATTCTACCAAATATATGTACCGTGAAATTATATTTTTGCCCTAAAGTTCATAAAAAATTGTTGTAACTCAAAATACTTAAAGGCTAAATTATAAAATAATATCAAAAATGTTTAAGAAACTAATTCCCAAAATACCCTAAGAATTTGAGGGAAGTGGAGCAAGCAGTAAATAAGATATTGACATTTAATGGGATTTCATGGTAGCGGCGTAGCTACCGTTACTCCGATTTCGATTAAATTCATAGGGGACCATCTAGGAACCAAACTACATAATTTCTGAAAATTTCATAAAAAAGAATAGTTCAGAAGTTATGCCACTTGGTGCAATTTTTGAATGACATGGTATTTGAATGACATTCATAGGGGACCATCTAGGAATCAAACTACATAATTTCTGAAAATTTCATAAAAAAGAATTGAATAGTTCAGAAGTTATGCCACGGTTATGCCACATAAGTATTTTTGAATGACATGGTATTTGAATGACATTCATAGGGGACCATCTAGGAATCAAACTACATAATTTCTGAAAATTTCATAAAAAAGAATTGAATAGTTCAGAAGTTATGCCACGGTTATGCCACATAAGTATTTTTGAATGACATGGTAGCGGCCTTGCTACCGTTATTTCGATTTTGATTAAATTCATAGGGGACCATCTAGGAACAAAACTGCATAATTTCTGAAAACTTCAATAAAAACAATCGAATAGTTCAAAAGTTATGCCACTTGGTGCAAACTGGCGACACACAGACGGACAGACAGACACCAAACCAAAATTGTTCAGAAAGCTCTAAAACGTAAAATGTGCGTAAAAAAATTCAATTTGGAGGGAAAAAATTTTTTATTTTTCAAAAGTGATCACAATGCTTCCGCTACTTTAGTAGTCTCGGAAGCAACACGAATTTTAATGTACAAAAATACCTACACATTACCTATGAGCAGTTAAGTTAAAGTTCCATTTAACGTCACTAGATGGCATACTCCTTATTTCTTATTTCAGTAAAAAGTTCCATTCAACGTCACTAGATGGCATACTTCTTATTCCTTATTTCTTATTCCTTATTTCATTGATTGTATATGACGCTTAATAGATGAATAAAAAGAGAACGATGCTTAACGGGTCCTCTCTACCTTATTTTATCCGCGATTGCGCATTGACAATGATCTGTGCGCACCATCTATTCCCCATAGATTCCAAATTAGATTGCATTACAAGTAAAAAAGATAATTTAGGTTTCATTAAATAAATGTTTTTACAGATATAAAATTATTTAAAAAGAAGATTGGGTAAATCCTTTGTTTAAAATATGTAAATGGTGGGAGAAAATGAAAAACTATTCACAAGTTTGGCATTTTGATAATTAATTTTGAATTATTTTCATTTAGTCACAATAATATTGTATTTTTAAAATAAAAAAGTATTAATATCTTTACTGTTTTGTATTTTTATTTATTTAGTCAATAAAACATACAGAAAATTACGTACAAAAATAGTACAAGCTTAACGAACGTCCTGCATATGATAAAATAGTTAATTTAATAAATTGGACCGCATTATGAAAGAATATTTTCACACATGAAAGAATATTTTCACACATATAATTATTTAAAAAGAGTGGGTATCATCTAAAATATGTAAATGATTGAAGAAAATAGAAATCTCTTCATAAGTTTAACATATTTTGATAATTAATATTGAATCATTTTTATTTCTTAATAATACTTTAAAAATAAAAAATTATTAATATTAAAACATTCAGAATTTTACATAACTATTTTAAAATTATTTTTAAGTTTATAACGTCATATTGCTAACGTAAAACACCAGTGCAACAAACTTAACGAACGTCCATTTCGAAATAATTCTATGTCCCGTCAATTCCGCTACTGGAAAAAAAAACGTAGTGCGCGCTGATGACGCGTTTTCAGCTTTTGTGGAAAAACGACGAGCGGAAAAAAAACGTAGTGCGCGCTTAGCCTAAAAGAGAAAATTGTAGACCGTATTATTAATTGCAATATTTAGTAAATTGTTCAGAAAGTATAAAATATTAAAAATTAAACGTTTCTAAACTACAAGAAATATGTAATATAATTAAAACTAGAAATACCTATGATAAGAAATTTAATGTTTCAAAACGACTTAACGCTACCAATTTTAAAATATTAAATACTAACAGGAAAATTTTTTATGAAAAATACCCTTACATAGTAATAATAACATATTTTGGTATTTATAAATACGATTTTTTTAATGGTGTAGACCCTTACTTTCATTTATTTAACGGAGTACTGTAGTAAAACTGGAAGTGGACTTTAGTCGCTCAAAAACTTTGCAACTACCTATACATCTTTTATACTTGTCGAAAAATGGATGTTGGAACAAACCTAGTATCAGTTGTCCTTACATTTTAAATAAATATACGTAGCTACTACTGACCCAAAAACTGTAATAAACATAGGTATACTACTAACCCAAATATGTATTATAAAGTTTTTTATAACAGTAATCACATATACGTACATAAAAATTTAAGAAAGATTCTAATTAACAAATTGTTTAAAATCAATTTTTTTATAGAAACTTTTGAAATCTTTAGTGTGCAATATACTTACATTTCTTTACTTTTGTATCAATAGGTACAAATTTAAAATGAAAGTTTTAACAAGAAAAACTAATATTTATCTTATTTTTGGAATAATGAAAAAATATTCTTTTAAAGAAACTGCATTACCTGTGAGTATTTGTATGATTAACAAGTAGACACTATCTACTAAACAAAAAAATAATACTAGAATGTTCGGTATAATTTTTAATTTGGACTGGTTAATAATAATTGTTTTTATCTATTTTAAAACATAGTAATTCATTTAATTTATAATTAATTACAATAAATATTTCAAATTTTAATTTTTTTTAACTTATGCTGAACTAAATTTCGTATTTTGGTATGAAATATGAGTTGAAATTGTTTTGCTATAAATTTTGTTAAAATTTTTTTGGACGCTGCTGTACAGGTATTTTCAAAAGATTCCATAAATAAGTACAAAAACATATTTTGTTGACAAAAAGTTCAACATTCAAAAAACCAAAAACAAAAAATATGTTAGGCAGTCAGAGCCTGATTAAGGTTTTTTTCTTGGGGCCATTTTTTAACACGTTTTTGACGATCAAATATTTCTGAAATGAAACTTGGTCGGGACAAATTAACTAGCAAAACTTAATTAGTAAACTGAGACCTTTCTCTCCTACTTCTTCGGAGAGTTATATATTTTACTTTTGTATCATTTTTTGTATCTCATATTTTGAAGTTACATATATATATATATATATATATATATATATATATATATATATATATATATATATATATATATATATATATATATATATATATATAAGATATTTTACCTGAGATTCCAAAAGTGTCAAAAATAAAATAACTGACCGATTTTGAAAATTTTTTCACTATTACCGAGGTAAACTATTTTAGATAGGTACAGGTTGTGTTATCTGAGATCCGCAACTGTCCTGCGGATGCAAATGCGGCGTAGAATGCTATACAACGGGTTTTGAAAATACTTTTACTGTTAGAAAGGTAAAATATCCTATATATATATATATATATATATATATATATATATATATATATATATATATATATATATATATATATATATATATATATATATATGTATATATATATATAGCTTTATATATATATAGCTATATATATATATATATATATATATATATATATATATATATATATATATATATATATATATAGGATATTTTACCTGAGATTCTAAAAATTTTCTCACTGCTAGAGAACTAAATTATTTTAGATGGATACAACTCTGCTGCACAAAATCCGTTCGAGTTCTTGGGTCTCAAAAATACCAAAACTAATTAATTACTAATTGTGTGCGTATTCACACACACAATTACAAAACACGTATATCTAAAATAGTTTAGCTCTGTAACAGTGAAAAAATTTATATATATATATATATATATATATATATATATATATATATATATATATATATATATATATATATATAGTGTTAGAAATAAACTAACAGACCGATTTTGAAAATTTTTTCACTGTTACAGAGCTAAACTATTTTAGATATACGTGTTTTGTAATTGTGTGTGTGAATACGCACACAATTAGTAATTAATTAGTTTTGGTATTTTTGAGACCCAAGAACTCGAACGGATTTTGTGCAGCAGAGTTGTATCCATCTAAAATAATTTAGTTCTCTAGCAGTGAGAAAATTTTTAGAATCTCAGGTAAAATATCCTATATATATATATATATATATATATATATATATATATATATATATATATATATATATATATATATATATATATATATAGTTTAGCTCTGTAACAGTGAAAAAATTTTCAAAATCGGTCTGTTAGTTTATTTCTGACACTATATATATATATATATATATATATATATATATATATATATATATATATATATATATATATATATATAATCGTGTTCTACGGGTCCGAAAACGGATAGCGCCCCTACTCTCGCTTCTCGCCGTTCTTATCGTATAGGCTGTATAAGTATAATTTTTCAGTTGAAAAATTCGACTAAAAATATAGTAGGTATTTGCAATCAATAATAATGCAATATAATCTACCCTATTTTTTTCTTCCTTATATGGCTTGGATACCACACATATTTCGAAAAAACGCAAAATCACGGATCCCCTAATTTTTGGTGCTCTTTCTATTTATAATGCCAAAAATTTGATACATTGAACCATTCAGGCTGTACAAGAAAATTTACCCCCATTTTCACCCCTCCAGCCCCTGGTTTAATCTATACAGGTGAATAGGTCTTTCAGAAAGTAACATTTCGTCAATTTAAAGTTTTCCTCTATCTCTTATAGTTTTGGAAATATTTTAAGAAATACGGTTTGAACCCCCAAATTTAGGGGGTGGTTTCACCCCCTGAACGTGGAAGATGGCCGATAAAGAAAAACGGGTCCCTTATTTTTGCCTATTCTACACACCAGCGAAGTTTCATCAAAATTCCGAATTTCACTCTAGGTGCATCTCCTTGTAAGTAGCCTAACTTGCACAGGGCATTAGTGTTCCTTGTGTACCAAAGCGGTAGTTTGAATATTGCTTGAAACAGTTTTATTATACTATATTTGTTATATTCACATCAGTAACTGAGGAATGTTAATGCCACGAGTGGTAAAAAAAAGAAAACCTAATATATGCCATATTCGTGACCAATTTTGGCAATTCTTCCGTGATCCATATATCGCGCGTACTCTGTCTCAACCTCGTAACTGAAAACTCCCAATTTTTGGACACAACAAAAACATATTTTAAATCCGTGTTTTCATCTATATATCTATTTCTGTTATATATATATATATATATATATATATATATATATATATATATATATATATATATATATATTTAATTATTTATTTATATATATGGGTAGCCAACGTCAAAGGGTGTAATTAGCATAAATCTTAAGCTCATAGTGATGAAAACAAGGATTTAAAATATTTTTTTATTGTGTCCAAAAATTGGGAGTTTTCAGATACGAGGTTGAGACAGAGTACGCCCGATATATGGATCACGGAAGAATTGCCAAAATTGGCCACGAAAATGGCATATATTCGGCTTTCTTTTTTTACCACTCGTGGCGTTAATATTCTCAAAATACTGATGTGGATATAGCGAATATAGTAACCTTAAACGGATAAAACAGAATGTAACTACAGTACTTATTCTCAAATGGAAACATGTCGGGACTGGGGAAGTGAGTGTTTCCATTTAAGAATCATCAATGTCGGTTGATGATATTTAATAATAAGGAAATACATAGAAATTACATATGTATGAAATAAACTCTTATAGTTTATATTACTTTATACGGCGGATATCCGATGGTACTGACTCCGATTTTACATAGTGACGTCAGTGAATTACATAATATACAATGTAAATGATGCGACGCAAAATAAAAATTGGTAAGTTTATTTTAAAAACGATCGAAAAACCCACTTTATAACTGAATTGAACATTGAAAAAGATTCCAGAAGATTCTATTCAAAGCTAACAAAGGGAGCATTCGAAACGCACCTAGCCAAAGTGTCTTGATCTTACTTTTAAGAACATTACACTTGTTTTGAAGTGTTTCTGTCTTACTTTGGAGATATTTGTATATTCCTGTCTCACTTTCCATGTTCTTGAGAGAAGGGTGAAGGTATGTATACGATGTGATACGATGATTCTAGCATACATAGTTTATATGTAATCAAGCAATAGCGTTCGGTATACATCGTATTACATCGTATACATACCTTCACCCTTCTCTCAAGAACATGGAAAGTGAGACAGAAATATACAAATATCTCCAAAGTAAGACAGAAACACTTCAAAACAAGTGTAATGTTCTTAAAAGTAAGATCAAGACACTTTGGCTAGGTGCGTTTCGAATGCTCCCAAAGATAATATAGAAGCTAGCGTTTCCATTTGTGAATGTTCCATTTCAGAATAAGTACTGTACCGCTTTGGTATCTAAGGTAATCTAAGGCACACGAATGTCCAGTATTTTTAGACACTTTTTTGAATACATTGAGTTCGGTCACCTTGTCTAATCACCATACTTATGAACATGGTGTCTAGATAAAGGTGATAAAACTAAATGTATGCAAAAAAGTGTCTAAAAATAAGAGTGCATTAGTGTTCCTTGTGTACCAACGCTGTACAGTACTTATTCTCAAATGGAAACATCCCAAATGGGAACACTAACTTCTATATCTTTGTTAATTTTTGAATAGAATATTCTGGAATCTTTTTCAATGTTCAACTCAATTATAAAGTGGGTTTTAGGGTCCGTCCACACGCTCAAGCTTTACCACCGACTTACTTGCGCAAACCAGGTTTGTGCAAGTAAACATGTACGTATTTTCCCGTCCATACGTACATGTTTACTTGCACTAACCTGGTTTACGCAAGTAAGTCGGTGGTAAAGCTTGAGCTGTGTGGACGGACCTTTAAAATAAACTTAACAATTTTTATTTTGCGCCGCATCATTTATATTCACATCACCTTTTGTCAATTCTTCCCACATGAGTAAGATTTCCATCTTATAATAGTCCATTCTTATGAAGATGTGTGAACCTCGCAACACGACCGTGTATAACATATCCTGAAACGGCTATACTGTTTACATTGGTGAGAAAAATCTTCTATTGAGTACGTTTTGTCGTGGCGCTGTAATCTCGCGGAAAAAAATGGAAGTAAGGTTAGCAATACGTGAATAAAAGAAATAAAAATTTTAAAAAATAGTGGTTATAACTAAATGTCAAATAAATATCTAAATTGTAAAAATTATTATAAAAAGTTAAAAATTATCATTTATATTAATTAATTATTATTGCAATCATAATTCTTGTAATAGTAATAATCGCAATAGTTTAATTTTTTTTTTTTTTTTACAAAATATGGTAGATACTAATTTATGTAAATATATCTAGGTAAATTTAAATAAATTTTCATTTTGATTTTTGTGCAGTGTTTTTGAACAACTCTAACAAAAAGCATAAGGCTTTCTTTTCCTTAACCAATTAAAAATAAAATGGACTTACAGGAGCTTTAAAAATAATAACAAGATATATTTTAGTAGATTTTACTAAAATTTTCTAATTTTAAGGATACCTACATGAAAACATTTACTAACGACGAAAATTTTGAGAGAACCTTTTACATTATGTTACGTGTCTTACAACGTTTCATTATTTAGTGAATTCAAAACATATTCTGGTTTTGATCCAATATTGAATTCTAGGAAACTAGGATACGATTGCTTAAAATTTTTAGCAACTACGCGAAGCTGTGATATTAAATGCCAAATAATTTAAATTCTGGTTTCAACATTGAGAGGCACCAATACATACTCAAAAAATAATGGACCATTTTCTCAAATATATAGCAATCTGTCACCAGGGCAGCGACACAGGTATTTGGGATTACAGGGATTACATGTCTATAATCGAGATATTAATTTAACCAACCAAAAATCACCTTCTGTTAATTCCACTTTAGCAACAAAATTTTCCAATTCGATTACCTAGGAATATTGTTTGTTTTTTAGAAATTAATATTCCAACCATAGAGATGTAGTTGCGAATAACCCGTGTCGGGTTATTCGTTATAGGATTAAAAAAAAAACGCCGTGAGCAGCGGGGCCCCATCACGGTAGTCGAATTTTCCCCTTCATCTTCGGTATTGAATGTCTACAAGCGAAATGTGATTGAAAGTCTACAACCGAATTGTCATTTTGTTGGTTTCAAAACTGGTGATGAGTGTTCGGCTGATCGAGGCTTTAAAAAAAGGTTTTAAGTATTTAAGGGCTGTATCTCAGTAAATTTCAATTTTGTGCCGAAAACAGGTAGCAGAAAAAAAGCCAACACAATTCATACGAGGACATTCCTGCCCATGTTTATCCGCTAATTGCCTTTATGTTTTAGTTTTAAATATTAAAAAAGGACCTTCAATAGTAAACTGGAAGGCCTTTATAAAGATATTTTTTCTTTCCAAAAAAAATCCAAAATTTCTATTTTATAAATACTAAAAATCCAAAATTCCTAATTTATAAATAAACAGTGACTTTAATAACATTTTTAAATTACTTAATATGTATGTATTTCATTTGTCATAAAAGTAAGTTCACTTTTTTTTAAATTTTTTAAAATTACTATTCGCCTACTTGTATTTAGAATAAACATAATGCTTTTAAAACACATTTAACAATAGCATTCAATTCCGATGTAAAAATGGGAGAAGTGGGGGGAAAAGTGATGCGGACTCCCTACAAGGTACTAGCTGGATACTAACTGAATACACGTACAAAATTTCAGTCCTCTAGGTTTCCTTATGGAGTCTCTAGACGTGTTAGAAAACAAGCAAAAAAATTAAGGAAATATTGGCGTCAAAATCGTGGGGGTAAGGGTTAAAAGTTGAAACCTCCAAAAAACAGTGTCTGGCTATTAGCTTAACCTGTACACCAAATTTCAGCCCTCTAGGTTTATTTGGGGAGATTTTTACCCGAACGAAACTGTTAAAAAACAAGAAAAATCATGTTCTTTTGGGTATAAAAATGGTGGGGGTAGGGGTTAAAAGTCGAGACCCCCAAAAGGCACCCCCTTGATACTAACTCAATCCGAATACAAAATTTCAGCCCTCTAGGTTTATTCGGGTGACCTGTGCGAGTGGTACAAACTTCGAAAACGTCGAAAATGCATGAAATTGTAGCTTAAAAATGAGGGGAGTGGGGGTAAAATATTAAAACCTCCAAAAAGCACAACCTAGGTACGAACTTTATCAACACACCAAATTTCAACCCTCTACGTTAATTCTGGGGGCCTGTTAGATCCAGCGAAAATCGTTTTTCCCCCCTCTACTCCCACCATATCATCCTAGGAAGCTGAATTTTGGATATGTTGTAGATAATTGACCGAAACATTATTTAAAACCGGTTTGAAAAAGTTTTATTGCTTTTCCGCCCCCCACCACCCCCTTAAAGGTCGGGTCAGAAAAAAAATTTGCCCAAAATTTGACCCCACTTTGATAGTATGAGGTGCCTCGAAAATGAGCCCCATTTACCAAATTTCATCTCTTAACTTCCATAGGGGGGCCCTACACAAATTAAAAGGTGGCGGGAAAATATATATATATATATATATATATATATATATATATATATATATATATATATATACGGGTCCGAAAACGGATAGCGCCCCTACTCTCGCCTCTCGCAGCTCTCATCGTATAGACTGTATAAGTCTAATTTTTCGGAGAAAATTCGACTAAATAGTAACAATTATATTGTCGCAGGCTACTGGATGCACAGTAGATTATTTTATATTTTTAATAAAGGCAAAACAAATTTTTGTATTTAATTTGCATTTAGTGAGACAAGAAACAGTTGGGTTTTTGTTTTAAGTTGTTATTTTACATATTGAAAAAAGCAGAAGGTTTTTGTAATTCATTCAACAAACATTAATTTAAAATGTAATAAATTTTGTAATCAATGATTATATGTATATAAATAAATAATAATTAAAGAAAACCCAGTGAAGTAAAGTGATTGCAACCGGTAATATTATTCAATTGAACCAGCCCATTACTCTATATCTCAACGGGGTTGTTGGTGGACGACAGACTTATCTCCATTCTCGAACAACAATTCAATACAATTGCTTCCGAGACTACTAAAGTAGCGGAAGCATTGTGATCACTTTTGAAAAATAAAAAATTTTTTCCCTCCAAAATAAATTTTTTTACGCACATTTTACGTTTTAGAGCTTTCTGAACAATTTTGGTTTGGTGTCTGTTTGTCCGTCCGTCTGTGTCGCCAGTTTGCACCAACTGGCATAACTTCTGAACTATTCGTTTCTTTTTAATGAAATTTTCAGAAATTATGCAGTTTGGTTCCAAGATGGTCCCCTATGAATTTAATCGAAATCGGAGTAACGGTAGCTACATCGTTACCATGCCATTTCGTTAATATACTAAATAGCAACAAGTGGTATAACTTCTGAACTCTTCACTTCTTTTTTATGAAATTATTAGAAATTATGCGGTCTGGTTCCTAGATGGTCCCCTACAAATTTTATTGCATTCGGAGTAATAGTATCCACGGCGCTACCATGAAATCCCATTAAATGTCAATTTTAAAGCCGATTTTAAAAATGATTTTACCCTTAGAAAGCTAAACTATTTTAAATAGGTACAGGGGTTAGATGAGTTCCGCCAGTGCGCAATATTTGGAAATTCGCTATGTTATGCAGATGCTGCGACAGGGGTGTTTATTTATAAAACAGAAATTTTGGATTTTTTTGGAAAGAAAAAATATTCATAAAAGGCCTTCCAGTTTACTTTTTAAGGTCCTTTTTTAATATTTAAAAATAAAACACAAAGGCAATTGGCGGATAAACATGGGTAGGGATGCCCTCGTACGAATTGTGTGGGCTTTTTTCCTGCTAACTGCTATCGGCACAAATTTGAAATTTACTGAGATTCAGCCTTTAAAAACTTAAAACTTTTTTTAAAGCCCCGATCAGCCGTACACTCATCATCATTTTTAAAACCACCAAAATGACGTAATCACTTGTAGACTTTCAATCACATTTCGCTTGTAGACATTCAATACCGAAGATATAGCGAAAAATTCGACTTTCGTGATGGCGCCCGCTGCTCACGGCGTTTTTGTTATTTTTATGTTTATTCATCATGAAAATGTAAATTTTTACTTTTCGATAATGATTAATGTATTTTTCAGTACTTAATTGGTAATTTAGCCGTTTGTATATTTGGTTAGTAATATTCGATATTTGGTTACTAACATTTGATATCTTTGATACAGAAGTAATTTTTTGAATTTCAAACGCTAAACATCCATTCACTAGCATATCATTTAAAAAAAATATTATTAGGTTTTTAAATCATTAAGTTTAAAATCACAAAATTTTTTAAATTTATGTACAATAATTTTCATTAACATGATTAATAAATTTAAAAATTTAAATTTGAAAGTTGGAAGGAAAAAGCAGGAACTCTGAAGTCACTGCTAATTTCTACATTTTCCTACTGGAGGGGAAGTGAACCCCTAACTGACTTTTTGGTGTACAGGAACGACCTCCTGCATTTTCCTGCTAATACATTCACTTTCCTACTGGTACGGGAACAGACCTAATAAGTACCAGATGTATGCACTCTATGTATACGATGTATACATATATAAAAGCACAGAACATTATACATATAATGGGCTCTAAAAATAAGAGGGCACTAGTGTTCCGTGTGTATCAAAGAGCCAAAGGAATGAAACACGGAGTAGAATGAAACGACAGTTTGAAATAGAAATAATGATTTAAAATTATGAAATAAGTCATTTAGGTTGTTTAAATATAAATAATGTAAATAAAATCAATAATTATCAAAAAATAGTCAAAAATAAAAAAGTAAACGATAATAATAATAATAATAGATTTCAAATTACAATACAAAAGGCATATATGTATTATAACTATATGGCCAATCCCTATAAGAGGCAATGGTTCCGATGAAGTGAGACGGATAGACATCGGGTAGAGGCACTTCAGTTGTTTTGCGCAGATGCATCAATTAGTGTTTACCGTGTTTACTGTTCAGATTGGTTCATATTACCACCAAAAAAGTCGCGTTTGCGCAAAACGAACAAAATACTTCCAAATCTGCACCGTGATGTTGGGACGTTTTTTTCATATCCATTTGGCTATATATGTATACTACATATATGACGAAAGGAGTATTAGCGCCGCAAGTGGTGAAAAAAGAAAAGATATACATTTCTTTTTTCACCACTTGCGGCGCTAATATTCCTTTTGTCAATGACCGTCAATGACGTATATGGACTAGTCATTTTGTTAATAGGTGATCTGAAGCCAAATGCTGGGACTGTTTTAAGTTAGCAGCGGAAAATTAATTTTTAAATTATTTTTTTTGCTAAATCGTTTGTTCGTTATTGTTCGACCAAATTTATTATTTGTTCGTTGTTCATTTTTTTTTCAAGAAAAAATGGACCTGAAGTTGGCTCCTAATGTAATAGTTTTTCGGTCTTTTTGTTTTTTATTCGATCAATTTTGATTAGTTATTGTTTGTTGGATCAAAAAAAATGTTTGTTCGATCTTATTTACATTGATATTTAATTTTTTCATGACCATAATCACTACGCGCATGCGCCAATTTATCGTGATTCACGCGGTCTATTTAAACAACACAATGATAACAACCAATGCTAAGCGTACATATAAAAATCTGTGGACAGTAGCAGGTCAAACTGGGTCAGATACCGCCTAAGGTGACTAGTCGTGCACCAGCTGTAGCGGTGCGAACATTGATTGTTTGTCATTGTTATCAAACACTTGCCAACAATGATCGAACTGTTCGTACATATTATATCGAGCCATTACCGTCATTTTAGCGTAACCGACAAATATCATATTTTACAGGAGAAGGATCTTTTAAATACAGCACTGATTCTTTTTATAATACACGTGCGAGAAAGAAAGAAACATATTTCGCAATCTTTTTAAGAAAGAAAGATATATATTTTTTATTCATTTAAACATGTACCTACGAATATATAATTTGTATACAGGATGTTTCATGTATTAAATATGAAATGCATTTTTAATACGAAATACATTTATTTTTTATAAAAATATAAATTTTTAACTGATTATTAAATATTTTGCATTAAAATGTATTGCAAACAATTATCATATACATTTGTATTCTATACACATCGAAATCGCAAGTCATAGTTATCAACCTGTATATTCTGAATTTGTATTTAAAAAGAGATAGCAATATATGTAATTGCATTTCTATCTGGTCAGGGTGTATTATAAAAAGAATCTTTGCTGTATTTCTATGGCGCTTGCGATATTTCTATAATTTTATTACGCCTGAGCGTATTATTCCTATTATTTCAAGCCATTACCGCCGATTTATCGTAAGCGACACTTTTATCGAAATTGAGATTTTTATTGCAAGCAACATTTTAAACTGTAACGGATCAAGCAGTGTTAACGTTTTTCTCCAAAATTCGTTAATTAACGAGTTATAGCAACTGCTTAGTTTATCGTTAATACAATACATTTTCACATTTTAGCGTAACCGACAATAACCATCTTTATCGTAAGGTTGATAAAGTAATAGGAATAACGTATTATTCCTATTACTTTATTACGCTCAGGCGTAATAAAATTAAGACAGCAGAAATATCGCAAGCGCCATACAAATATTTAAAAAATCCTTCTCCTGTAAAATTTGATATTAAATTTGTCGGTTACGCTAAAATGGCGGTAATGGCTCGATTTTATTAACCTTACGATACAGATGGTTATTGTCTGTTACGCTAAAATGTGTTTTATTAGCGATAAACTAAGCAGTTGCTATAACTCGTTAATTAACGAATTTTGGAGAAAAACGTTAACACTGCTTGGTCCGTTACAGTTTAAAATGTTGCTTACAATAAAGATCTCAATTTCGATAAAAGTGTCGCTTACGATAAATCGGCGGTAATGGCTCGATATGTACCATATGTACATACACAATGCACGCCCAATCGACCAGAGATTGAGTGTGACGTATGACACACACACAAGCGTAGATCCGTGTACATAGATACGAGATTTATGTAGTAACATGTTGTGCGTTTGAGGGGGAGGGGCGTTTAGACAAATTTTACGTCATTTTTTGGCCACAGTGATCTCACTAGCATAGACTATAGAGATAGGAATTTGGTTTCTGATATATTCTGTGGATAACAACCACAGCAACAATAATAATAATAATTTAACTTTTTTTAATTTCAAATGTTATCGGTGCCTGTGAAACATTTTAAATGTATGACGAACTTTTGCTCGTATTTATACATACACCAATATTCATATGTTCACTTGATGTGCTTAGCTGATACTTGAACACTTAATTTACTTTGGCATGTATGACCAATCCATTATGTTAATTAAAATTCACATAGTGTCTGATAATTTTTCAAACACTGTGTGAATTTTAATTAATAATTTAATTCTTTAAATGATTAAGACGAGTTAACTCGTCCTGCAATATGGTGGCTCAAAATTCTTTGATACGTATATATTCACTGGTACAGGTGCCTTCCATCTATGACAGATTTTTCGAAATACGATATAATTCTAAGTAATGTTCAATTTTACCAACAGTTTAGTATAGTTTATATTTTGTAAATTCCTAGGGTTCACTTTTTTAACGTTGGGATCTAAATTTCTACTTTTTTGTAATCTTATCTATTGTACTTGTCACTGACAGTAAAAGGTCCGACATTTTTAAACAAAAAAATTTTCTATATGATTAAACCTTTTATTTTAATGGCGGCACTTGTACCTGTCAAAATGGCACTTGAGCCGCTATATTGCAGGACGAATTAACTCGTCTTAATCATTTAAAGATTAAATTATTGTTATTATTGTGTTGTTTAAATAGACCGCGTGAATCACGATAAATTGGCGCATGCGCGTAGTGGTCATTGAGGAGAGAATCGACTAGAGAGAATGCTGTGTATTACAAATACATTAGGAAATTGAAGCAAAAAAATTGACTGATGTGAACAAAAAAATTGACTGATGGGATTACTTTAATGGCGGTCAAACCATTAATTTAATGGTTTAATTGGTTTATCTAATATTTATAAACAAGTCTCCGTGGTTACAATTTGGGCTTACTAAAATGGAGTCATGCTTCAAAATTTAATGCCTGTGTTATCTCTAGGAAACATATGTTAATATGTTTGATTCAGTGCTCTGTGGTAGTGGTTATGGTCATGAAAAAATTAAATATCAATGTAAATAAGATCGAACAAACGATTTTTTTGATCGAACAAACAAAAACTAGTCAAAATGAAATGAAATCGAATGAAAAACAAAAAGACCGAAAAACTATTACATTAGGAGCCAACTTCAGGTCCATTTTTTTTTATTTTTTATGAAAAAATGAACAACGAACAAATAATAATATTAAAAATATTTAAAGTTTCAATTACTTTGTCAATTTCACTAGAATTGAGTAGAATTTACTAAACGCGTTTTCAATCTCGCGACCATCATCAGAGTAATTGAAGAAATGTATGTGGGAGTGTAATAAATACTCTTAAAATGAATTTGGGAAAAACCCGTCATTATACTATTTCATATGAAATAGGCTGTACAATAACGTACCTGAAAGACGATGTTGATAAACCAGTTTTGAATAATAGAGATAATTATTTTTATCTGTGTAAGGTAAAAATTTTTAACCAATATGTTTAAGAATAAAGGAGGGGTGTCCAAAATGTTAAAGTTGCTGAAATTATATTTTTTTCGTTTAGAAGTTCAGTTTTAATAAAGGTGAATTATTTAGGTCGTTTTGGTCATTTAAAACCTCCACTTGTGGGTCACTGTTCAATCTATTAATTTCAAGAGCCTCCAAGAGATTCAGTTTTGTACCCTTTTGACAAATATGTAGAACTTTTGGTTTGTGATTTATATTGGGGAAATGACCTGTTTCTAAGACGTGTAAACCAAAATTTGAGCTATGAATTTGAGATCCAACATGTTCCTTATACCATGTTGGATCTCAAATTCATAGCTTTTCAGCTATATAATTTCAGCAACTTTAACATTTTGGACACCCCTCCTTTATTCTTAAACATATTGGTTAAAAATTTTTACCTTACACAGATAAAAATAATTATCTCTATTATTCAAAACTGGTTTATCAACATCGTCTTTCAGGTACGTTATTGTACAGCCTATTTCATATGAAATAGTATAATGACGGGTTTTTCCCAAATTCATTTTAAGAGTATTTATTACACTCCCACATACATTTCTTCAATTACTCTGATGATGGTCGCGAGATTGAAAACGCGTTTAGTAAATTCTACTCAATTCTAGTGAAATTGACAAAGTAATTGAAACTTTAAATATTTTTAATATTTAAAATGAAATTTCACAAAGTAAACCTCTCAACAGTAAATTATTTAACAAATAATAAATTTGGTCGAACAATAGCGAACAAACGACAAACAAACGATTTAGCAAAAAAAAAATAATTAAAAAATTAATTTTTGGTCGCTAACTTTAGACAGCTAAATGCTGGTGTTCCTCCTGTCATTGTTTAATTGTGTGTGTGCGTTACGTGGGATGTTTGAAAAGTTGTCGTGAAATTAAAATTGACTACAACGTTTTCCATCGGAAACCAAAATGGTTAATTGTTGTTGTTGTGTTTTATTGTGCAAAAGCGACAATAGAGTAAAAACAGAAGGAGAAAACCCAATTACGTTTCATAAATAAGTAGAACTCATGTTTTAAAAATTAAATATGGGTATCCGCCATATTATAATGTTATACACATGGGTGTCTAAATAAAATTTTTTTATGTATTTTAATTTTTTTATACATATAACTCTTGTTTCCATTAAAAAACATCAAAACACCAAAAAAAGTTTTTGTTATTGGTAAATACTTTGCTAGATATTCCCTTGTTCCCTATATTATTTTTATAAAAATATCCCCCATTTAAAATTGTTAGGAGATCACAATAATTTTTTTAGGTACGTATGCGACTGTAAATGTGTGTGTAATGCTTCATTTCTGTAATATTCTACGAGATGTCATCTCCACATACCTCCGTGCCTTTTGTATTGTAATTTGAAGTTATACATAAGTTATACATATGTACGGTTTTCGTGGACAGATTCTGGCAATCCGCAATTCCCCTGTTTAAGTGACACTCCTTATGTAGTCTCCATGATGTGTACATTTTTATTATGTATATGTACTTATGTATTTTGTCAATTTTAATGTGATGATAACCTGAGATAATCTATGTATATCATGTATATCTACGTATCTATGATGGAATGTATAGTTGGATGTGTTTTGTTATTTCATTCTAAAGTTAATTAGTCAAATAAATTTAACCTAAAAATATTTTTAAAAATTTTAAAATTTTCTTTTTAGTTTTTTGTATAGTTTATTTTTTTTATATAGTGTTTATACTTACGTGATTTTTAATTTTTTTTTTAAAATAATCTTGAAATGGCAACTTCAAAGAATTGTTCTGGGAATCCCCATTTTTTCTCAAAAGATGCCAAATTATCTCAAAATGATTTAAAAGATATTCATGAAATATTCAAGCATATGGTTACTTTTACTTTTGTTCAACAAATCGCAAAAATTCATAATTATAATGGTAAGATTTTTTTTTTTTTTTTTTTGGTTAATTTTGTTATTAGATACCTATAGTAATGTAACACGAATTACTGTAACATTTTTTTTATATTTTACGGATGGATATATAGGTATTTGCTACATTTAAATATATTAATTAGGCATAAGTAACTCCAATTAATTTTGCAATTACTTTTTTAGAATTAAATAGAGAAAATAGAGTATTTGCTATTTTTATTTTTTGGATCTGATATAATATATACTTAATCCATCAAAACCCTTTCTGTTTCCACTTGTCAGATTTTGATATAATTCTACACAAAAAATCGAAATAAAATTCTTATATTAGTTTTAAAAGTAAGTCCTGGTATCCTTTCCAGGGTAACAGTAGAAGTCCGTCTGATATATTTACGAGACAGTTCTATAAGACTAACCGTGCACTACATTTTTTTGCACGGCGTTTTTCCGTGAAAGCTGACGTACTGAAAACGCATCACGAGCGCACACTATGTTTTTTTAACAGTGGAATTAGCCGGATTTAAACATGTTACATTATTTTGAAAATGGACTTTCATCGAACAGCTTGGCTCGTTACACTGGTACTTTACGTTGAAAATATGACGGAATTATGTAATTAAAAATAATATTAAAGGGTATAGCCGGGTTTGTATGGGTAATGTGCCCCCAGTAGCAACTCACATTAATCTGTACTAACGGTATGGTGAGGCTATAAGTAATTGATATCTACAACCTTGCCGGTCAAAACCGAGTAGGTAGTTATGGAGATAATTTAAAATAGTATATTGTGCAATAAGTGCGGGAAATTGTCGATTGTCCACGAAAGCGAAGTTGAGCGCACGAACGTAGTGAGTGCGCTCATTCGCTTGAGTGGGGCAATCGACAATCCCGCACGAGTTGCACATACTATTTTTTATTACGAATTTCACATACATTTTTCTGTTATTATCACTATTTTTGACATTTGTATTACTTTTTAAAATAATATTTTTAAGTGTTCGTCTTTTTTTCTAAATTAATTATCGTTTAAATTACTTTGTTGGTGGTTTCTATAGAAATAATTATGAAATATTTATTAAATGAAAAATTAAGAGGCGGCTTCGCGTGTTTTGATTAAATTTTGCGTGTTTTATTGTCAATTTGCATGTGGAAAGTTACTTTCCACACGCAAAAAAGTATGCGGGAAGAGTACAGTGGGCAAACAGCTATTTTGCGTACAGAAATGTGTGCGCCAAGTTAGTACTTCTCCCGCATGAGTAATAAAAAATAATAAAAACTGACTACTTTCTTCAAAAATTTTTTACTCGGTAACTATTTTTTTTTTTTTTTTTTTTTTTTTGGTTAATTTTGTTATTAGATACCAATAGTAATGTTTTTTTTTTGGGTGGTGTCCCAAGTATGGGCATTTGACTGTACATATAAATTTTAGTGAATGTCATTTTCGATTTCTAAAGGCTTCAAAATAAATTTCTATTATCGTCCTGGGTTCAAGTCACCACATGGCAGTGGCTCTAATAATTGAATTTTTGATTCGAAAATTCGCTAAAAGGAAAAAAACTTATTTAATCTACAAACTACATAGAAAAATATCTAACTTTGCGGCCCGCTTAAAAATTATTTCTTTTTTAAATAGCCCGCCATCCAAAAAAGGTTGCCGACCCCTGCTTTACATGGTAATAAAGCACACTGAAAACACACTTTCTCAAAAAATTTTTATTGTATTTCCGTACATAATTGCTTCGTTTTGGTTTATGGGAGTCATACATGAGTCATACATATGGGATAATTACAATGTTACCTAAGCGGCATCATAGTTACTAATATAACTAGCAAAAAAAAAAAAAAAAAACACCAGCAGATACAACATTCTATTTTTAAAGAGCTTTTGACTGACATGTTTAATTCCAGGGTTGAATCTTTCAAGATTTTATAAATTATGTTGCATATTGCTTCAAACTTCACTCAAAAGTTGTATCATACTTTTTAGCCTATTTTTAAATAAAAGCTTGTTTTAAAATTTTTTTACTTTAATTTATTGTATATCACTTGTTATAAAAATGCTAAATCAATTTATTTGGAATTAATTGTAATTAATCTGTAAACAATACCATCCATCTATGCTTATATCTCAAATTTTGCTGCTCGATGTCTTGATCATTAAAAAAGTGTTTATTTTGGCTCATAATATATACCCAATTACGGCAATAAATTATAATCTGTAATGATTATTTACTTTTAATGAGTATTTTTATCAATTCTTTTTGATTAAGTTATCTAATTAAAATTTTAATTCTTTAATTTTCAGAAATCTTTTTTTTGTTACTTTTTATTTTCAAGTTCAAATCTATGACATACCACAACACAACATTATTTACTTATCTGAATCCAATTGAAATTTTTTATAATATTAGTATCCATTACTAATTACAATATTGTCGGTTTTAACAATATCCATATGTAATAATATCGGATAATGTTTCGGATACGATTATGGTTACGGATAATTGCTTCTAGTGAACATCTTTTTTTTATAAAATAAGGGAAAATTGTAACAAAAAAATGAATGCCAAACACAGTTTGATGGAAATATTTATTTTTCTACAGGGGCGCCATTTTCCAATGCTGTCCCGGGCGCCGCTTCGCCTAGGTCCGGCCATATATATATATATATATATATATATATATATATATATATATATATATATATATATATATATATATATATATATATATATATACTATTTTTATTATTAGTAAGAGAGGAAAATGTGGTTGCAGACCAAAAAGTTTGAGAACTAGTGGTCTAAATGATCATTCAAAAAGATATTTATATAGGTTTAATGTATATTTGATACAAACACTCGTACATATTCGGTAATTAATAATGGGAATAAATTATTTGAGCAGCAATTTAATTTATTGATCAGCAAAATTTATCAGCTAAAAAAATATTTTAGCAGCAGTAAAATTATCTTGCCAGCAAAATGTGATCAGCATAATAATACGATTTGGCATGCTAAAAAATAAATATTGAACAGTAAAAAAGATAATTGAGCAGCAAAAAGTATAATTGAGCAGCAAAAAGTATAATTGAGCAGCAAAAACTATAACTGAGCAGCAAAAAGTATAATTGAGCAGTAAAAAGTATAATTGAGCAGCAAAAAAAATAATTTAGCAGCAAAAACATATTGGCGACGCATAGATTACGTGAGCGCTCCTGGTTTTTTAAATAGGGTACTTGACTAAGCTGCAAAAATATTCTAAAAGCATTGTTTTTCTATATCAGCTAAGTGATTTTTTTATTTTCGACAGATTCTGTAAAAAATCATCAAAAAAAATAACCCTACAATTTTAAATGAGAAAAAGGCGGGAAAAACACCTCACTATAGTGACGTCACAGTTTGAAGCAACTAAACGTCAATGTCAATATTTATAACCTCAAAACTTTGATTATATTCATAAAATGTCAAAGTAAAAGCAAGTATTTATTTGAATTCTGGTCGATTATTATAACTATATACATAAGCTAATAGAAATATTCAAAAGAAAACACAATTTCACCTCACCGATGAAAATTATCAAAATCGAGATATCTAGATTTTCAAGAAATGGCGCGTTTTCACTAATTTGAATATTTGTTGAAAAATGGTGATTTTCAAAATAAAATTTTTAAATAGTTATCAAATTTTTTTATGTTTCATCATTAAAACTGGACATATGTAATGATAATGCATAGAATTATTTAACATTTGACACAAATTTTAAATACAGTCAAGTACCGTATTAGAAACTGTATCAAGTAAAATTTTTTGTAAGTTAGATACTGGATCCTATTTCGGGAAATATCGCGTATATAGCGAACTCTTATTATTCATTAAGTGTAACATTTTTTCTATAATTATTAAATTTTCTTAAGCGAGATTAGTGCTATAAGTAAATGACAAAATTCAAATATGTAGATAACTATTATGTCCGCTACTTAAATTATTGGTATTTTAATGGAATTTATATGTAAAAGTATGTATTTTGAATAATATTGGGAGCATTCGTAACGCAGCGAGCCAAAGTGTCTTGCTCTTACTTTTAAGAACATTACACTTGTTTTGAAGTGCTTTTGCCTTACTTTGGAGATATTTGTATATTCCTGTCTCACTTTCCGTGTTCTTGAGAGAAGGGTGAAGGTATATACCGAACACTATTACTGACTATAAACTATGTATGCTAGAATCATCGTATCATAGAGATGTACACGATATGATTTTACTCACAGAGTACTAATTTAAATACAAGAGTAATATTGTACTAGTTTTTAGATAAAATTTCTTGTTAATACAATAATACGTGAAAGTTTTTAAAAAATGTGTTGTTAATTATTTAGAATTTAGAATATATTAGAATTTAAAATACTATTATTATTTTTTTTTTTTTTTTTTTTTTTTTTTTTTTTTTTTTTTTGATTAAAATTGGGGTACTGCTGCCGGTGGATGGCGCGGTCAGCAGCACCCGGCGGCATCGCCAACTAAGGGCATGCGCCGCCGAAACGAGAAATATAAATAAAAACAACACGTAAAGACAGGAACACATAAATGCAATAGACAATGGAAAACATACACATATTAAAATTCAACGATGAGCCCTGCCATCCCAAGGCCTAAAAAGTACGGACAGTCCTTGGTGGCGGTACGCTAAGGGCTAACCAGAGCGTCCGGTCACCAAGGTCTGAAATCCAACGATGAATCTCCGAGGTGTAAAGGGCCTCGGAGTAGAAAATACTGACTAGAAATATCACAGGAAAAGCGAAATCTTATTACGTCACTGGGGAGCCACAGGCCGACCAGTGCCGCAATAAGTAGTTAAAAACGATACCGCTGAAGGATCACAACAGCAAGCCTACAGCGGCACGACAAAATATCACAGATAAGAACAACAACTGATGTACCACCTCGGGTGGAAAAGGCCCTCAGTGGTACATCGTTAAAATAAAACAAATTAAAATCTTATTAAAAAACAAAAACAACAATATCACAGTTTTCAAAATTTCTTGCTCTGTGACACGATTCCGCTCCCCATAGTCTCGACAATTCCGGAATGGCTTCGTCAACACCTAGGAACTCACACGTGTAGGGACAGTGACATCTGATTACTGAGCAACATGTACTGTTCTGTCAGATAACTGATTACTGGGTACATGTGCCGTTCTGTCAGGTGTCGGGGTCAACCTATACGGGAGACCGGTACGATGACTAGGCCACGTTCGTCCGAGTCGAGGCTACAGAGAACGGGACAATGCCACAGAGTATCACAAAACCAACATCTGACCTGTGTTCGTATCACTTCGACGGGGCGGAAGCCGCCATATCAACGCTCACGAACGCATCCGTACGAGGGACGACGACGTCTCCTTACTGGGCGAGCTCGCTCAAGCTGTTCGGGCAGACGTCGACTCGTACGTGTGGCCGATGAGAACGAGTGCGTTGGAAGCCGCATTCCTAGCGAAATGACAAGAACAAGGCCATTGAAACATCACAATAACAATTAAAAAGTACCACCGCAGGCATGAGAACCCAAGGTGGCATAACAACTATCACAGACACAGATCACAATTTTTACATAAATCACAGACGCAATATCACCTTTTCGACACATCCGAACGGTATCGTCGGACTCCGAAGATCACGCCCACTGGAGTATGCAGCACTGGCGACGCGTTGAATTCCGGTCAAGGTACCAATTAAACCAAATCAAACTGACGCAGGCATAACACTCACTCGGGGGATACAACATCGTCCCCTCCACACGATCATTCTTGTCGAAACACAGTACCAGAGCCTCGTCAGCCTGCTAGCCGAAGCTAACAGTTGCCCGCCGGGCACGAACGGGGACGTGAAGGTTGGATTTTAGCCCAGCATTATTATTATTATTATTATTATTATTATTATTATTATTATTATTATTATTATTATTATTATTATTAATTTTTTTATTATAATAAGAATTGTACAGAATTTTGATAAGAATTGAATGTAAAATGTTGAACTGGCAAAAATTTTAATAGGTATAAAGAAATTAGCATTATGAATAATACAGGTTTGTTCGTCATTGGCCTGGCCTTTACATAAGGTTAAAACTATTCATTAAGGCATTTTTCGTATTTTTCGTGAATACGTAGTTGATTTAATGCTCTGTGATGGTGTTAAAAGTGTTAACAGCATAAAGCCCGTTACACACGAACCAAAAGACTAGATTCTTAATCAATCTTAAAGATGCGAACGAATTTATTGATAAAAATTATAATCTAACACCATTGTGGGATTGAAGTCATTCAATCAAATCAGGTCATCTGCGATCAGGTCATTATAACTTACTCTTAGCTAACTATATTATAATTTAATATAAAAACTGATAAGTTAAATATGACATTTTAATTTTATTAATACAAAAACGTAAAAAAAAAAAAACAAAAAAAAAAACAAAAACAAAAAAAAAGATTGTTTACGATTAACCATAAAGCAAAAGCCAATTTTTGTTTTTATTTAATAGAATTTAAAATTAAGATTGGTGGTTGTATAAACGACTATTTTGGTACAATTTTAAATTAACACGATCAAGATCATAACCTATAATGACGAAACGACCAGCTGGTACATTATTTTGACAACTAGTATACCTTATATGGAATTATGTGGAATTGTTAACGAGTTACAACGTTGTGTCACAGTTACTTAGGTTTCTAAAATCTAGTACAATATTACTCTTGTATTTAAATTAGTACTCTGTGAGTAAAATCATATCGTGTACATCTCTATGATACGATGATTCTAGCATACATAGTTTATAGTCAGTAATAGCGTTCGGTATATACCTTCACCCTTCTCTCAAGAACACGGAAAGTGAGACAGGAATATACAAATATCTCCAAAGTAAGGCAAAAGCACTTCAAAACAAGTGTAATGTTCTTAAAAGTAAGAGCAAGACACTTTGGCTCGTTGCGTTACGAATGCTCCCATTGTTTTAATTGTAAGATGTTGTTTTAGTTGATTTTGTAGGAAATCATATTTTACTGTATTCTTTTATATTTAAGGTTTTAAAATATAAACTTATTAGCTGAACCCGCGGTTTCACTCGCGTAAAATTATTTGAACGTCTTAATTGACCATCTAAACGAATTATTATTTGAGGTGGCAATTTCAACCTCATCTTACTTTTAAATCAAATATTCTGTTGTTTTTTTCTTTTTTTGTTTTTACAAAAATAGTTCTTTACAGTGCTTCGCTCCGCTCGTCCAACGACTCCCAAATAGCTATATTCATATTTTAATAGGGAATCTAATTTTCATGTCCTGAAATCTTTTCGTAGATACTCATATTGATAATTTTGAGAGCACTTTAATTTCCGACTTTTTTGAGGTCCCAGAGCTCAGGAGAAAGTTTCTAAACTCGTGTTAATTTATTTCCAAGACTCAATAATATTAGAGCAAAATTTGGTCAAGATCCGTCCAGCCGTTTATATTTGGAATTTTTTGGGTCCTCAGGATTCTAGAGGACAATTTTAACCTCATGTTCATCTTTACAGGATCTCAGTATTATTTTAACAAAATTTGTTCAAGATTCGTCCATCGATTTATATTTTGCGTTTTGTAGGTCCGCAGGACCCTAGAGAATGATTTTCACCTTACGCACATTTTTCTCAGGATATCAGTATCTACTGTTTGAACAAAATTTGGTCAAGATTCATCCAGCCGTTTATTTTGAGCTTTTTTGGGACTCCAGGGTCTTACAGGGTAATTTTAGCCTGTCGTTAAATTTTTTCAGGATCTCAGTACTGTTTGTACAAAATTTAATCAAAATCTGTCCAATAACTTATTTGGGTCCTTTTTGGAACCATAAGACCTTAAGGATCAGTTTTGATATAACGTTCATTTTTTCGGGGATCTCAATATTGCTTGAGCAAAATTTGTAACGATCCGTCCAACCGTTTATTTTGAGCTTTTTTGGGGCCCTAGGGTCCCACGGTGTAATTTTAACCTTTTAAATATAGCCTATGTGAGAACCGACAGTACTACTTATCTACTAGTGAAAAAAATTTTGAAATCGGTTGGGTAGTTCCATAGATTACTTTAGTCGTACAAACCGACAAGTCACAAACTTTAACTATATAATAGTATGATTGTCATGTATATGTTCAAGCGACTGTAAAGCAGACCAAAAAAATACTTAATGCTGCTCACATATTGCAATTTTTTTTAGCAGACCATCATTATTTGATGCTCAGATAGTTTACTAGCTGACCATATGAGTGATTCCGTTCTAACTGTGATTTTTTTTACTAATAATTTTTGGATTTTAAAATTAAATTTTTTTTATTTGTATATGCATATTATTATTATAAATTATTGTAAAAATGAAAGTTTGAAAGGATTTCGCTACAACTTTAAAGTTTCGAAAATGACAATCAAATTTCAAATTTTTAAAAATAGTAAAAAAAAGAAATTCCAAAAACCCCTACATCGGACTAATTTTAATATTTAATAGTAGTTACAGGTAATTATGATAAATATTTCAAGTCAAACGGACTGAAAATATACTGGGAAAAAAAATATACTGAAACTGAAACTAATAATTAACATCTTGTAAAAAAGAAAAACTAATTATAATGGTTTTATATAATGTTCTAACAAATATATTTTTAAAAATACTGATAAATCAGCTTGTGATTTATTACTGAAATCAAATTTTATTACTGATTAATTATTTTTTCACGCGGTACTGACAGACACGGTACTGACATTTTCATTTAAAACAGCAACTGTAATTATTTGGTTATGAATTTAATAATATCCATTCACTGTATAATTAAGGCTAGTCATAAGTACAAAAATCTATTACTTATGATACAAAAAATTCATAGTTGATAAAGTTTATCAATACCACGGTACTGGCAAGTAAATTTATGACATACCTTTTTTTTAAATTGAGTTCTAAAATGACACAAAATTTATTGCACTAATCCATCAACTTGATGTTTGTAAATATTACTCAGGTGACGTACTTTCAACATGGCTCATTAGCCGTTTCATTAATTTCTAGGTAGATGGCGCGCAAGTCATACAAATTCAAATTCAAAAATTCGTTTAAATCTAAGGACAAAAGTTATTGAGCCGGAGTTCAATGTTAAATTAATATATTGGGAAAAAATGTGTTAATTTTTGTAAATTTAATCATACTCATTAAGATTTATTAGGTAATTAGTTTGAATCGTATATTGCGACAAAAAAAATAAACAATTTATATAAAAATTCTAGAAATGGACATGCCACGGTACTGACATTTAAGAGATAAAGTGTAAGTTTCCTCTGGATTGCAAGTCATACTTTACAAAAAAAGTGATGAAATATGTTCAAGAATATACAATAAACACAAAAATTTCATTAATAGATCGTTAATTAACGACCAGTGAGAGCAAACAGTACAGGACATAAAAAATCACAGTTAGAACGGAATCACCCATATATATATATATATATATATATACATTTAAAGCTGACCGTATTTATTTATTCTGCTGCTCAATTAGCCTTTTTTGCTAATCAATTTGCATTTATTTTGCTGCTCAATTAAACCTAAGCCATTAATATTTAAAATCATTTAAGATATCTTGATCGTTTGATTATTTATTAAAATATCTCGAGATAGAACGAAATTACTCGCACGAGATATAAAATCTTTTAAATAAAAAATCATTTTTTTATTTCTAGAGATATTTTTAAAATTGTTCGAATAAAAAATAATCCAGTGATTTTATCTATCATATGTCGAAATATTTTAATAATCGAATGATCTGTTATTTGTCATTCGATTATGCCCCTTACTAATTCTTATTTATCCATAGTTTAAAATTTATATATCCTTAAAAGTTAATTATCTTTAAATTTTTTTGTTAATATTTTTAAGGTAACGCTGTGGTAAATCAGCTAGTTACTTATTCGGATGAACTCTCTAAATATGGTGGTCAAATAAATCAAAAAAAAGAAAATCAGTTTATTCAAAAGCAGAAAAATCAATTTGGGTCTCATAAAATGTCTTTCGCTGCACAATTAAAAGAACAACCAATTATTCAGTTTGCAGACAAAAAATCTGGAAATAATTTAAGAAGAGTAAAATCAAAAAGCAAGAAGGAATTAGAATTTGAAAGAGTTGTTGCACTAATAAAATCAGGATCAAAGGTTCTTATATTACTCCGTGGCGTTTCAGGTAGTGGTAAATCGTATTTAGCAAATGAAATTTTTAAAAAAACTGTTGGTAGCTGTCCAGATACATGTCGTGATTACCATGTATATTCTACAGATAGTTATTTTGAAGTTCGCGGAAATTTTAAATATGACCCATCGTTGCTTAGTAAAGCTCATGAATGGAATAAAAGTCGCTTTCGTGAAGCAATAAAAATGGGAATTAGTCCAGTTATAATAGATAACACTAACACACAAAAATGGGAAATGTATCCCTATGTTGTTGAAGCTATGCAGTTTGGATATTTTATAGAAACTTTAGAACCTTTTACTCCTTGGGTGCATAGTGAATATGAGTTGACTCGTCGAAATGTTCATCATGTACCTAGAAGAAAAATAAGAGACATGCTTGAAAGATATGAATCCGATTTAACCGGTCCTCGTTTAATTTCGATATTTAAACTACAGTATCCCTCGGGCTTGTCACCACCGCAAAAGCGTGTTTTTCCACCTTTATCAGAGCAAAATGAAATTACAAAGAAAAAAAGAACTAGAACACATAAACGAAAACGACATAAAATTAAACCAGATGAGATGAATGGAACAGCTAATTCTCGTACTCTTCAAAATTCTAAATCATCTTCAAGCTCAACTTGTTCATCGGATTCAGATTTAGAAGAAACTAGCGATGAAATTGTTGATAATATTGAGGAAAACTCAAGTGTAAATTCAAAATTTGGTTACTTAAAAAAAATTATCGGGGGTGATAACAATTCTGCTTGGGACTATATTATGCTCTATGATTTGGAAAATACTGTGAATAATTTACAGAAAAGTTATTCTTCGAATCAAATAAGTTCTGAAGTATTACCTGGTATGAAAAAATCATTATCTGAAAATAATATTAACTATACAACATCTAATTTGTACCCAATCAAAGAACTTCGTAAATTAATGGATGAAGCCAGTATTTGTTCTAAAAAAGTAATATATCGATATTCACGAGATGAATTGTTGAACATACTGAATAAAGAAGATCGAATTAAACTTGAGAAACGGTTTTTAGGTGAATCAAAACCTCAAAGGAAAAAAATATCAAATCGAGAAACTACTTCAGTATCAGTATCAAATTTGACTGAAATAGATGAAAATTCCAGTGTCAATGAAGAACATCAGGAAGAATTAATTGATTGGAATCCTGTTGAAGATGTGTCTGTAAAATGGGATGATTCAGATGATATAAATAAAGAAACGAAAACTGAATTAGAAACGTGTATGGGGCCACTACCTAAGCGAGTAACTAAAAAATTATCAATATTAGATGAACCTATTGTTGACGAAAACATTCCTGATGATATTTTAGGCCATATATTACCAACTAATATTACTTCAAATAACAAGACGCAAGAAACACCAGAAAATAATACTTTATCGCTTCAAGACAGCGTAGCTAATGATAACGATGATAACACTACTAAAGAAAAATCAGTGACAAGCGAAATAACATCAAAAATAAAATCTTTTGTTGATCTTTCTTCATTAAAAAATTTTTTCAAGTTACTAGAAACAAATGTAGCCTCTGAAACAAATTCTACACGAAACGATGACATTATTATTCTCGAAGAGAAAGATATTCTAGAAAAAATAGATACTGTTGAATCTTCTACAAATACAAGTAGTACCGATTTTGCTTTATTGAGTGGGCGAATTTCGCCTACACAAGTTGATTATAATGTTCGTATTATTTTTACTAATAATCAAGATATTAGTGATAACCTGTTACCTCTTAAAGAAAACGTTCCACCAAAAATCTTAAAATTAGATAAAAGTTCTATGACTGAAGGAGATTTTCAGTTTGACGAATCGAACAATGAACAGTTTTTAGAATTAATTACAATATTCCCATCTATTCCAAAAAAATATTTGCTAGATGTCTTTAGTCACTGTCGTGGAAACGTAAATTGGGCAGTAGAAATTTTATTAGAAACACCAAACAATCTTGTAACCGAAAATACAAATACTGAAGAAGACGTAGAAGAAAAAGAAGAAGAAACAACACACAGACATGATATATTTACTGAGGAAATAAAAAAAGAACTTGTATGTGATTTAAATCAGGAAGATAAAGTAAATTCTTTAATAGATATTGAACCGAGTACGTCAGCTGCTGGTAATAATGCAAAACCTGATAAAAAATCACAGAAACATTTAATGTCGGAAAGCAATCTTGAAATAAAAAAACATTTTGAGAAGCAGTTTGTAATTGCCGATTCACATTATTCAGAACATTGTTTGAAAATTCGACGTTTACGACATGGTGAAAATGATACGACAAAATTAGAACAAACATTATCAAGAAGTGGTTCTGAATCTTCTTTATGTAGTGAGTCAAGTGAATCGGAAGAAAATTTGGATAATGAAGATTACTTCGAGTTAAATTTAGGTTTTGATTTTATAGAACGTTTGGATTCAGTATTTGGAAAAGATAAAGTAATCTATCCAGATGGTTTGCAGTCAGTAATTCAAGTGCCAAAGTCGCTAGCTTACCAACTTCATTTACTTTGGTTAGAATCTTATTATCAACAAATTTGTGCACATGAAGAACGTTTGGAACAAATGTTAAAAGAAGATGAAGAATTTGCTAAAGAGTTACAAAAAAAAGAAAATGAACTGGCAAAAACTGGAGAAATTTCAAATGTTGCATCAATTCAGGATTTAATTAACATGGAAATTGACTTAGAAATAGCAAAAAATAATTGTATACAAGAATCATCCAAAGATTTGGCCACAAAGTTAACTCTTAAAAAATTGTTTGATATGTTTCCATCTGTTCCACAGGACACTATAAGTGATGTTTACGAAACATTTAATCATCGCTACGATCGAACAGTTGAACTTCTTGCAAATGATCTAGGTGAAACTAACTCAAATAATATTTTTGATGAAGTTAATATTTCTAACCAAGAGAAACAATTACTGGAAGAAGCTAAAAAAGCTAATTTGGAAGTAAGTTCAATTTAAAATTTAAGTATTATATATATATATATATATATATATATATATATATATATATATATATATATATATATATATATATATATATATATATATATATATATATTATGTTCAAAAATTATAGTACCTTTTCATCTACACTTTTTTCCAAAACTCAATAATAAGGCAGATAAAGCAGAGGGGTGGAACGAAACTTACTTCTTCTTTTAAAAACAATTTTGGGCGCTTTTGATTACTCGATTCATAATCTAAGGGTGCGTATGAACATTAAGATAATTAAATTTATGGTATCAATTATTCCATCACTTATGATTAGGGGATAATTTGGAAATAGATACTTCTACTTTAAATTACTCGAAAACGGTCATATTTATCGAAATGTAACAAGTATACCTTTTTTGCGTGAAATTGTCTGAGGAATCATCTTATCAAGGATTTCGTTTAAATAATTGGGTATTTGACAATTTTTTAAAAAGTATTTTAAATTATTGATATACCTCTATTATAACGTTAGAAATACTTTTTTTTTAAATGCATCGGTAATAGCCAAAAAAAAATTTTTTTTATTTTTGTTAAAAATTTCCCGCTAAAACAGTACCATTTTTTACGCGAAGCTAGTGACGTCACGGCTCAGTATTGTCAAATGGTCCAAATCATAGTAAGCATGGTTTGTAATTAATGTTTTGCTGTCAATTTTTTGTAATTGTATTTTTAAAATGGAATCAAAAAGTTTCAAATGGTGTGTAGTGCCTCAGTGTACAAGTACGTCTGTAAAAACACCTGAAAAATTATTTATTTACGTACCAAGAGACAAAAATATTCGAAGAAAATGGTTAGAACTTGCTAGAAGAGATCCAGCACATTTATCAAATTCGTCATCCATTTATTTTTGCGAAGATCACTTTAATGTAAGTTTTAAGATATTTATTATATTTTTCTATAGTTAATAATTTTAAAATATTGCCTATACATAAAGAAATAAACATTTTAGCGTTATACTTATGCAATAAAGGAGGTACGTTTCATGTTAGTTATCAATAGATTGTTTATTATTTTAGTTGCCAAACGATATGGAAAATTATATGGAGTACCACATAATGGGCTCGGTACGTCAAGTCAGAATAAAATCAGGTTCTTTTCCAACAAAATTTCAGTATCAGTCCGACTCAGGAAAGCGAATATCTGAAACTTATTGTAGTGGAGTACAACCGCCATCTCCTAAAAAACAAAGAATATCATCAGTTAAAGAATTTGAAAAAACAACCATGATTTCATTGTAAGAAAGACAAAGTGAACAATTAACCGATGAATCACCAAGTGGAAATTCAAGTATGTATTAAAGTTACAACAGTATTGTATTTTTGAGTTAAATGCGCTTTAATACACAGTTCTAATTTAATATTCATATTTTTTTCAGATTTACTTCAACTTGATTCTGTTCAGGCATGGACTAAAAGGAACTGTGATAAATCTGTTCAGGCTGTGATTAAACCCAAAAATAATAAATCTGTTCAGGCTGTAACTAAAATAAAATTTCGTAGCAGATGCTCCCAAATAAAACCTCTAAAGGAAAATAAAGCAATGTCACCGATTAAGATCGCAACAAAAACAACATCTACATCTCCACTAAAAACTGAAATATACGAATCGAAATTACCAACGTCCAAAACTGCCAAAAAACTAATTTTCACGATGGAGGAAAAGTCAGATAACCACATTTCATCAACTGCAATCATTCCGGACACATCATCATCATTATCAGCATCAGCATCAGCATCAGCATCATCAGTGTGTTCTGAGAAGGAATCAAAAATAGAAGAAAAACATTCTGAATTATTATTAAGCAATGTCAAAAATACAATAGATAAGATCAAGAAAAATACACGGTTTTACATAGGTATTCCAAAAGAATGTTATTTTATAATAAATATCATACACGAAGAAACCAACATTCCTGAGAGTCACATATTATTATGCCTAAAAAAAATTAGACTAGATTCAAAATTTACTGAGCTTACCGATGATTTTGACATTTCTATATCATATGCAAGCAAAATATTTTTCAAAAATGTTCCAGTTATTGCCGGTGTGCTGCGTCCTTTCCTTGTTACATTGGATAAAAAAGCGATAAAAAGGACATTACCAAGAACCTTTAGACACCAATATAGCAAAGCTTGTTGTATTATTGACTGTCTGGAAATTCAAATTCAGAAACCAACGAAAGCTGTAGACCAGGCTTTAACCTGGTCAGATTATAAAAAAGCCAATACAATTAAGTATTTAGTATCGAGTACACCGGACGGGTTAGTGAATTATATTTCACCGGGATATGGTGGGAGGATAAGTGATGTATGTCTCATCGAAAACTGTAATTTTCTAGAGACTCTACCCACAGGTGCTTGTGTACTAGCGGATAGAGGGTTTAAGCACATAGAACAATTACTGATCAAAGCGGGATTCCAGCTAATACGTCCTCCAACTGTTGGTATGGGCTCAAAATTATCCAAAAAAGAAGTTCAACAAACTAAACAAATTGCTAGTTTACGAGTTCACATAGAAAGAGTAATTCGTCGTATTAGGGAGTTTTCCATGATAAAGCCATATGCTTGTGTAAATACAAACTTAATTAGAATATTAGATGATGTAATTACAATAACTTGTGCTTTAATTAATCTACAAGATTCTATAATTAAATAAATTAATTTTCAAAAATTTTATTGCATTTTATTTATATAAAAAATTATATTTGTATACTTTTATATAAAAGTGGGTATACATTATTTTTCCAAAAACACGATAAAACATCTAATATATTGCTTACATATTCATCATTATAAATAACACAAACAATTTCGACGGTGTTATTTTTTTCAAAATCACTATCGGCTACACAGAAATAACACTTTTTTTCCTGATAAATACATTTGAATTTGTATTTGTGCGAAGTATTTTTTCGTAACTTCTCCGTTTTTTAAATAATTTGTCTGTGTCTCTTTATACATTGGACACTTTATTTCTACTACCGCCTCCTTACAAATCCCATCAGGTGAACCTGCGATCATTGGATACTGGTCGGATATTAAGAGACCACATTTTTCAATTTTTTGCCCAATTTTTGTTTTAATAGTGTTACGGACAGCTTCTTCCAAAAATCGACCTCGCTTTAGGGCTAACGTATCTGGTATTTTACCCCCCATAATAACGGCAATTAACGCACCATCTGTTGTTTTGCATCGACTTACTTCATATGCCTTAGATGCCGTAATTCGACCATATCGTAACTCGTGCCACAGACTGCTTTATGCTGGCTTCTAGTTGTTTTTCCTATTTTTTCTAATACACTTTTACTAAATATTTTAGAAATATTTTTTAAGAATGTTTCACAACATTTTTCGTTATGATTGAATACTAATTGATTCAATGAAAGTATTTCTATATCTTTCAATTCATAATTAGCTTGATGTTTAAGTAGCTGACAGTTTTCCAATTTTCTCTTTTTACCTTCATCTAAAAACTTTGACAAAACACTAGTTGTATCCACAATCGACATAGGAGTTTTACGAACCCCTTTACTCAAGTCTTTTGTTGTTATAAGTTTTAAAGTATTGCCGACCTTTGCCAGTTTAGATTTCCTCCAATAACACTCTACCGAAGTACACGAAGGTTCCTCGCTCCTACGATGCACCCACATAAGGAATGCAACTGCGTGCTTACAATCTCCTTGGGATGCAGCACAATCGTGGCACTCGACGCTTAATATAACGTCATCTTCTTCATTGATCGCCATGCTCACCGAATAAGATTTACTATGAATTTTATGTTCAGGACAAATTTTGCATTTATTGTGCATAACTTTCCTTCACGTTTTAATTGCACATATCCTATTGCATCATCGCCATACGACTGCCTTGCGGATCTACAAAAAAAAAATTATTTACAAGCCGATCCAGTTTGGTAATTTTTCAAACACTATGTCAATTTTAATTAACATAATGAATTGGCCATTTGCCAAAGTACATCGAGTGTTCAAGTATCAGCCAAAGCTGAACATTGAGTGAACATATGAATATTGGTGTATGTTTCAATACGGATAAAAATCCGCCATACACTAATAATGTTTCACAGGCACTCGATAACATTTGAAATTAAAAGTATAAAACTGCGTCTCGCATTAGAGAGAGGTTGTGTTTGATTGATTACTGAATTGGAGTGGCACTCGAACAAGTGATCGGTGGCCTAGTTGGTAAGGCGCTTGGCTGGTAACCAAGAGATCCGGGTTCGTGTCCCAGCCGATCCAGTTTGGTAATTTTTCAAACACTATGTCAATTTTAATTAACATAATGAATTGGCCATTTGCCAAAGTACATCGAGTGTTCAAGTATCAGCCAAAGCTGAACATTGAGTGAACATATGAATATTGGTGTATGTTTAAATTAAAAGTACAAGTGTTGTGTAAATATGTTCATTTAAAAAAAAAAAAATATTAAAAACATAAATGTTATTTTTACTTACACCGAAGTTTTTATGTTTCTAAATTCTGCTGAACAAAAATCACTATTTGTTGTAAAGAAACTTGCAACCATCAACGCATCAATTCTGGGCAGATTAGAACTATCAGCTTTTGTATATCCAACTTCCATTATTAATATTTTACGCTAAATCTTACAAAACGCAACAAAATATTTATAAAACGGGAGAAACAGAATGACAGCTATTTTGTTATTACCGTTACTATAGTTATATTTTGACAATACTGAGCGGTGACGAAAGCCATTTTTTATTAATGTTTTTGATTACGTCATCATTAACATAAATTTTGTAATTTTATTTAATTAAAATTTTTATAATTTTGAGTGATATTATTTATGAAAGGGTAATATTTGGTACCTTTATAACTAAATTGATCATTCAAAAATGAAAATAGCCTTTTTTGCAACTACAGTCAAATACCCAATTGCAAGTTAAAAAAGAAAAGACGTTATAACTCACACCTACCACCCAAAACCACCCCTTAGTCATGAGTGGTGGAATAAGTGTTGACATAAATTTAATCCTTCTAACGCAAAATAAGTACCCCTAAAATATCAATCCGTTATTCAAAAGCGTTTGGAAAATATTTAAGAAATAATGGTTTTCGTTTCACCCCTTTGCAGAGTTGTATCTCCCTTATTATTGAGTTTTGAAAAAAAGTGTACATGAACAGGTACCATTATTTTTGAACGTACTACCAGCTCTAGCAATTACGGTACATAATTATGGACCACCTTATATATATATATATATATATATATATATATATATATATATATATATATATATATACAGGGTGGGTTATTTTAATCTTTGCATCTAAATATCTCGCCAGAGGCGCCACCTATCAAAAAGTGACCTTTACAAAAGTTGTTAGGTACGAAGGGGGACATTAAATGGTGACTTTAAATTTGACCTTGAATTTCATTTTCAAGGTCATTTTGAGGTCAAGTCGTATTTTTCAAATGGAACGACCTACTTTTTATTTCGGATTCTGAAAGAGCGTGAAATTTCACGCCGAAAATGCTATGAACGAATTTTTTTTATTGACCTTTAATTTTTCATTTTTTAGCTATGAAATTTATTAGTTATGAAAAATTAATTTTTCATAAATTTTTAGTGTCATTTTTTTCTGGATTTTGACCCTAGAATGACCTTCACAGGTCATTAAAAACGAACAGAAGCTCCTATTTTACGTCTCCAGAAGATGCTGACACTTTAAAGTTAGGTTTTTCTTTTAAAATCTAATTTTTGATTGTTCTTTGGTGGTCTTTACACCTCTTAAGGTCAATTATAAAAAAATTCGTTTATAGCATTTTCGACGTGAAATTTCACGCTCTTTCAGAATCCGAAATAAACAGTAGGTCGTTCCATTTGAAAAATACGACTTGACCTCAAAATGATCTTGAAAATGAAATTCAAGGTCAAACTTAAGGTCACCATCATGTCCCTGCCACTTGTTTTCAAGGACGGGCCAATGACTGTCACAGTTTGCTAGGTGGCGCTGATGGTAGGGGAGTATACTAAATAGAGTTGGGACATGTGAGCATTTTTCATCAAATGGATGTCAAAATTAATTATCATATGATTGAGTACAAAAGTATCGTTACCAAGTTGTGTTAACGAAAAATTAAAATTTTTTAATTTAATTAATCTTTCTAGGTTGAGTTGAAGTATTTTTTTAAATATTTAATTTATTTCCAATTTATTTTAGATGAATCTGATGAAAAATAGCGAACTATCGAAACTCATGTCCCGACTTTAATTTTAACTCCCTGTACATCAACGCCATCTGGTATATTAGTTACAGCGGGTCAGAATACGGTCCATTTTTTTATAATGGACCATATGCAGAGTGGCAGGGACATGGTCACCATTTAATGTCCCCCTTCGTACCTAACAATTAGACTGAAGATTATTTGAAAAATTGTTGAAATTTGGATTTGAATCAAAGTTATCATTGTTGAAATTTCTACTAAAACTGTTATTAAATGATTGTAGTGAATATATATTACTAGCAAACTATTTTTCTTAGAATTATGAAAGTTGTTTTTTGTTTTGTTTGTATAATTTCTATGAAAACCGTTAAAATCGTTTCTTTTTTGACTGTTTTTAATATCATCAAAACGTTTTATTGTTTGCCATGCTTCTATTAAATTTTTACAATTACATGCTAAAATATGTGATCCATAATAATCTTGTAATTGGCCAAATATACATTGTATTAAAAATTTGTTAGATGGTGGATCTCTCAAATTACTAGCGGCTTCAAATGTTTTACAAAGATATTCAATAGGTGTTTCAGGACCTTGGTATCTACGATTGAAATCTAAAATTTCTGATCTAATTCTATGTTCATCTCTTTCACTATAAAATGTATTGATTAAAAAATTTTCTAGTTCCTGAAATGTATTGAAGTTCGGATTTGAACTTTCAAAAATGAGTCTAGCCGGTCCTACTAATCTATTTTTTACAATTTTTATTTTACTGCTATCATCAGTAATATCTAAAGATGTGAAACAATTTTAATTTTCTTTAAAAATCCAAATATTGTTAATTGATCATTAATGAAATCAAATTTAATTGAATTTAAGAAATCCATATCTTCGTTTACAAAATTTAACATGGTTTGATTATAATTATTTAATTATTTTACCTATTTATTACATGATGCAAATTTCTGGTATCATTGTTGGGTTTGTTGTTCATATTTCTGTATTTGGTACGGGCATTCCTTGATTTCTCCTACAACTGCAACTGCTCCTGATGTATCTGGAAGGTTTTTCTGGATACTGTTGCTCCACGATGTACCACGATGTCCTTGTTCGAATGTTCCTCTTCTCCCATACATTTTTTGTAGATTTTTGATTATAATTATTAATTTTGGCAAAAAATTTCAGTTTAAATTTTATTTATTTAATTGTTTGTAATTGTCTTTGTTTAACTTTTTAGTTTAAATTTTCTTTATTTTATTTTATAGTTTTGTTTGTTCACTTTAATTTTAACTTTTTATATCAGAAGATTTTTTCCAGTTTAAAGTCTTTAATTTTTTATTTATTCTAGTTTAGTTTACATTAATTGTTCGTAAAATCTTGCTTAGTTCACCACTTTTTATGTTTAATAACGTGAATAATCCCGTCCGAAATCCTGCATGGTTTGCCAATTTATTTTTAATAACGTGAATAATCCTGTTCGAAATCCTGCATGGTTGGCCAATTTATGTTGCGGAACGCGGTGTTTGGTCTGAATTGCGCAACGGATATATTGGTTAATTTCTTAAATTAATAAATAAAAGTCAAATTGTTCTTGATTTCAATTAATTTTATTTAAATATTTTTTAAAATTACATATAATTGTTTATTAACCGCGAAACAACACAAAAATGAGAGACGCTTATTGGAATTACATTGTTTAAAAATATCAAATTAGTTCTTCAAAAAATACGTCCGATCTGTTTGGTGGTCAAAACATCTCTCTTCTCGGTGCGGTGTGCCTCATTGCACCGGCACCTATCATCATAGCCATTAACATCATTCGGGTATTCCCCGTATGCACATGTACATAATCAGTTAAAAGTTTATACTTTTATAAAAAATAAATGTATTTCGTATTAAAAATACATTTCATATTTAATACATGAAACATCTTGTATACAAATTATATATTCGTAGTCCATGTTTAAATGAATAAAAAATATATTTCTGTCTTTCTTAAAAAGATTACGAAATATGTTTCTTTCTTTCTTACACGTGTATTATAAAAGGAATCACTGCTGTATATATATATATATATATATATATATATATATATATATATATATATATATATATAACAATATATTTATACATAAAAATATATATAATATATTTAATATATATATACATAAAAATATATTTCTGTCTTTCTTAAAAAGATTACGAAATATGTTTCTTTCTTTCTTACACGTGATATATATATATATACAGCAGTAATTCTTTTTATAATACACGTGTAAGAAAGATAGAATAATATGTATATATATATATATATATATATATATATATATTATATATATATATATATATATATATATATATACAGCAGTAATTCTTTTTATAATACACGTGTAAGAAAGAAAGAAACATATTTCGTAATCTTTTTAAGAAAGACAGAAATATATTTTTTATTCATTTAAACATGGACTACGAATATATAATTTGTATACAGGATGTTTCATGTATTAAAGATGAAATGTATTTTTAATACGAAATACATTTATTTTTTATAAAGGTATAAATTTTTAACTGATTATTAAATATCTTGTACTAAAATGTATTGCAAACAATTATCATATTACACATTTGTATTTAAAAAGAGATAGCAATATAATTGCATTTCTATCTGATCAGGGTGTATTATAAAATGAATATTTGCTGTATATATATGTATATATATATATATATATATATATATATATATATATATATATATATATATTCATTTCTCAAACAGTGGTAATTTTTTACGCCCTTATCCAATTTCGATTATTGCACCAGCACTGTATTAAACATTATTTATAGATGCTTCCAGATTGATTGTGCCAAAATTCTGTTGGTAGATTTTCTATAATCATTTGAACTTCTTAAGTATTGAAAAGTAAAGTAATATAATTTTTTTAACATAAAAGGCACTAATTTTAATAATATATATATATATATATATATATATATATATATATATATATATATATATATATATCCCATATGAGTTTTTTGAGAGTTGCCATTTCTATTACAACCAAATTTTTATGATAGAAATGGTACTGAAAAAGGTTCTTTTCTTGGATGTAATGGAAATGTAACCAAGAAAAACACTATCGGTTAAAGTAGCCTCAAGTACATATATGCATATTTTTACCGCCTAACTGATAAATTAAAAAAAAATTAAAAAATTAAACGTGGGTAAAAAAATTTTTTTTGCTCATTTATGTTGTTAATTAATGCATTAGATCAGTTTTATCGAAAAATTAATTTATAGTCTCATTTAAAAACTATAAGTTTGTATCATAGCTCGAAAACCATAAGGGCTATAAAGCTCCTGACTATAGCAATCGATTGCCCCCATCAATATCTACGACTCTTATTTGAACAATTTTTCGATTAAATCAACGGTTTGGCTGTAATAAAAACGGCAACTCTCGAAAAACACTATATATATATATATATATATATATATATATATATATATATATATATATATATATATATATATATATATATATATATATATATATATATATATTGTTAGTGAATAAGTGCGAAATATTTTAATGGGTGAGTGCTGAGGTTTCTTTATGTAAAAAAGTTCATATAAACCCATGTCTGAAAACGTTTAGTTTCCAAGATACAGAGTGTTCAGTTTCTCGTCTTTTTTAAATATTTTCTTAAATATTTTAAAAGCGTTTTGAAATATTCACACAAAATTTGGGATACGCTACGACAGGATAAATACCCATATTCTGAAGTAGACAGAATATTTCCATTCAAACCAGTGGTGTCCGTACGACCATATGACGATATATTTTTGAAGAAAAAAAGGGACGCCAATGATTTTTTCCAATTTAAAAATGTTTTTTTAAATGTTCTATAAATTGTTGACAAAAGACCTCTTAGTATTTTGCCGTTCATGTATCCGTTTTCAAGATAAAGAATAATTTTCAATTACTGTTCTTACCACAAAACCGGTTTAGGTTCTCGTATTAACTGCTGAGATAATTTTATGAAAAGGTCTTACCAATAAAAAGGCGAAGAGGCTTCATTTCTACAGGATGACCACTTAATTTGTTTTTAATTTAATACAGAAAAATATATTAAAAAAACAAAAAACTGAACACTTTGTATCTTGGAAATTAAGCGTTTTTGGACCTGGGTTTATACAAACTTTTTTACATAAAAAAACCTCAGCAATCACCCATTAAAATGTTTCGCACTTATCACTAGCACCCTATATATATATATATATATATATATATATATATATATATATATATTATATATATATATATATATATATAGCACCCTATATATATATATATATATATATATATATATATATATAGCACCCTATATATATACATATATATATATATATATATATATATATATATATATATATATATATATATATATATATATATAGTGCGTTCAGTCGAAGATTACACATAGGAAATGCAGAGATTGTGTTTCTTAGGAAATAAACAATAGCGCCTCGTTTTTTCAAAATTTTGTTAGATTATTTAAAGCTAGCTGTACCCGTGACGTCGTTCGCGGGACGCATTTTTATAAACTCAATGAGAAGTACATAAATGTAATAATTATATAGAACTTGCATAGAACAATAGTTTTTACGTAATTCATGCACATACTAAAAATGATTTTTCTATTTTCCCGTGGGAATGAGACATTTTCCCGTAATAAAAAGTATTCTAAGTGTTGACGCAGGTAATAAGCTATCACCACACCAAATTCCATAAAAATCCGTTCAATAGTTTTGCGTAATGTGTGCACATGCTCAAATAGTTTTTCTATTTTCCCGTAGGAATGAGACATTTTCCCGGGGTAAAGAATATCTTGGATGTTGATCCAGGCAATAACTTATCACCATACCAAATTTCATCAAAATTCGTCCAATAGTTTTTGCGTAATGTTTGCACATGTTCAGAATGTACAAATTAATGATGTCGAGTTGAAGAACAGTTAGTCGATTAATCGACTAAAGTAGTTTCTCAGACAAAATTAGTCGTTAGTCGAAAATACCGAACAAAGAATAGTCGACTAATCGACTAAATTTTTAGTCGAATTTATAAATAGGGTAACTAACTACTTTCAAAAATAATGTTTTCTTTTGACTTTAATAAATTATTGACTTTTTTTAAGCAAATGAAAAAATATCACATAACCATAATGTGTTAATCACATAAAAGTAAAAAATTATACAAATAGGTAATTTTTTAGTTTTCATTTTTTGAAGTTCAATAAATAAAGCAGAAAAATTATTAAATTAGTCGTTTTTAGTCATCTAAAAAAATATTAATCATTTTAAGTCAATTAGTCGAGGGTAAAATAGTCGACTAAAAAATAACTAAATGTAAGTAAAATTAGTCGACTAAACCGATTAATCGATTAATCGTCCGACATCAAATATATATTATTGTACAAAATATATTATTATTGTACAAAATAACTCAGTTTCGCTCTTAATATTATAATCATTCATGCTCAGAATGGTTTTTCGATTTTCCTATGGGAATGAGACATTTTCCCGGAATAAAAAGTGTCCTAGTTGTTGATCCAGGTAATAAGTTATCATCACACCAAGTTTCATTAAAATCCGTCCAATAGTTTTTGCATGATGCGTGAACAGACAGACAGACAGACAAAAGTTTTAAAAATCGCTGTTTTGATACCCACATCCATAGAGTAATGTAGAGACAACATATCTATCTCTATACTACTGGAACCAGTGTAACCAGTAAGAGGTAGAAAATATGTTATATACGTGCACGGTGTTTACTTTGTATTTGTGCGCTAAACTGTTTGTGTGAATAATCGAAGATGGTGGTGGCTGTGCTTCGCGTACATATGTGTGATACCACAACGCTATGCGTGAGGATGTAACAATGCCAACATAACAATCAAATCCATTGTCTTGTGACTGACCTACACTCAGTGAGTGCCACTGAGAGAATGACTACTAAGTAGTCTAAGGTACACAAAAATGCACACTGCAGATTTCATGATAGAGATAGTTGCTGTACCTCTGCATTACTCTATGCCCAGATCGATAACTATTTACATTATCAGTACAATTTTCAAAAATATTCCATATATATATAGAAATGGTTATTAGGTTATAGTTTTATTATATGTGTAGATAAATAATTTACAATTAAAAGTAGAACTTATTAATTATTAGTATACTTCAAATGGAGGAAAAATGGGAAATGATAAATATTAATGTGGTACTTTAAGGGAAGAGAAGTGTAGGCTCTTTTTCACGTCAAATATTTCTATAAATATGATTAATTTGTTAATTTTTGTTTCTTAAATAAATTATTCAATAGAATTTACTATCTAATAATACTAATGTGTAATTTTTAACTAAACACCAATGCTTAAAATAATTGAATTTCCATAGGAACACCCATTGAAATTTGCCCTGTGTAATTTTGAAGAGAACAGTCATATATTATCACTGAGGAGAGAATCGACTAGAGAGAATGATGTGTATTACAAATACATTAAGAAATTGAAGCAAAAAAATTGACTAATGTGATTACTTTAATGGCGGTCAAACCATTAATTTAATGGTTTATCTAATATTTATAAACAAGTCTCCGTGGTTACAAGTTGGGTTTACTAAAATGGAATCATGCTTCACAATTGAATGCTTGTGGTATCTCTAAGAAACATTTTATGTTAATATGGTCGTTTCAGGACTCAATGTATATTATGTTACATTATGCAGTGTGTAATCTTGGAATGAACGCACCGTATATATTACATTATGCAATGTGTAATCTTGAAATTAACGCACTATGGTGCAAAACTATGGAGTCCATGAAAGGTTTTTTAATACGGTTGTGATTCTGTATTAAATTAAGGCTTCAGTAAAATATACATAACGGCACCTTTTCAGAATTAATTTCATAATTTAGAACAATAATATATTATTTTTTTTTTTTATTGAAAATAGAACTTTTGTTTAATAACGCTCAAATTGTAATGTTTTTTGTCTTTTTTTTCAGTTTTTTTTTTCCAGAATTTTTTTTTTTTAATTATTACACTGGTAAGATACTCAGAAATGTGCGCAGCTGTTTCCGCAATTGTTATACCGAGATCAACCTAGTAGTTTTGTAGTTATCGTGGAATTCCCAGAGCCTTATTAAAAATACTACCATTTAATTTTTCAGAAAAAAAGTAGCACAAAATCAGCTGAATTTGATATTTTGATAACCGTTAATCTTAACTAAAATTATTTTTGATGATTTTATTAAAATTAGTGCCTTTTATGTTAAAAAAATTATATTAATTTACTTTTCAATACTTAAGAAGTTCAAATGATTATAGAAAATCTATTAACAGAATTTTGGCACAATCAATCTGGAAGTATCTATAAATAATGTTTAATACAGTGCTGGTGCAATAATCGAAATTGGATAAGGGCGTAAAAAATTACCACTGTTTGAGAAATGAACTAAAAACACGATTTTTACTTGAGCTTTATAGTTACCTGTCCGTGTATATCACTAATTATATCTGTTAAGTTTTAATTTCATGTATGTTGCGTAGTAACGTGTAAATAAACAAAGCAATTTATTATTTATTTTGGTCGTTTCTATCGATACATATACGAACATTTGATGAAATTAGAGATAAATTAAAAATTATATTCCTTTAATTCAACGTTTATATTTAATTGTATTTAATTAAAAGGAAAATATCGTAGAAAAAATATAGTATTCTACTCGCTTGCAATGGCTATTACTCACTCAGATGAATTACGACACTCGATTCGTGTCGTAATTTCATCTTCGTGAGGAATAGCTATGATTACCAGCTCATTGAATAATAGACTATTAAATCCACTAGACAATTTATATAAATACCTTAGACTTCTTTTCAGTTACTATTTTTATATTAATGGTTATGAATTCTGCACTAAACTAAGTTATATATGTTTTAGTTTTCAACTGAAGAAGATCATCCGATGATTGTAGTAAGCAATCCATCTACAAAGAAAGTGGAAAATTTAGACTTTCAAGAAGCTGAAAAATATCGTAAAGTTGCAAGACAAGAATATAAGTTACGTAATGAGTGTCTAGAAAAAGCTCGCGTTATGTATAACCGTGGTTTATATTTAGTAGCTGAATATTACTCAGAATTAGCTCGAGTCCATAAAAATAAATATGAAAAAGCAAATCAATATGCGGCCACATTTTTTGTTAGTAGTCATACAACAAATCGGGAAAACAGTACTATTTTAGATTTACATTTTCTGTGTGTAACAGAAGCAATTCAAGTATTGGATTTATTTATTGACAATCATATATCAAAACTACAAGACAAAAATAAAAAATTTGTTATACTCTACGTGATAACTGGTCGAGGATTACGTAGCATAGATGGTCGAGCACGAGTTAAACCAGCAGTTTTAAAACGTTTAAAGCAACGAAATATTAGGTATTGTAAAGTTAATTATACTTCTGAATTTATATGGTTTATAAAGTTTATAATGCTATACATATTTAAACCACTAGCTGGTTTTTCTAACCAAGTGCGTAGGTAATGAATGCCCTCCCCCTCCATGTACTTATTTATAAATGTTAAATTACCATATCCATTCTAAAGTTAATACATCTCTGTAAACACAGCATGAACATTTAAAAAAGAAGATATTCTCTGTTCAACCGGTAGATGCAATTTTGACATTTTAGTCCTTAGTATAATTTATGACTTTGCATTAGCACTTCAGTAGTACACAAGTGCACGTTCAATCGATTACTTTAAACGAATATTTTACAGATATTTATATTATAAAATAAAATGAATAGAAACAACTTTCAAAAAAATAATTTGAACTTTTTTACTGTTCGATTAGTTTATTTGGAAAATATATTTGATTATTAAATAAAATTATCTTAAAAATAGTGATATAGAAGAAAACACCTTGACAAATTTAAAGAAATAATATTTATTCAAGAACACGAATATGTAGAAAAAAAAAATGTCATATATATATATATATATATATATATATATATATATATATATATATATATATATATATATATATATATATATATATATATATATATATATATATATATATATTAAGAGATGAAATTTGGTAAATGGGGCTCATTTTCGAGGCAACTCATACTATCAAAGTGGGGTCAAATATTGGGAAAATTTTTGATCCGACCCAACTTTTAAGGGGGTGGTGGGGGGCGGAAAAGCAATAAAACTTTCCAAACCGGTTGGAAATAATGTTTCGGTCAATTATCTACAACATATCCAAAATTCAGCTTCCTAGGATGATTTGGTGGGAGTAGAGGGGGGAAAAACGATTTTCGCTGGATCTAACAGGCCCCCAGCCCCCCAGAATTAACGTAGAGGGTTGAAATTTGGTGTGTTGATAAAGTTCGTACCTAGGTTGTGCTTTTTGGAGGTTTTAATATTTTACCCCCACCCCCCTCATTTTTAAGCTACAATTTCATGCATTTTCGACGTTTTCGAAGTTTGTACCACTCGCACAGGTCACCCAAATAAACCTAGAGGGCTGAAATTTTGTATTCGGATTGAGTTAGTATCAAGGGGGTGCCTTTTGGGAGTCTCGACTTTCAAACCCTACCGCCACCATTTTTATACCCAAAAGAACATGATTTTTCTTGTTTTTTAACAGTTTCGTTCGGGTCAAAATCTCCCCAAATAAATCTAGAGGGCTGAAATTTTGTGTACAGGTTAAGCTAATAGTCAGACACTGTTTTTTGGGGGTTTCAACTTTTAACCCTTACCCCCACGATTTTTACGCCAATAGTTTCTTAATTTTTTTGCTTGTTTTCTAACACGTCTAGAGACTCTCTAAGGAAACCTAGAGGGCTGAAATTTTGTACGTGTATTCAGTTAGTATCCAGCTAGTACCTTTTAGGGAGTCCACATTACTTTTCCCCTCACTTCTTCCATTTTTACATCGGAATTGAATGCTATTGTTAAATGTGTTTTAAATGCATTACTTTTATTCTAAATACAAGTAGGCGAATAGTAATTTTAAAAAATTAAAAAAAAAGTGAATACAATTTTTTAACAAATGAAATACATACATATTAAGTAATTTGAAAATGTTATTAAAGTCACTGTTTATTTATAAATTAGGAATTTTGGATTTTTATTATTTATAAAATAGAAATTTTGGATTTTTTTGGAAAGAAAAAATATCTTCATAAAAGCCTTCCAGTTTACTATTTAAGTTCCTTTTTTAATATTTAAAAATAAAACACAAAGGCAATTGGCGGATAAGCATGGATAGAAATGCCCTCGTACGAATTGTGTTGGCTTTTTCCCTGTTAACTGCTATCGGCACAAAATTGAAATTTACTGAGATTCAGCCCTTAAAAACTTAAAACCTTTTTTTAAAGCCCCGATCAACCGGACACTCATCATCAGTTTTGAAACCACCAAAATTACAAATCGCTTGTGGACTTTCAATTATATTTCGCTTGTAGACACTCAATACCGAAGATGAAAGGAAAAATTCGACTTCCGTGATGGGGCTCCGCTGCTCACGGCGTTTTTTATAATATAGATTTTTGTGAGCCGCCAATGTGTGTCTCGATAAGTGTGCATTTCATGTGTGTGTCCGGACTATGTCACACTTTAAGAAGTTCTGGTGTATATTATTATATATAAACACATACAATTAATACTTTTGGTATTTCTTGTTAAAAATAAAGAGACATTGGCCATTCTTTTTAAAACCAACAAGGCACTCAACCTGACTATCACAGATTTTTTTGAAACTTTAGTTAATTATACTCTTTAACATCCTGAATTCAAATAAAATTTTTTAAAAATTTTAACTCTTATAGTTTTTGAGTTATATACTTTTGAAAATTGCAAAATACGCTTTTTTATTACTCAATCCTAGCATTATAAAATGTTCTAATTTCAGTTCTATAAGTCCTAGAGAGTTGCTAGTCCTAGACTGCTCATTTTAAAGAGAAATTAATGGGCTTTAATTTGATACTAATCTTGAACACCATTTGGGAAAAATATTTTTTTTGGAAAGCCTCAAAACTTGTTTTTGAAAATTTTTTTGAGATAGTGTTTTTTGAAAATTATGAAAATAATATATATTTATAATAGTGACTTGGGGAATGCACCATAAAAATTTCAAAGTGGGACCATGATGGGATCAGCAGTTATGATAAAAAATGCATTTTAGTGTATAGTATTTTAACGCATTCTGACATAAGAGCTTGGTTTCAAAGAAGATTTCTTTAGAAACCTTCTTTGAAACCAACCTCTTAGGTTTTGAAACCATGAAACCATTAATTTCTCTTTAAAATGAGCAGTCATATAACTCTCTAGGACTTATAGAACTGAAATTAGAACATTTTATAATGCTAGGATTGAATAATAAAAAAGGGTATTTTGCAATTTTCAAAAGTATATAACTCAAAAACTATAAGAGTGAATATTTTTTAAAAATTATATTTGAATTCAGGATGTTAAAGAGTATAATTAACCAAAGTTTCAAAAAAATCTGTGATAGTCAAGTTGAAAATCATTTATTTTTTGTTGGTTTTAAAAAGAATGGCCCACATAGGGTATAATTCGTGTTAATTGTATAGTCTGTCTTTTTTTTTTAAGTTTCTCGTTTTTCGGACGTTCTTATTATTTGTTCTTTTCCTTAAGGATTATTTTCATTTTTCAATAATAATTTATTACTAGTGAATATTCCGCCTGTCAAAATTGCACTTTCCGGTTGAACAGAATATAATATTAAAACTCTATATTATAACTCAGTAATATTTATTATTTTTTTATTACAGGAGTCATTTCATTAATCCTGGATTATTGAAGTTGAAATTGCGTCATTATGATGCGACAACAAATCTCCTTACATCGGCAGGTAAAAACAAATAATACTGTAATAGTAATAAGGTAAGAAAATAAGAAAACAATGAGTATAGCTTTAGGTCTTTTCACTGTCTGCACAGTTACATGCCTTGATGTACGCCATATGTTCATTTTTTTTTATTTGCAAAATGTTTTCTATTCACTCTTTTCATATGCGCAAGTAAATATGCACATGATCTGCAAGCTTGAACGATTGAGTTAGTTTTCAAGTATTTTCGTATGTTTGATGTTTTCCGTGTTGTGCTCTTCTTTTCAAAAAAATTTTACACCTTTTAAATTATATTGGCGACGCAAAGATTCTCACTCGTGCCTTTGGTGGTAAAATTAGAACTAGTATCAAGTAAAAATGTACGTATACGTTTAATGGGTGATTTAAAATTGATTAATCCGCACATAATTTGCATAATACATATTTCTGTTAACAATTGAACGTATAAAACAATTTTTACTTGATACAGCTTCTAATTTAAAAAAAAAAAAAAAACAGAGGCGCTCGCGTAATCTTTGCGTCGCCAATAATTTAAACTTTAAATAAAATAATATTTTCATAGTGATTAAAAGATAAATCAACATTAAATTTATCAGTCAAATTTGTTACATAGGTTAATTTACCATAGTCTGTTTTACAATGCTAAAAAACTTCAAATGAGCCATAAGACTTGTCCATATTTTATTTTTTAGATAACTACTATGATATACTACGATTGTCTATGACTATGCTACGCATGTTTTTCATTGTACTAGTCTGCATATTTTTGTTGACTTCAGTTGCACAGTTGCAAGTACTGACTACATAGTCAGTAGCTTAGCTAGATTGAGCATGCATGCAATTGTGCAGACAGTGAAAACTCCCTTTATTGATTTAAAATTCAGTAAAAATTTTTACTACCTTTAAATTACAAAAATATATTGTCTGAAAGACAGCATTACTTTGATAAATTAGAAACACTAGATAACAATTTTTTATCTTAAAAAATTCTTTGTTTCAAACAATAATTGAATGAGCAAGTGAATGAAGGTATTATGTGACATTTTTATAATTTTACAATAGAAGCATTTGAAAGTTTTTATTTACATATACTTCCAAGCAGCAGCACTTTTTTTGTATTGAATTTCTACAAAACTATTGGACGTAGTGAGAGCAAATTTTAATGTGCGATACTTCAGTGTACGATATTTCTAAATTTTACAAAATATGATATTCTGAAAAAAATGTCATGTAAAACCTTTATCCACATACCTCTTCAGTTCTTAGAAACAAAACCCGTGATCAAATAAGAGAGAAATCTGCCCTCGACGTTTCATTTTTTATTTATCTTTGTTAAATTGCTATGAGTGATTATAGTGATTTCACCAAGTTTCAACCCTTAATTATAAACCGTTTAAGTACAAAAAATACTTTTCAAAAATTTTTTAAATAATTTTTTATTTTTTAAACGGTTTGATCGATTCAATTTTGTAATTTTTGTAATTTTTCGGAATCCTTTTATTGTAATTTTTATTTTCAAATTCAAACCTACAATACAATATTATTTACTTCTATGAACCATACAACCATAATCCACCTTTCAGTTCTTTTGTTTTTAGGTAATTTATCATATTATCTTCAAAATTTTTTTTCTTATAATATTAATGTCCATTAGACCAGTACTAATTACAGTATTATCGGTTTTTCCATTTTAATAGTCGGCATTTTAACACGTTGATGGTCATAATCTATAATGACGAAACACCCCACTAGCAACTAATACACTTTATATATAGAATTGTTGACGTAGTACAGCGTTGTGTCTTAGTTAGTTAGATTTTACTTGACGGTGCAGATACAGCGCCCATGACCATTAAAGTATCAATAAGGAAGCACCCCTGCTAGGTTGTGCTATTTCATCTTATGCAAAACATCGCCAATCATTGTTATCATAAAACCTTTTTTTTTTAAATTTAAACTGTTGTCTGTTTTCAATAGATATGACGATCCACTAAATAATTAATACCTGGTATTTAGTAGGATCACTTAAAAGAATCGAATTTGTTTTATCTCGAGATATTTTTAAAACTGTTCGATTGAAAAATAATCGAATGATTTATATCTCGAGATATTTTTTTAAAATCATTCGAATGAAAAATAATCGAATGAGTTTATTATATCTCGAGATATCTCGAGATATTTTAATAAACGAATGATCGATTAATTTTCATTCGATTATGCCCATCACTAATATGTATGTATATGTATATGTATGTATCTTCAAATTTTTGAAAAGGGTCACCGATATACAGGATGTGTCTCTACACAATTTATTTTTATATAAAAATTAATTATTTTTGTAAAAATAAATTTTTAAGTAATATTTTTTAGCTACATAATATTTATTTCTAATTGTAAGCTTGGAAATTATAATCAGTGTTGGCATCAATCAACTAAATATTTTAGTTAACTAGTTAGTTGATTAATATTTTTAGTCAACTAATTTATTCCTAACTAAATTATTCGCAGTTAAAAAGTTAGTTGTAGTTGCAACTAAATTTTTCAATTTTTTAATTATTAGTTGTAGTTATACACGTTATAAACTAATAACTAAATTTATCCCACACAGAAAGCAATATTATGGAACCAAACTGAAAGCGCCTGGTCTCGAAGAGTGTCCTGGAAGTCCCAAGTCCCAGTTTCGAAAGTCCCAAAACAAAAAAAATCCACTCTTCATAATTTTTTAATTGGTATTAAGAGAACATAATACATTATATTATTTAAATTTTAAAACAGTAATTTGCTTGAACTCTTTTCTACTATTCAAAAATAAATTCAGGTTTCTCTGATACCGTATTGGGATTTTATTATTACCGTGTTGCGGGCGTTGCGGCGATACCGTATTTGCAGGTCTTACTTAAAAAACATTTTTTGTCGTTATCGAACGAAAATTATCAACAACGAATCTTGCGACAAATTGAGTAAATAAACACTTATCTTAAATTGATTAATTTCAGGCTCCATTACCTAGTTCCATTTATTGGGTTAGCAGTACAGACTATTTTTAAAAAATTACTTTTCGTAATTGTCTTTTGTCGTAAATGCTAAATCTTATAAAAGACCTACATCGTAACAAAAAAATAACGAATTTTTTAAAGGCTTAAGCGAAGCAAGTTATTCCAAACATATTAGCGCTACTAAAACGTAGTTTTCGTTATCGAAAATTATTGATATTGAAAATAACGATATTTTCAAAATGGACAAATAAGGAAAGAAACTATTCTTCGAAATATATCAAACCTGCTAAATTATACTTTTCATTATCAAAATCCTTTCTGACTTTTTTATCTCCTATGATAATTTCGGTAAACTTATTAACGTTCCAATAAAATTAGTTATTAGTTATAACTAATAACTACAACTAAAAACTAAATTAGTTATTCGTTATAACTAATAACTGAATTTTTCAGTTATTAGTTATTAGTTACAAAAGAATAATTTAGTTATTAGTTATTAATTATTAGTTCTAACTAACATCTGGCCAATACTGATTATAATATATATGTGTATTTATAATTTTTATTACTACTATTATCATATATTTATGTTAACTTTCAAAATGATCGCCTGTATATGTTAAAAATAGGTTTGTTTACATAAAAATCTTTGTTTGCATTAAAAATTTTCTCACGAAGACTGTGTATGCATATACACACAAACCGTACGTTTAATGAACGTACGGTTAACGGAATGGTGGTGTACTTCATACTTTTCATAAATTTCAAAATTTATTTCTATTCTGTAACGGTCTATAATTAAGGGTTGAAACTTAGCAAAATCACTAAATTCACTCATAGTAATCGAACAAAAATAAATAGGAAATAATAGGCGCAGAAGCAGATTTCTCCCTCCTTATCGGACTACGGCTTCTACTAAATGAATCATAATAACATTGCGTTACTCATATTAGAAAATGTAACGCATGTTATCTAAAAATGTAATTATCTCTAAAATCAACGCTGATTGCGATTAATTATTTTTACATCTTGACAGTGGCGAGAAAAAATTTACGTAGATTACAATATTAATGATTTTATATAAAAAAAAAGTGGTGTACAAAATTAGGTATAATAAAAGTAATTTTTATTACGTATTTTATAAGTATGTAATCCATAAAATACGTCACTTAAAATTCACACATTTTTTTTTAAAATAATTTTATAAAAAGAGACTTCCGTCCCCTTGTCTCGCTGCTACACATTTTTTTCAATCCAATACTTAATAATATGTCACAAAAGCTGGCCTCCCCCAAATATTTATTTTTATAATTATCAGTACAGACAAAAGTCATCAAAAAGTGTAAATATTAAAGATAGTAATGATGAATCCAACGAAGTACTCCACCATATCGCTACTAAAAAATAAAATTTATAGTTTCTAAAAAAAAGGCTAACTTCAAAAATGCATCACTGCTTGCATGAGGCAAAGTCAAAAGTTCAAGAACGCATCAGATGCCTCACAACGAAAAATCAAAAATTCATTTTTGCATTTGAGGCGTCAAAACAATGCATCAAGAAATTTGGTGGTGCGTGTCATGCGCATAACGTAATATCACAGCTACTTATGTACATTTAAAATATAGGTGGCTGTCGTAGCTATGGTAATGTGAATAAAAGATGATGCCAATGGTCCTATGACCATAACGGTTATAGGAATAATTCCGAAAAACTAAATGTTAAAAAAGATGAATTTATTTACCTCTCATTAAAATTGTTTAAACTATCTGAATACATCTTGCATTCAAAATATGAAATATTTTTTATTCAAATAATTTCAATGTTTTCAATTTTCAATTTCAAGTAAATTCAAGTTGAAATTCAAAGATAATATATACAAGGACTGTATTGCTATATTATCTATAGTCTAATCATGCTATATTATCTATAGTCAAATCAGAGGTTAAATGATGCCAATATCCCGTTCAAAAACATCTAATGTGCATCAAATTTCAAGAGAGCATCAGCATCGCATCATGTAGTATTAGACGCATCAGAAAGGTCATGATGCTGCATCGATGTGGTAAAGTTTACATTTTTGAAGTTACCCAAAAATATAAAATTACTGTAAATATTTCAGGCCATTGAGTTTTTGAGACATATTTTGATACACCGTATAATATGTAATATTTGTATATTATTTTATATGTACATATGTTTATAGTTAATGTTGAAATTGAAGGTAACTGGTAATAAAGCAAAGTAATATAAAAAAAAAAGTTAGAACACTTTCATAAAAAAAAGATAGAAACTAATTTTTCAATTCCAACGAAAAAAATGGCATATATTTACGATATCTATAGTTATATCTGAAATAAGTTTAATTATGTTTTAGTGCATGATAATAGGAAATAAAGTGGTAATTTTATTTTCTAGAACCCAAAATAATTTTGCTCATGCTTTTACTGGTAAGGAAAAGATTCTTATTTGTGTCTCTGGTGGTTAATATAGATGCGATTAAAATACCAGAAATATTTGCATCGCCCAATTAGATACAAACGTAATATTCTAGTTATATATATTTTCTCAGTATTTCTCTTGGTGAGTAATATTTAAATTACTACACTAGAATTCCTATACCGTTGCCAATTAGACATAATTATGTATATGTAAATGGACTTCCTTAGACAGCTAATTTCACCAACAGAAACACGTGCATAATCTTTTCATCGCCAATAATCAATCAGGATACATCCATAGACTACGTCACGTAAAATTCGACCGATTTTGACCCCCTCCATCCCAGCGTCGTCACGCTGTATCATATTTTGTCAAACCCCCCATTTAGTATTTACGTCAGGCTGACTAAGCCACTACCTCCTTCCCTTGTTAGCGTACGTAATTTATGGATGGCCCTTCAGTAAACCGAATTTATGGAACAACACTCTAATTTCATTGTAAATTAAATAACGTTGTAAGTAATTAACTAATTATATATATATATATATATATATATATATATATATATATATATATATATATATATATATATACAGGGTGTGAGAGAAATAAGTATTGTCCTTTTAAAGGCTGACTCATAGCACCCTGTAGACTCTAAAACCACAGAAATTTTTTCGGAATTAACAGTCGCGTCACCCCTCAAAAGGATAAGAGTTATTTCCTTTACACCCTGTATATAATATATATACATAATATATATATATATATATATATATATATATATATGTATGTATGTGTGTATATATTATATACAGGCTGTAAGGGAAGTAACTCTTATCCTTTTGAGGGGTGACGCGACTGTTAATTCCGAAAAAACTCCTGTGGTTTTAGGGTCTACAGAGTTCCATGAGTCAGCCCTTAAAAGGACAATACTTATTTCGCTGACACCCTGTATATATATATATATATATATATATATATATATATATATATATATATATATATATATATATATACAGTTTTTCGAGAGTTGCCATTTTGATTACAGCCAAACCGTTGATTTAATCGAAAAATTGTTCAAATAAGAGTTGTAGATATCGACGGAGGCAACCTAATGCTATAATCAGGAGCTTTATAGCTCTTATGGTTTTCGAGTTATACGAGTGATACAAACTTATAGATTTTTAAATGAGACTATATGTTAATTTTTCGATAAAACTGATCTAATGCATCAATTAAAAATATAAATGAAAAAATTTTTTTTTATCCAAGTTTATTTTTTGAATTTGTTTTTAGTTTAGCAATTAGGCGGTAAAAATACGCATATGTAATTGACGCTACTTCAACCGACACTGTTTTAGTCAGTTAATATTTCTATTACTTCCAAGAGAAGAACCTTATTCAGTATCATTTTCTGTAATACAAATGGTAGTAATTCAGATTTTGGAGTATAGATGTCGGGCGCTATTTCAAGTTTTTAACATTTTTGCATAATAAAATCAAATTACTTTAAAAGGTTATTATTTAAAGTAATTTAATTTAAAAGAATTTGAAGTTATTCATTAATATACTGAAAAATATATTTATTTTTTATTTATTTATAGAACGGCAGGTGGCAGTAAAATGCATGTACACACCCAGTACAAACCAAAGTGACATTGGCGTTTGTTAATAACAACAAAGTGAGGTTAACTGGAAACGAAAATATTATTAATAAATGTACTCAAATAGTGTAAAAATATTTGAAATTCGATAGTATTTTCTTTGTATTAAAAGCCAAATTAAAAAGGAGAAGTTTTTTCACAAAAAACTTTTCATTTCCTTTAAAAATACTTGCTACAAAAATATGTTTAGACGCCTATGTATCTGTCAAACAGTGACATTTCAGAAAAATTATTTTTTTATTTTTCAATGAATTAAAACTGAAATTTGATTTCCTTATTGTACTTAGTTATTATTTTTATATGATAATTTGATCTATTTACTAGTTTTAATTTCCGATGGAAAAAGAATAGTGGTTTAATTTTTCGTTTCTACATTGTTAAAAATGGCAGCCATATTGAGCTAATATCTTTTTAAATTACGTAAAATCCTAATCGTTTGCAAGTACTTGAGTACGAAATTTTAAAGTATCATTTTTAAAACGTAATTACTCAAAAATATGAGACAAAACAATGAAAATTTTAGTGTAACTGGTAGTTTTGAATCATAAACAAATTTTTGAAAAACTTTTAAACATGCGTTTCCATTTAAAAAAAAACTCTAATTTTGTATCGTAACTCGAAAACCATAAGAGCTATAAAGTTTCTGACTATAGCAATCGGTTGGCCTCGTCGATATCTACAACTCTTATTTGAATAATTTTTCGATTAAATCAACGGTTTGGCTGTAATCAAAATGGCAACTCTCGAAAAACTGTGTATATATATATATATATATATATATATATATATATATATATATATATATATACCATATGAGTTTTTCAGGAGTTGCCATTCGATTTATTCCTAAAATATGCTTCTAATCGAAAAAAAGTTTATACAAAAAATATTCAAAATAGAGGGGGCCATTCACGAAAAATTGTTCCAGACTTCTAGGACTCACGGTTTTTTGGAATAGAAAAATTTTTTTTTTCAAATGGGAACATATGTTGAGATGTTTTTTAAAAATTAGTTTATTACTTCAAACTACCAATTATGCTAAAATTTTCATTATTTTATTTCAAATTTTTGGGAAATTGCATTTTTAAATTTTAATTTTCAAAATCCGTGGTAAGGTTTGTCTAACCGAACGCAAAACATACGATTTATTTTGAATTTATACTAAAAAAAGTAGGAAATAAATTGTAATGGTATATTCACATTAGCGTCTTACAGTAACAGAAAATTTATTAATTAAATACATTAATTACCAAAATAATTTGTAGCTTTTCCTCAAATATTCAACTTAATATTTAATAAACAGGCCATCACATTACAACTGTGATGGTAATATTTAATTTTACACCATATTAAAGAAGTCAAAATTTCTTACGTGTGAAATTGGCATTACTAGATTCATAGATTAGGCAATATGCATGTAGAGATGTACAAACAGCTGTCATATTTGTCAAACTTAAATTTTTAAACTCTTTTAAAAAACGAAAAAAAAAAAATTATCCAAAAAAATATTTTTAATATAAAAATTTTCAGGATTGCGGTATGTATTTATGCCGTGTGTAATCAAATTGCCTAATTGTTTTATTGCTTCTGAGACTACTAAAGCAGCAAAGCCGTTGTGATCAGTTTTGAAAAATAAAAATTTTTCCCCTCCAAAATGAAATTTTTTACGCACATTTTACGTTTTAGAGCTTCTGAATAATTTTGGTTTGGTGTCTGTCCGTCTGTGTGTCACCAGTTTGCACCAGGTGACGTAACTTCTGAACTATTCAATTCATTTTTATGAAATTATCAGAAATTATGCGGTCTGTTTCCTAGATGGTCCCCTACAAATTTCATTGAATTCGGAGTAATAGTATCCACGGCACTACCATGAAATCCTATTAAATGTCAATGTCTTATTTACTGTTAATCCCATTTCGCTCAATTTTTTATGAATCGTTTTGTTCATTTATTTTTATTAATTTATGTACCTATATTAAATTACACAAAGATATATTGGGCATTAAATTACCAAGGTGCTTTTACGAGTACGAGAAAGCTGTGTGCCACACCCCATTGGCAGCGTACAGTGGACTTTCGGAGATTGTCCAATCGCAAATTGTCCATATTTCAGTGTTAGGGATTTAAATATCGTATGTTTACGTCACACGAACATTGTATTCACAAAAATTGTGTGTTTGCAGTATTCGTGTGACGTAAACGTGCGATGTTTAAATCCCTATCACTGCAATATTGACAATTTTTGATTGGACAATCTCCGAAAGTCCACTGTATTTTAGTATCTTACACAACTGCGAAATTTTTTTATTTTAGTTTGTAACCAAATGATTATGGATCATTATCTTGGTATACTTTATTTGTTGGATGACCATTTGTCATTTAATTGTTAATTATTTCGTTTTGGTTAATATTTAGAATTTTTCAGGATATAAAATAAAATACATTTTTCATAGAATAAGATTGTTTATTTTTTCCGGCAAACATCGAAATTACAGTATGTCGACGTGTTCTACAATTTTCCCTCGGTGCCATTACCGGATGTCATAGATTTTTCAATTTTTCTTCTTTCCTGATAATAAGTTGAACGTAAAAATCGCATTTTACATTTGACTTCTGGTACACCTGATATGATGAAATTTCTAAATTCCTAAATAAATTTTATTCTTGTTTCCTTTGGACTTTTCTGTCATTTTTATTTAACCTATAAAATAATTTCCATTTAAAATTATACTTATTTTTAATAATTACATAATATGAAGTACTTACTTGATACATTTCAGGATGATACATTTTAGTTATAAATCCATATCAATACCAAAAATTGAATAAAAATTAATAAAATTTGCCAAGTTAAATAGCTGAAATTCTAAATTTCTAATTTGGCCATTTTTGCATTTATGCTAAAATAGAGTCCCTATAATAAATAGAGTCATGACATGTGGTGAACACTGATTGGTTCCGGCATTTTCTGTCTAACGTTGGGTTAAAGAAATTGAAAATAAGTTAAAAAATATTTAACAAAAACCATTTAGTTTAACCTAGAAAGAATAATTAAATTAATTTTTTTTAATTGTTCATAAATTCATAACCTATTAACAATAATTATGTACTCAAAAATATTTACACAAACATGTGATAATTAATTTCGAAGCTTCCCGCTCTGTTTTGGAAAGAATATGGATGACATGTCACAACTCTATTTATTATAGGGACTCTACGTAAACCTATACGGTAAAGCCATCTATTTTGCATAAATACAATTACCGCTTACCTACTTTCCGTAATTATCAGACTGTTTGACCTAGGCGCTCTTAAACTCATCAAAACTTATTTAAATAAATCATTTTTAAGCGCGAAAGTTGTAAAATTTGAAAAAAAAAACTTTAGATAAAAATTTTTATTTTTTTATTTTTTGTTTCTGTTGCTTTATTGAATAATTTTTATCAACAAATAAGTATACTATTCCATTTAAAAAAAGGTAAGTTTGTATCATAGCTCGAAAACCATAAGAGCAATAAAGCTCCTGATTATCGTAATTGGTTGCCCCCGTCGATATCTACAACTCTTATTTGAACAATTTTTCGATTAAATCAACGGTTTGGCTGTAATAAAAATGGCAACTCCCGAAAAACTCACCCTGTATATATATATATATATATATATATATATATATATATATATATATATATATATATATATATATATATATATATATATATATATATATATATATATATAGAGAGAGAGAGAGAGAGAGAGAGAGAGAGAGCAACTTTAATTAATAGTTTTTAATGTTAGTTAATATTGCAAAACTCATATATAAAAGTTATAAAATTTGATAGTACGTTAAGCCACCTGTCAAACTTTTTTTTTGTTTGTGTAACAAGTTTTTGAGTTGAAACACAATGTCAATAAATGTCATAGAAAGAAAAAAGAAAAATACATCAGTAACGCTTTCGTTGATTTACTATTAGTCTAAAAAAAGTACTGTACCAGTTGGGCTGTTTTTCAAAATCCGTCGTGACCGTCAAGATGTTAGAAAAAAGTCGACTTCAGTATCTATGAAAATTACAGATAGCATGAGAAGTCTTTTTTTAAGGCTGTTACTTTTTTCTTTATAATATTGGCCCTGATAAAATGATAAATTATTTATATATAAAAACAAACAACAGTTTATTATTTCAACGAATTTTTTTAAATTTTTTTTAAGTTTAGGGTGTCTGGAATTGCAAAAAATTGTGTAATATGCCACGGAATTAAAAGATTTCTTTTGAACTTTCATATAATTTTTGTTCTTGGGTCTTGAAAGGTCTTTAGACAATTTCACACACGGATTCAACTCATAATTTAATACTTTAGTCTATAATATACTTCTATATAACAGGTTTTTAATAAATATATTTTGAATTTTAACTTCAATAAAATAGACAATTTTTAACTGAAACAAAAAATCAATGCACTAAAAGAAATACGTAAATTTAATTTCATAAACAATGAGTAAAAAAAAAAAAGTACAATCAAATTTTGTATATTAGTACAAGTGATTTAAGTGCCTTTATAAATTAATTTTTTACTAAGAAACTTTTGTATAATATTCAGTATATTCTTAATTAATAATAAAGAAGAAAATTGAGCTATTTTTCTTAAAAAAAATAAATAAATAAAATGAAGATTTATAAAGTTGAAATTAGTTTTACAAAGTGGTATGGAAGAGCCAATTTTTTGTTGAACAATTAAAATATTCATAGTTACCAATATTTAAGCAATTTTATGTTTAAGGTTTTAAATAGATTTTATTAGATATTGTGATAATTTTAGAATTAAAATTTATATTCCTTATTTGAAAACATTTCTATTTGTTCGGTCAGTAATTTATTTACTAATAGTATTTTGTAAAATAATTTTTCATATTGATATTTTACAATTTAGCCTAATGCCTAGTAGACGAGCGACTTAACCCTAATTTTTAACAAAAAGCGACCATGAGCATTCTAATGGCTGGTTTTTCTTTTAATCGATTCAAAATTTAAATAAAATAAAAAATTCCAATACTATTTTTTTATCAAATGCCGGCGTCACTGAAAAGTAGAAATGAAAGTAATAGGTAAGATACGTGTATGGCTCATTTCACTTAAATTTAACCCCTTTAGGACTAATGACGAGCTCAGCTCGTCATACTAATTTTTAGAAAAAATTTAACTGACGAATGTGCATTGTCTGATATCAGTAACTGGAGGCTGTACAGTAAAGAGTGATGATATTGTAAATAAATTAAGCAAAAAGTACTAAACTTGCAATTATACTTATAGAGATATAAAATTTTTTATCTAAAATATTGGAATATATGGCGGTACTAAAGGAGTTAACCATGATTCATCACTTATGAATTTAAATAATTTCCGTTTCTTGGCTTTATCTCTTTCATTATTGCAAATGCGTAAATTTTAAATTTGCAGTTTGTTTTTAGAAAAGAATAGAAGATTGGTTTGTTTGGAATATAAGAATTATTTAATTTTTTAACGATGACTCATGCTCAATTGTATTTGAAACGGGGTATATAAATTTTGTATTAGTAGTATTCTATAAACACAATTGATATACACGTTTGTTTCGCAATAAGGTTACTTCACAAACTGAATACAGAGAAAGAGATGGAACGTTATTTGTTTACCTTATCAAAGGTTTTTTTTTGCTAAAATGTAGTGTATACAGTTGTTCCTTTAGATATTTGAATTCAAAATTTTTACTTACAAAAATGATATCATTATAATGCAACTTTTTTAAATAAAAGAAATACGTACATAATTTATGTATCCTCATGTAAGATATGTCATATGTATATTCTGATTTATTTATACCGTGCGGACGTTATAGATTGAACGCTCAAGGTCATCTTTAAATTGCCGCTTTATGCATAGTTGTGCACTATATTATTATTATTATAATTTAGTTCGTAACGTGCTGCCTCCTACATGGTCTTAAATCGAACTATTATTTTTGGAATAGCTGTCAGATTTGCATTTTATCGGTTATTTTCTTATTGTTTATTTACTTTTTCTTAAATTTTGTGGCTGTTAAATATTACTCGAGTTGTGAAGTAAGTAAATAATTTTTTATTCAAGTAATTTTTGTTAATTTTTCACATTTAAAGACATACATTTTTAATATAATATTCACCACCGTATTGAGAGTGCGGAAATTTGTCTACTGTATATAATGTAAATATAATAAGCCGTTCAATCTTTAACGTCCGCCCGGTACATTAATTAATAGATTTTTAGTCACATATGTACATATTATTTTCAAATCTTCAAATTGTCATATGTTTATGTATTTTTTATACAAAATAATAATAGTAGTCTTCATAATCTTTGTTAAATTTGTTAAACTTGTTAAATGTTATTTATGTTATTCTTCGAAATAGATAAAAATCATGAACGACCTATTTGCAACTCTGTTAATTACAGTCGGACTCATGTATTTTCAACACCATCTATTTTCAACTGATTTTACTCACGTATTTTCAAGTTTTTGGTCCCCACTTCTCACGCAATACTTTAATACAGAAAAATAACTGTCAGATTAACTGATCGACCACTAGTGGTTTTATCCTATAATCCTATAATATATGATTTTATTTCATTTGCAATTCCTAAAAAAATGATTTTACTACAAGTTTATTACACTTTTTTCATGTTTCACTTTTTTGTTTATCATAATATGTTACTTGACATTCTGTCATTTTAAGGTTATTCACTGGGGAAGTACACGTGACTACTGTTATTGTGTAAAGATTTACGCGGGCTTTTTGTGATTGGTTCTATGTCTGTCAAGTGGTTCTATGATTGCCACGGAGTGAGGATGAAGGAGAAGTTGAAAATACATGAGCGGATTAGTCCCGACAGGTTGAAAATACATGAGTTTGACTGTATTACATATTTGACAGTTATTTTATAGTTTAAACCAGTTCTCGATTTCAATTTAACAAATAACATGCTCTTGGCCTTGTTATTTGTTATCGTCGAATTTCATCAATTTTTTCTCGATTTGTTAATTTTTTTCTTCGAAATACACATTTAACATGTTATAGCATGTTTAACAAAGATTATGAAGACTACTAATATATTAGATAATTAAATATATATTTAGTTTTGAACAGGATATGTGCGTTTTTCACGATGTTTTTCCTCAGAAACGATATCATAACATGAATATTTAAAAATATTTTTAAGTTGAAAAAAGTGATATGGTTATATGTGCATTTATTATTATGAATCTGGTATGTACAAAACTTTTTTTATTTTATTTTTTATTTTTAACACACTTATGTTACCTTTATTGCCTTTATGTGTATATCTAGATATGTGTACATTTTGAACACCGTATATACGCTTCACTTATTTGCATAGTAACATAGAGAGAGACAAACCTTTCTTGGTGTTCCGTTTTGCGTGGCATTCGTGTATTTTAGAATGAATACGTAGACTTAAATCAAATATTTATTAAGAATACTTGTCAAATTGTTTATGTTAATCAATTTTTAGCATTAAAGCCGTAGTTTAATCAAAAAATAGTATTTGAATTTTTTTATTTTATTTTAAATTCTGCATCGATTTAAAAAAAAAAAAATGGAACTGTTGTGGTCACTTTTTCAATTTCTAAACATATCTTTAAGGGTAAGTCGCTCGCCTATAAATGTCATCACCTCATAACCCTCACTTGTAAAATTTTATTTCAAGTTGTATTGAGCGAGCAAACATTTTATTTAATCTAAATTAATTTATTAAGTTTAATCCGCAGATATAAATTTCATTCCTTATAACTTGTCTTGTTGTACGCATTTTTACTCACTGTATTACTAATTTCATATTACAAAGTATATAGAATTGAAAAAAATTTAAATGATAAATTTCACTTCTTTTGTACAAGTGAAATGGATAAAATAAACAAATACGTTGGCTAATAAGACGTAACACACATGTGTATGTGTACTACTGACTTTGGCAGTTACCGACCTTACCTTAAAAATGGCTTAGAATTAACCGTTTTAAAGTGCGTACTGCACTTCTCTTATTTACAAATCCGTCTAACTTTACATACAGTAGAATTTCGATTAATCGTTACCGTCAAGACCGGGATTGTGACAGTTAATAGAATTAGACAGATAACGGAAATTTCTTAATAAATTGATTCTACTACTAGCTTTGGAGCGAAAATGTGTATTTATAATGATTTAGAATTGTGATAAAGGTGTTATTCTGTTATTATTGTTAACAGGGCTGGGAACTATTTAAAATCATTTCATTTTAAATATGTATTTAAAATACAAAATGGCATTTTGCATTTTCTATTTTAAATAAGTTTGTTCAAACCATTTTCCATTTTGTATTTAAAATGGAAATTTGAATCCATTTTGCATTTAAAATGAAAATGCATATATACCTACTCAAATTTATGTGTATATGTATGACACTTATGACTCATATTAATCATAGAACTCGAATTGAACACAGTCTAATAAATTGTAAGTTAAATGTAAGTCGATTCAATTGACTTAAATTTTTTATCATTCGAGTTTCAATGTCACTTAAGTTAAATTTGTTACTAGAGCTGCAGTTCTTTCAAGTCAAATTTTTCTGACTCAAGTTGTATGCTATTATCTTTAAGACACGTCGATAAGAAATGGTTTGGTATTTCGAGTAGATGATTTCATAATTTAGAACTCACAGTTGTATCGTAGTCAAGGTTTGATTATGCCAAGGCTGAATTAAATTTTACAATATTTTTGAGTAACAATATTTCAAGAGTTAAATTTCGTTTTAATATCATGCAAACTTTATAAAATTTTCTCAAAAGACTGCCCTAATATAATTTCAATACGTTTGACATTTGCTTAACTTTTTTTTATTAATATAAAAAACGATAAAAGATTTATAGTATAAAAAAGTAAAAAGCATTTTGCATTTTATAATCCATTTTAAATAGCTATTTTCCATTTTCTATTTTAAATATGTTCAGTAAAACCATTTTCCATTTTGTATTTTAAATGCATTTTTGGAAACTATTTTCCATTTTCTATTTTAAATGGTTTCTATGAACCATTTTTCCCAGCCCTGATTGTTAAAATATGTAACAAATGATCGCTTAGAGGGGAAATCCAAAGAAAAAAAAATTCATAATGTTACAATTTTAAAGAAAGAATATTTTAAATTGTTATGTATACGGTGGGCAATACAACTCAACAGGATATTATCCTTGTTAAAATAAACAAACGCCGGCTTAAAAGATCATTCGTAAAATATTTTTGGGAATTTCCCATTTAAGTGGTTGTTTATTTATTTCAGAAAGGGTAAAATTCCCTACCAGTATAAAATAATTCATATTCTTCGCAATTATATGCTTTATTTTAACAAAATATTTATTTTCCTATGTGTATATTTGGAAATTAGGTTTGTATACCTAATGCCAATGACTGCATTTTTTTTGTTAGGCGTTGACGGGTAACAGAAACTGGCGGATAATCGAGTGACGGTTAAGAGAAGTTCTCTACTGTCCTTTATTTAAAAAATACTGATCGCATGAATAGAAGCATTATCAAGACTTAGTTTACATAATAAATTGTAGTTTAACACTCCGTAATTTCTTTTAATTTTTATTAGTTGTTTTTAAAATAACAATTTTTTTTTTGTTTATATGTAGCGAATTTCGAAAACTCAAAATTCAGCTATTACAGTAGGTCTCATGACGCAATCTGAGCCCGGGACTATGGCCGAAATATGTTTTGAGGTCCCTAGAATACGAAAATGATATTCACTAATATATATATATATATATATATATATATATATATATATATATATATATATATATATATATATATATGTGTGTGTGTGTGTGTGTGTGTGTGTGTCGCCACGATAACTTTCGAACGAAACGTTTAGTGCTTATGAAATTTTATGTGCGAACTAAAATCCGGATTGGCTCGGCTAAGTTCGTCAGCCAGACACGTCGGATGCCCAGAAGTAGGTTTCCGGCCATTTTTTATCATTCGATCCTATCATTAGACAGTTCGATTTTTACATCGTTGAAAAGCAAAAAAAAAATTATGAAGAAAATATTCTTATAATTTTCTTTTTATCTTAAGTATTTTTCGAGAAAAATGTAATTTTTCACATTTGTATTAATTTTTTCTAAAATATAATATGTCTTTTGGGTATAATTATAACAATTATTCTTTTTTAAACCTTAAACCCAAATGATTTAAATATTAATCTAAGGATTGAAATAATTTATTTCTTCATAATTCCTTAGTTGTACGTTTATTTCAATTTTATTTACATTTCCAAAAAATTTTTCGACATGTACTGATGTCTTCTTCAGTTGGATCTGATATAAAATGAGAAAAGAGAATTTTAATTACATCTATTTTAACAATATTATTAATTTATTTATGTTAATATTAGGAAAAAAACCATAAATTTCAAACCATAAAAGTTATGGTTTTTTATTGTTTAAAACTGGTTAAAAAATTTTTTATAAAATTATAAACAATTATTTTAAAATTAAAAAACTTTAATATATATATATATATATATATATATATATATATATATATATATATATATATATATATATATATATATATATATATATATATATATATAACAAATAGATTGATCGGAATATAATATTGTAATTTAAACGGGCAACAGTTTTTAGTTATGGATAGAAGAAAATAATTATATTATTTGTAAAATTTTAATATTACAGGAGAAAGCAATTAAATTTAAATTTAAATAGGAAATGACACTGGACATGTTGACAATGGTAATTATTTTTCTATTTTGAACTAAAATAAATTAATGTAATGTAACAAGTACTTACATCTGTTAATTCATCCAAAAAAAAGATTAATCGTTGCTATTAATTTAAATAGATGTCGGTTTCTGCATTCCATATTTGAAATTTGTCAGTAATTATATTTAAAATCACTACGCCAAATGATTAAAACTGTCCTTATTTAAAGTTTATAAATTTTAAACAATAAAAATTAAAATTAAAAAAAAAAAATTTTTTTCAATTGTTAAAAAGTTTGGTACTTGTTGCAGCTACATTTTATCGTACTTATGTCATTTTTGATATTGAATTAATTTTGTTTTTTTTTTTTTTTTTTAGATTTCAATTTTAGAATTTTCTGGAGAATATGAATATGATACACGCATGTCCCATTTTCTATCTTTATCCCTTGACATTACATCTTTTATGTATTTTGTTGTAACTTAAGTTGTAGTTATGTAACAGAATGCCCTGACTGTGATGTTTACTTATTTATTCTAAAAAATTACCTATTTTTTAATTGTTTTAAAATTGGAATGTATGTATTGTCTAGAGCATTCGATTCGATTTGTTTGTTACAGTTATTAGAATCGTTCAATTTAATGAAGAATCCTTCACTCATTAAGCGCTTCTTGTAATTTTTTTCTTTGTCAAAAACTTTGACATTTTCAAAATCGAATCTATGACTGTTATTGATTACATGCTCTGACAATCCCGTAACTTCTTTTTCCCTTTTGATATCGTATTTATGTTGTGTTATTCTTTTACTTAGAAGTTGAGAAGTCTGTCCGAAATAGATTTTATCACAGTCATGGCATTCCACCCCATAAACTACATTGTACATTTGTTTGTGATCAATTTTACTTCTCTTTTTTGAATAAATGTTATGTATTTTGTCTTTAAAAGAAAAAGTTACTTTATTTCCGCTGTATTTTTCAATTTGTGGTTTTATTTTTTTACTTAAATTATTATATGGCAGACACAATATGTCTTTAGAAATTACTTCTTTATTTTTTATAGTATTATATGCATTGTGAATAACTTTTTCTTTTATTTTATTTATTAGACTCCTTGGATAATTATTAATAATTAATATGGATACTGCTTTCTTTATTGCTTCTTTTCTGTTTTTTATGCTACTAAGATGTATGGCTCTGTGAAGTAAATTTTAAACTAAATTATTTTTGATATATTGAGGATGATTTGAATAAAAATTAATCAATCTGTCTGTGTAGTTTTCTTTTCTATGCCATATTACATTAAGAATATTAGAATTATCCCTGTTAATGAGTGTGTCTAAAAATGAAATTTGATTGTTCTCCTCCAATTCAATAGTAAATTGGAGTGCTGGGTGGTAATTATTAAAAGAATCCTTGATTTTCGAAATTAGATTGTTAGGGGCAACTGTTAAAATGTCATCAACATTGTTAGTCTAATAAGTAATTTATATTTGTCTCAATTCCTTATAAAATATAAAAATATTTCATTTTTTTTAAAGAATTTTGTGAGAACAAGTGAAATCTATCCACATATATGTATTATAATAAAGTTTTGTTTCTCATTTATTGCATTATAATTAGCATAGTTCTGTCTCAAGTTGAAAAATAAAAATTAAGCAGATTTTCTAAGCTTATGTAATGAAGATATTTTTTTTTTTATTGAATATTAAATAAACAAGAAATTGAAATTTATGTTATGATATAATATTATTAAATATGAAACAAAACAACATAATATGTATGCACTGAAAAAAATTTTAAATGAATCGATTTTGAAAATTTTTTCACTAATAATTATTAATGTTAGAAAGTTAAACAATTTTAAATGGATTTAAGGTATTTTATGAGATCCGTCAAGGTTTTCGGGATCTAAAAAGGCCAAAAATTAATTACCCAATCGATTTTAAAAATTTTTTCACAGTTAGTAAGTTAAAGTATTTGAATTAATTAATTAAATGATGCCCGCAAGAACCTTACGGACTGCCATAAGTTATATGAGATCCCTAGAACCCATTTCTTACTGTTAGAGTACTAGAGTTGTATGAGCTCCTCCAGGGTTTACTGATCCCATAATTGTAAAAAATAAACTAAACGACCAATTTTGAAAATTTTTTCACTGTTACAGGGCTAAACTATTTTAGATAGATATAGATTACATTATGTAAGGTCCGCCAGGGTCCATAGAACCCAAAAGTGTCAAAAATAAACTAACTGACCGATTTTGAAAATTTTTTCACTGTTACAGAGCTAAACTATTTTAGATAAATATAGATTATGTTATGTAAGGTCTTCCAGGGTCTATAGGAACCAAAAGTGTCAAAAATATACTAACCGACCGATTTTGAAAATTTGTTCACTGTTAGGGAGCTAAGCTATTTTAGGTAGATATAGATTACGTTATGTAGGGTATTTTGAACTCTACAACTTTGGTCCTAAGCACTTTTTTCAGAAAATGTATCGTTTCAGAAATAATTGTTTCCACTTTCAGGGCTTGAGGAGTGTTTTCTACCCCTAAACAGCGTATTCGGCCGAAACAAAAAAACACGTATTTAATATTTTTCGATGCTTAATAAGTATGTTAAGTTTCATTCAAATCGGTGAGTGTCAATTGGGTAGTGTTACCTACTTGTGAGATATCGATATCGATGATCAAAGATGAAATGATCCTTTTCCATTCAAAGTCCGATATTTCTAAAAAAGAAAAGCAAATTAAAGCTGAATGAACAAATTATGAGGTCCATATGGCGATTAAACCGGAAAATTTTTTTAAAGTCCGTGGACCAAAAAAAAAAAAATTTTCCCGGTACGAACATTTTTAACAAAGATACAGGTATTCGAAAAATCGATAAAATTTTGGAATTTTTTTTTTTTTTGATCCTTTAATTTTTTGTGCTAGTGTATATTTCTTACAAGGATATGCACCCAGAGTCAAATTCGAAATTTTTATGAAACTTTGCTGATGTGTAGAAAAGGCAAAAATAAGAAACCCGTATTTTTTTTCATCCATCCACTTTTATGGGGTAAAACCAGCCCTTAAAATTAAGGGTTCAGATTGTATTTATTAAGGTATCTCGAAGACTAAGAGATGGAGGGAAACTTTAAATTAACGAAATATTACTCTTTGAAAGACCTCTCCACCTGAATAAGTTGAACTGGGGCCGAGTTCACAAGCGATGGCTGGAGGAGTGAAAATAGAGGTAAGTTTTCTTATACAGCCTGAGTGGTTCAATGTATCAAATTTTCACCACCATAAATAGAAAGAGCACCAAAAATTAGGTAATACGGGTTTTTGCGTTTTTTTCTAAATATACGTGATATTCAAAACATACAAGGATGAAAATAATCGACATCTTCAGAGCGTCGAGCTGAAAATATGCCGCAGAGAATTTGTCGGACAATATTATCATCTGCTTCTAAAAATATTTAACTGTGAAAAAATCAACTGGTTGGTAGTAAAATAATAATTATAAGTCGTTATTTTGACAAATTACAGACGGTGGACACGGTGAACGCCTTTCGCAGTTGCGCACTAATAAACGCCGCATTTACAAGTATTTTCGTAGATAAAAAACTTGGAAAACTTGTTAAAATGAAACCGCATACGAAATTACAGAAAAGTGGTAATCACAGAACAACATAGAAGCAGCCTACATATACAAATTTGTCGCTCGTAAGTTGGATTAAGTTGCAATTTACGCCACTACTGATTTAGTCTGTTACTGTCCGTCGTGGTGTTCACGTCGTAATGAGTATCATGTTTTTTTAATCAACTCGTGAAATTTAAACAAAAAAAATATGTCGTATTTAAGTGTAAAAATTCTATTGAACAAAAAATTCTCAAAATAAAGGGATATCTTTTTTAAAATAAATAAATTTATTTTTAATTGTTGGTTGGTTGTCATATAAGGTAGCCATCATAGTATATACTGTATGTATGCGAACTGTGTAATCATCATCAACATATCATACTAACATATTCGCATATTCGTGTCCATTGTAATGGTCCGAATAGTAAACGCTTGCGAACCTTTTACTATGCCGATGATATTTTTTGGTTTGAAATGATTTTCTTGTTTCGATGCCCCTGATAATTGTTTCCAAAGGTCGAAGGTGAAATAATTTGAGCCAAAATTTGTTTAATAAATTTATTCGCCAAAGTTAATTGTTGCCGCTTAGACCGTTACAGATAAATTTTTACACTTTTCATAACTTTATTAATTAAATACTTGTTTTAATATAACGATTTAATATTTTATTATGTTGAAAATAGTTATAAAATTTGATATTTAAATGTTATATATTTAATTATTTTAATAATTAATAAAATCCCAAACGGGAATAGTTCTAAAAAATATTGCATGTTTTCTTCTTAATGTCTAAAACGCGAGTTTTTATTATTCAATAATTGAAAATCCCAAACGGGAATCGTTATAAAAAATTACATGTTTCTTTGTTGATAACTAAAACGCGAATTATTCTATTTCAAAAAAGCCCCATTGTACTTTTCTTTCCTATTATCTTCATTCTAAAACCAAAATGGCCTCTTTCCTTTTATTGGTTACTTAGATTTCATTATGTCATTAGCACCGCCCACCATATTAACCACTTTAGCGGATACCCCGAGTCTCACTCGGGTCTATGATTCTAAAACTTGTAGCGAAAAAATTTAAAATTAAAAAATTAAATTATTTGTTTTGGTATTTTGTTAATTTGAATTTTGCTGGCGCGAAAGGTGAGGGTTATTTCGGTACGTTACGAGGGCGTTCCTAAAACAAGGGAACGTTCACAGAGCTGGCTCAAGATGTCAGTGAGCTCGCCAAGTTGCAGTGGAAGTCGGATTTTGCCTGTGGATCTTTTCCCCAACCAAAGGTGCCCTCTGTCGCTACTATATCTAAATAAGGCGTTAAATAATAAAGTCAGTTGTCCAGACCACAACGTACAATTTATTTTTTTATTTTTTTTTAAGGAAATTTTAGTACAAAACGTACGAATTAAATTCGTTTACAAATCGTAATGTACATATAGGTATTTACTTAGTTAGATAATCAATAGTTTTAACTTATACTAAACTTGATTAAGGTGTGTGATTGTAAACCGTGCTCGATGCAATGACAATCCGAGACGACAAACAGCGTACAATCATTCACCTACGCTTAACTAAATACTATTTAGAATAATAAACGTTAAAATTTGTAATTAGAAATTTACAATTGTATAAATTTTATATCAAAATGTCTTGCATCCCATTTGACTAGAATTAAATTGGAACTTTACGATTTACACTTAGGTTTGAAATTATTTGACATTTATTTTGACTTAATGTATAATTTGGGATTAATAATTCTTTCCTTTTGACTTTATTTATTTTTTTTTTCCTTTTTTTTTTTATATTTTTTTTTTGGGGGTTTTTTTGTAATTTCGTATATTTGTTTTTTGAAATAACTTAAGGTGCTCCCCTTTTGGGCGCACAAGACTATTCGAGTCCTTAAAGACTTTCCACTCGAATAGGTCTTCTTCGTCCCCACACGAAAATGGGAAAACGGAAATTAAAAACTAAATAAATAATTAAAGTGACCTGTATAAATATATATATGGAAAACGTGTTGGATTGTTAAGGGGCTTATAGGCCGAAATCGAAATAACGGACTACCGCGCTGGCCCGGTCCAAACACAATTGAAGCGCTATATGAATTTACTGAATGGAAATATGGATTAAAATATTGAGATAAATTTGAAAAGGACGCTATTCAGTACGCCGAAAAGTAATTATATGTTTGTGACGAGTATTTATAATGATCGAACAACATGTGCTAAATTTTGTTTACTGTTTTTCTAAATAAATCCTTAACAGAACGTTACGTAACTAATTTATGAATTTAACCTACCTAAAATCCTTTAAAATCTATCGGAAAATGTTAGGATCCGTATTTACTTAGAATAAATTTAGCAAATTACACTAATCTAAAGCTTAAATCACTAAATATTTAACGGCGGTTCAATTTTCCAGGATTCCCTTTACCAGCTTTAAACACTGAGACAAACGATGAATCTAAATTGAACCCTGCACGTGTAATATGAATACTTTACATATAACTTACATCTAAACGAAATTAAACGTTAAACAACTACCTTTCCGATCGGATCACCAAAATTTTCCGTTTTGATCTAACAGTTATAATTGTACAACATTGCGTTATTGTAAATTTTTACTTATCTTTGACTTGGGCGTTGAATGAAAATTTTGTTCGTTTACATTTCAAAAAACACATTGCCGCAAATGCTTATCCTCTTGTTCTTTTGAATTTTTACTATTTTTTTTTTTTTTTTTTTTGGTTCTTTTATCCCTTTATTTTTCCCCTTTTTTTTTTGTTACGCGCTACAAATCTCCATCTTCGGATATTCAATTCAAGCCCTCCGCTCTTCCGGTGAACAACTCACCAAAAGCGTGTTTTCAGTCCGGTCGTCGATTCACAAGAGAGAACAGAATATTTTTTCAATTTTCATTCAAACCCACTTTACAAAACATGTTTTTTTGTTATATAATTTCTATTATTCGAAAATTCTGACAATTAACCGTTATAAGAATTTTAGCAAAGATGCAAACCAAAAAATTTTGTACTGTAGGGAACTATCATTGTACTTATGAAAGATAATGATAGATGTCAGCATAGAGAAATACACTTAAATTTTGTTTAATACGCTTTGCATTTTGCGTTTAAATTTTAATAAAGAAATTATTTTTTGAATAAATACCTCTCAGATATCGCATTAAATTGTGATTACTTGGTAATCACGGTACAAACTCAAATCAGAACCACGATGTTTCACACAATTTTATTCTGCACACATTCGCAGCCTGTTATATTTGACAATTCCACAAGTTTCTTTGTATTTTTTTCTAGTTGTTCCAATAGTAAATATTTTCTTAGAGAGAGTAATAAAATTATCACATACAATTATTTGATGTTCTGCAGGCCCTGCAGTGCTACATATTGACTACCTAACTAGCCATTTTTGTTCCAGGTTTTTCTAATGACGCCATTTATATATAAGTAATTAGATAGTTTTGCAACTGGTTTGTGTTGCTTGCAACGCCATGTTTTTTCAGTTGGAAAATATTGCAATTAGTTACTTTTGAAACAGTTTCGTATTTTTGTCATTAAAATTAAAGGGGAAAAAGTTGACTTAGCACCGTCTAGTTGGTATTTTTTGGTGCAGTTTATCCCTCTGAATAATAAACCGTATCTAACTCAATTTTGAAAAAATCGTCAATTAGATAGTTTTGAAACTCAGCGACTCAAGTGTCGTGTATATTATCTATTTTTAAAAAATATTAAAAACAATATGTTATTTATAGTTACACAAAAGCTTTTATATTTTTAAATTTTGTTGAACAAAAATCACTGTTGATTGCAAAGAAACTTGCTACCATTAAAGGATCAATTCTCGGTAGATTATAATTATCAGCTTTGATAAATCGAACTCCGGTTGTTAATATATTAACAACGCAAAATAACACAAAACGCAATGAAATACAGATAAAATGTGAGAAATATAATGACAACTATTTTGTTATTACGGTTACTACAGTTACATTTATAAATACTGAGCGGTGACGTAAGCCATTTCAAATTAATATTTCTGCTTACGTCATTATTAGTGTAAATTTTGTAATTTTTTAAAAATAAAATTTTCATAATTTTGAGCGATATTATTTGTAAAATCGTAATATTTGGTACTCTTATAACTTAAATAAAAATAATCGTTTAAAAATGAAAGTAGCCTTTTTTACAACCACAGTCAAATACCCAATTTTAATAAATTATACTGACTTGTGACTTGAGCTATTAGTCAGGGGGTCAGGGGCTGTTTTCAGAATTTATTACCACCAAGGGGTCAAACTAGTATGTCTACCAAACTGTTTCCGCTGTCGCTAGCGAGTGACGTAGACACAGCACACATACAACCAAAACATTATGTATGGTGTAACCATGAAACAGTACGACCGGTGACACATAGTGGTTGATTTTATAACATAGGAATACAAATTTAAAACTAACTCGCCGCCTGGTGAAATTTTAGTAAACTAACTGTGTATCTTAACCTCTTTAGCGGATTGTCATTTTATTTTAACCTGACAAAAAAAATACCATCCAAGTTAACCACCTTATAGATTACTTTCGATTCTAGGATAAATAAAGCTCTCTATAATGTATTCTTTTTTTATTCAAATAGGTGGCAGCACAAACAGTTGCCGACATGAGAACGAGTCTCACTCGTCGTGTCCGAAAGATTTGTACGAATGTTGTTTTATTTAAAACTTATTGAAAGAATAATAAACTGTCGCAAAAGTGTTACTGCTGCAAAAGTAGCTAATTGCAAAATCAACCGTTTCAAAACCATCTAATTAAAGCAAACTGCTGAAAAAGTAGTTAATTATAATTTTTTATCGTGATTTACTAAAAGTGAGAAAACAGTTAGTTTTTTTTGTTTCCTGAACATTTTTAGTTGTGTTAATTAAATGGTTTTGAAACTCATCGACTCACTTATGGAAATAATTTTTAGTTTTACTTGTGGATCCGCATGACAGTTGTATGGTGAAGATGTCACATAATATGTGTCACTGAACGTGAGGTAAATTACACATCGTTAATGTAAAATTTGTCCTGAACCTAAAATTCATGCTAAATCTTGTTCAGTTTGCATCGAGAAATAAATAACACGCAACAAGTAACTAATTAAATATGAAATGTTATCCAACAATTTACTGAAAAAAAAAATTGCACTTGGAAGTGTGATTGAATTTTTTTTTTAGTTTTGGCAATGAAATTTGAACCAATCCCATGTGATTTAAATGTCTCGAATATTGTTCTTACCTTTCGATTTCATTTCAAAAATAAAATTGTGAAAAAATGACAACAAAATACTTGCAAACAATGCTTACTATTGATATGGGCCATTTGACAACGCTGAGCGGTGACATCATGCTTTGCCATGTAAAGAAATGATACTGTTTTAGCGGGAAATTTTTAACACATATAAAAAAACATCTTTTTCGCCTATTATCGATGTATTTTAAAAAAAAAAAGTATTTCTAATATCATATTAGAAGTATATGAATAATTTAAAATACTTTTTAAAAAATTGTCAAATACTCAAATATAAAATGTATACGTATTTAAAAAATTTTGTAACCATGGAAACCAAAATGAAATTATTATTTGAGACTATTTATCAGAATTTGGTCAAAACATTAAAGGTAAAATTGTTCTTTTTTTTCTTTATTAATCATTTTATTATATATAATAAAATAGTCAAAAAGTAACAATATTATGCATTAATGCATTATAATATTAATGCATTTTTAAGTTTTAATTTTCAAAACCCGTGGTTAGGTTTGTTTAAACCATGTCCCTGCCACTCTGCATATAGTCCATTATAAAAAGATGGATCGTTTTCTGACCCGCTGTAACTAATATATCAGATGGCGTTGATGTACAGGGAGTTAAAATTAGAGTCGGGACATGAGTTTCGATAGTTCGCTATTTTTCATCAGATTCATCTAAAATAAATTGGAAATAAATTAAATATTTAAAAAAATACTTTAATCTAACCTAGAAAGATCAATTAAATTAAAAAAATTTAATTCTTCGTTAACACATAACTTGGTAACGATACTTTTGTACTCAATCATATGATAATTAATTTTGACATCTATTTGATGAAAAATGCTCACATGTCCCAACTCTATTTAGTATACTCCCCTACCATCAGCGCCACCTAGCAAACTGTGACAGTCATTGGTCCGTCCTTGAAAACAAGTGGCAGGGACATGGTTTAAACGAACGCAAAAAATACGATTTATTTTGAATTTATACTAAAAAAAAAATACGAAATAAGTTGTAATGGTATATTGACATTAGCCTCTTACAGTAACAGAAAATTTATTAATTAAATACATTAATTATCAAAATAATTTGTAGTTTTTCCTCAAATATTCAACTTAATATTTATTAAACAGGTTATCAAATTACAAATGTTGTTGTAATATTTAATTGTACACCATATTAAAGAAGTCAAAATTTAGTACATGTGAAAATGTCAATATTAAAAATCTCTGAAAGTAAATTATAGATGGCATTTCTGGATAGTATCGTAAAGCTGTCATAAATAATATGACAGCTCTTTTTTAAATTTAAATTGTTAAATTTTTAAACTCTTTTTTAAACTTTTTAAACTATATTTACGTCAGTTGACAAGTTTTTGTCGAAAAAATTTCATCAAAAATCAAATTATGACATTTTAAAGAAATTTCACATGTGTTGTTTCTGCAGGAAATCTACGATTGTGATCACTATAGACCGGATGAAATAATTTTTCACAGGACCGGCTTAACGATTTCAGTGTAATACTGTTAGACTGTTTGTATTTATGTATGAGTCTGCTGCAACAGAAATAACAGAATCCTGAAAATTTATTGAAATTCAACATAGAGAAGCAAAAACTTTTTAGAAAAATTTTATTATGTGAGATTTATATCAAAAATATAAAGGGGCCCCAAATTTTATTGAATTAAAGTTTTGCAATATTTATTTGTCTAACTAGCTCGCAGTTACATATAAAACAAAATTTATTACTTCCGTTCCCACCGACAGCTTTCTTTGAGTATCAATTGACAAACAAACTCCTTATCTCTTTTTAACTTTTTAAAATTTAATATATGTACCTTGTTTACAATTTTTTAAAATTTTTAGTTTTCTACATAGGTACATACACATGCAATGTAAATCAAGCAATATTTAATCTAGTTGTCCATTCATTTCATTCAAACACATAAACAAAACATCATTTTGATGACATCGTACGTGTCGTACGTATAAATATGTACGTATGCATTATTTGTATTTAACCACAGATACTATTGATATTAGAATATTTGTATGGACCATACAATAGAAGTTTTTTAGATATTATTTTTTTGAAGCAAAATCGTCATATTGATTAACACCTTTTTATAATCTACAAACACAGAATACCTACAAACTATCGATGGTAATGAATATTTTTTAATTTTTATGTGATTTTTGTTGTAATTGGAGAGTATTTATTAATAAATGTTCTAAAAATATTTATACTAACAAATATAACATCAGTTAATCTAGAAAAATTTTAAATCCCCTCTTGTTTAACCATCCATATTCGTCAACACTTTTAGTCACTTTTCATTTTCATATAGATTGTGTATATAAGTGTATTCCCACTATTTATTCAATGCTCAAAAGTATATACAAAAAAAATATTAGCAAAAATGAAATAAATACCTACATAATATTTTATTAGATAACACATTATTAACGTTACATTTTTTTTTCTTAATATGTATACTTTTATTTGTGTATAGTTTGTTGGCAAGATATACTAGTTTTGTATGAACATTTTTTAAGGAAAAATTAGTAATATTTTCTAAAACATATTATGTTAATTCGATTTAAGTTAATCAGTTTATGTATGTATGTATGTAAAGGAACATTATTTGCTCTAGCAGTCTCATACATAAATACAAACAGTCTAACAGCATTACACTGAAATCGTTAAGCCGGTCCTGTGAAAAATTATTTTATCCGGACTATAGTGATCACATTAGCCTCACTCATTTTCATAGTCAATACAAGTGATTCACATGTGTTGTTTCTGTTCTAAAGGCAAACTTCAAGACTAGATTTCAACGGGTTGGGTTAATGTTATGTGTGTTTTTTCTGCACCAATCGATGCGTCTTGGTAAACTATATACAAATCCACCTCTAACTGAAATTGTTACATGTGTTCTTTCTGAAATAACTGATTCAATTAATAGTACAACAATCCGAAGATGAAGAAAAAATTAAAAGTGTTCCTAAAATTGAGTAACTAAGTACTTTGTCAAAAAATTGATTGAAGTTTTATCCTTAAGTTAACGAAATTATAAAAATCAATTTTTTCCAGTCTTCTGGTAAAATTCCCTGACTTTTCTAGAAAGTTTAGAGTTCCTTGACATTTCCAGGTTTTCCAGGAATGCGCCACCATACTATGCCGTTTCCAGATGATAAAACAGAATTAAGTTTGAAAACAGTTTCAACACAAACAGTTTATAAAGACAATTGACTTTCGATTGAAAAATTAAGAGGTGATAAACATAAGCTATTCATTATTACACAGGTTCGGAAAACTATGAGAAATTTGAGCTTGTTTTTTATACTTTAACACCCATGTGTTATAACATGAAATATAGAGAATGTATAGTTCTATCAGTGGTGGATTTACCTTAAGTGCCGCTCTAGGCTCAGTGAAAAATGCCGCCCTTGAAAAGTTAAAAAAAATTTTGCCGCCCTTTTTGCCAAATTTGCCGCCCCTAAAAGTGGTCGCCCTTCTTAAAAAATGTAAGTAACGAGCAAAAAAAAAAAAAAAAAAAATAAAAAAAAATTCTACATTTTGTCAAATTATTAAATAATAAAAGTAAATATACAATGTAAATTCAAATTATGTTTTATTAAAAAATCATAATTTCTGTTAATTGTTATACAATTTTACAATAAAATAATTTTCTGTAGATCAGGGCTGGCAGCTATTTAAAATGATTCCATTTTAAATATGTATTTAAAATACAAAATGGCATTTTCCATTTTCTATTTTAAATAAGTATGGTCAAACAATTTTCCATTTTGTATTTAAAAAGAAAATTTGAATCCATTTTACATTTAAAATGAAAATGCATGTATGCTCAAATTTATGTGCATAAATTATAGAACTCGAACTGAACGATCTGAAGTCTAACAAATTGTAAATTAAATGTAAGTTTATTTAATTGATTCAAATTTTTTATAACTCTAGTTGCAAAGTCACGGGAGTTAAATTTTTAGAGTTGTAGTTCTCTTAAGTCAAACTTTTCTGACTGAAGTTGAGTACTATTATCTTTAAGACACGGCGGTAAAAAATGTTTTGTATTACAAGTAGGTGATTTTCATAATTTAGAAGTCGCAGTTGTAGCGTAATCAAGGTTTGAATATGTCAAGGCTGAATTAAATTTTACAATATTTTAAAGTAACAATATTTCAAGAGTTAAATTTCGTTTTCATATCATGTAAACTTTACAAAATTTTCTCAAAAAACTGCCTTTATTTAATTTCAGTACGTTTGAAATTTTCTTAACTTTTTTTTTAATATTGATAAAAAAATTTATAGAATTTAAAGTAAAAAAAGCATTTAGCATTTTATAATCCATTTTAAATAACTATTTTCCATTTTTTATTTTAAATATGTTCAGCAAAACCATTTTCCATTTTGTATTTTAAATGCATTTTTGAAAACCATTTTCTATTTTAAATTCTATGAACCATTTTTCCCAGCTCTGCTGGTAGTTACGTATAATCAGTGGTAGATTTACACTACGGGCACGCGGGGCAGAGGCCCCAGCTGGCAAATTTTTAGGGGCAGTCTCCTCGCGTTAACTTTTCTATTTCTTGAATTTTTTCCACAGAAGTACCATGCTTTGGCAATTTTATATTAACTTCATACTGAACCAAAGCTTTACAGAATCCTATGAAACAAAAATTTTCGTTACTTACATTGTAAATAATTATTTTGAGATTGTGGAATTACCCTTACCTTTTGAAATAACAATGAATATTCCTTCGGTAATATAAGAATTGGAGAGGTTATGTCATTTCGAAAACTTCCATGAAACTGTATTAATATGAGAATAAAACCGTTATTTTGTTTTTAGTAAACACAATAATAAGTTATTAGAAATACTCCAATAAAGTACCTAAAACTGAATTACATAAATTATCAAAATATTGTAAATTAAAAAAAAATTGCTTAAAACAAGGTCAGTTTTTTTTTTACCATTTAATGACGTTCCGCATTTTCTTAATTCATTTTTTTAATTAGTTACATTCCATGTAGATAAATTTTAGTTGTAAATCAATATAAACACAAAATATTGAATAAAAATTAATAAAATTTTGGTATTTGAAGAGCTGACATTTTGAATTAGTCATTTAATACGGTAAAGCTATCTACAGCCATCTATGGAGCATAAATATAATTACTGCTTAGCTGCTACAATTATTATCCGTAGTTTATAAGGCTAGTTTGAACTAAGCGCTCTTAAACTCACCAAAATTAACTTAAATAAATCACTTTTAAGCGCGAAAGTGGTAAAATTAAAAAAAAAAACTTAAGATAAAAATTTTTATTTTTTTATTTCTGTTGTTTTATTGAATAATTTTTATCAACAAATAAGTATACTATTCCATTTAAAAAAAGGTAAGTTTGTATCATAGCTCGAAAACCATAAGAGCTATAAAGCTCCTGATTATCGTAATTGATTGCCCCCGTCGATATCTACCACTCTTATCTGAACAATTTTTCGATTAAATCAACGGTTTGGCTGTAATAAAAATGGCAACTCCTGAAAAACTCACACAGTATATATATATATATATATATATATATATATATATATATATATATATATATATAAATATATATATATATATATATATATATATATATATATATATATATATATATATATATATATATATATATATATATATACTTCATTACATCGTAACTTCCATATTTATTGAAATTGAGGAAAAAAATATGACATTTCAAAACTATTGGTATAGTTGAACATTATTACAGAAAATCATCAAAATCGGTGACATCAAGATTTCGGGGTGTGGTAATCGTACGTGAAATAAGATATATATATATATATATATATATATATATATATATATATATATATATATATATATATATATGAGGGCTGTCATTCCAAAGTCAACAATCTCCACCTTGCTCAAATTTTGGGAAATCGCGAAAAACTGATTTAGACTATTGGAGTTGGAATATATGTACTATACTAACAAAAATTTGTATATTTGTAAATTTAAGCCATAAAAAAAGATTCCCGGTGTCAAAATCCACGAATTTTTAAACTTTCTGAGTTATTAAATGTTGGTGATAGCTTATTATGATTTGAACTAGTGGATATTGTCGACTTTGTTTTAAACGGAATTGGATTTTGCTTATTTTGATCTGAATATTCATACAATTTTAATTTTATTTCAAGCATTCATTTCTTACCATATTGAAAATAAATACTGCAATTTAGATTACTTTTAATTAAAAAGTAGCCTCCGTGGCTCAGTGGGTATCACACTGGGTTAGCATGCAGTTCTAGGTTCGAATCCCGGCTGGGTAGAGACTTTCTACTCTGTACTTTGGATGTCCGGGGTGCACTCATCCTTTGTGAGGAAAAATGAGTAGTTACTTGTATGAGTAGTGACATTACCAGAGTAAAAAGAAAATAATGTTAAGGATTTAGAAAAATGATGAGGTTCTTTGTGATACCCACAAAAATTGTAAAGACGCTTTTCTTTCACCAAAAAGAATTCATAGTTTACCTAATTACATTTAACTAAAAGGAATGAGATGGAAAGGAATTGAAACAAAATGAATACAATAATGTTCAGCTTTCTGAAAAAATTAGTATTTTTTTAGAAGATTTATTTTTCAGATTTATTTTTTATAAAAGCTGCAATTTAATAATACAGGTGAACATTTTTTACGGTGGATAGGGACCGCATAAAAAAAATCACACAAAAAAAAACCGTACAAAAAAAGACGCATAAACTTTACACAACTAAACAACAAACTCGGCTAACTCAGGACACTTGCATAGGAACCTGCTCCATTTTTTAATTTAATTATCAAATATCAAACTAAACTATCAAATTATTACAAAAAACTGATAAACTTGTGTCGTGTGTCCAGATACAGCATCAACAATACTGATTGTAAGCAATTAAACCAAGACGGTTAACCTGCCACACGTGCTTCTGTTCTTGATTTTGATTGGTTGATAGGATATTGTCGAGTTTGTTATGAATTACGCATGGAGATTGTAGTATTTGAAATGAACGGCAATGTTTAGGCTTAGATTTCACCAGGCTCTAAGTGATTTTTAAAAGAACTAAATTTACTAATCGACAAAGGAGGAAAAATATTGTATATAGTTTGGCGAGCCGGCATTATTTTCTGTATTTGGTGATCTGGTGAGGTATGGCGTAATAGCTGAATTGTCCTTTATTCATTCATTAAAATAGTTGCATTGTAGCAAGGTGTTTGGATATGGGAGGTTACAGAAATACCTATCTTTACAATGTTAAAAAATTGGAGAGGGGGGGGGGGCAAGGAAACGGGCATTCAGAGACGCTTAATTTTAAACATTTGAATGCGGTGGTACAAATATTTGTATGTGTCAAATACAATTTGTTGGTAGTGTTACAAATTGTTTTTTCGCGTTTTAGCGAATTTCCAAAACTGGAAATTCAGCTTTTACGCCAGGTGTCATGGTGCGACCTAAGCCCGGGACCATATCAGAAATATGTTTTGAGGTCCCTAGAATACGAAAATGATATTCACTAAAATTTATATATATATATATATATATATATATATATATATATATATATATATATATATATATATATATATATATATATATATATATATATATATATATATATATATGTATCCGCGCGATAACTCTCGAACGAAACGTTTAATGCTTATGAAATTTTGTGTGCGAATTCGATTTTCCAAATCGTTGGATGAGTTCGTTAGCCAGACACGTCGGATGCCCAGAAGTAGGTTTTCCGGGCGTTTTTTGTCAACAAAATGAGTTTTTTGCCAGAATTAAGCAATTTTTCAAATTTTTTTTTACACCAAGCCATAGTAAGAGGTAAAATGCATAAAAAATGTTTTTATACCGTTGCTCTAAATTACTTACTTTTCGAGAAAAACTAGGAAATATGTCGTTCTCCATTTCACTCGCACTCGCATTCTTTTTTTTTCTGTCTCATTTTTTGCGAGCTAAATTCGAAAAAAACCGCTTTATAAGTAGCGTGTCATGATTTTTTTAATCCAATTTAACGATTCGGCTATATTCTATTTCTCTGTCAGTTAAATGTTTTTATAATGTATCTCTGTTCCATTTTTTTTGACAAAAAAACTCCCGACGATATCTGTTATGTGATATGATCAGAATTTAGATTATATTTACACCTTCCTAAAATTAATAAGAGTTTGCTTCAATCGTATAAAAATTACGTTAAATCATATTCAAACAATAATATTTTTACGTAATTTTCTATCCAATTGACAATACAGTTATGATTAGAATTGTATAATCAGAGTATTCAACTTCAAGAGTATTTAACAAAAAAAAATTTTTTTAAATTTTGACACATTCTTTTATGAAATTTCGATTAAGAAATATTAAAAAATTTTAAAGTGAATCATTTAAAAAGAGTTAAAAATAAATTAAAAAGGAAACATTTCTCTATTTTAACATATTTGTAAAGAAAATTTTACAGTTTACTTACAGTTTTTTGAGAAAATGTAATAACATTTTTACATACAATAAAGATTATATTTGAACGGTAGGAAATCCACAAATTTTTTTTTATTTCTTTAATTAATTATTAAATTTGGTTTTAGAAGAAAATCTTCGTCTAATTCGCTCCAAGCCGAAAGTATAGCCACTAATAAGGACATTCCACTGTTAAAATAAATGGAAAATATATTGAAATTTATTTAATGAAAGCCATTCATACACATTTTTAAAATATCCTTTTGAATTATATAACAAATAACATCTGTGTAAAAAATCTAATTGACGTGTTTTTCCTCAATTTTCTAATATTAAGTAAGGCTCGTTAGTTAGGGAGTGATTGTGTCAAAATTTTAAAGTAAAATATGGTAATTTTAACCCTCTTTAAAAGAACATTTCGATTTTAACAATAAAAAAATTTTAAAAAGTGTTTCCGTTTTTCCCGGATTACCAAAAACTTTTCATAGGCATATCTGTGACTAAAGTTGGCTCCTTTCTTAAGAAAAAAAAGTATTTTTAAAATTTTGTGCAAAAAAATAAAACACAATTAACGAAAAAAAAGTACGCGTTCCCATATTTTTAAGATTTTGTAGTACAAGAAAATCCTTATAAATTCATCATATCTGTTATTGCATTTACTAGCTTTTACGCAATTTAATAAACAGTATCGTTTTGATTTTTTAAACTCATTTAAGACATTTATTGTTAGTGAGACATTTTTGAATTATTTTCCTAACTAACAAATTGAATTCTGTAGACTGATGTTTTTGTAGATAAAAAAAATTCTAGGTGGCGTCTATATTAGACAAAAGTCTGAAAAATGGACGTAGAATCTCACTGTTATTAATTATTATGTCTTAGTCTTTTGAAAAATTATTTTTTGAACTAAAATAAGAATAGGAGGAATATAAACTTAGGGGTAAACGACAGGGGTATATAAACTTTATTTTAGATTCTACGTTTATTTTTACAGAAAATCATCAAATACCTATTATTTCTTTTTCGAATATATAAATACAAAAAGTTCGAAATTATTTTATATTAGAATTTCAATTTTGGTCGACCCTACGGGTTGTCCCCATTTTCTCTTTTCTCGTCTTTTTTGACCCCAATTTTTCATAGAGAAGAAATTATACGATTTTTGTTAATTTTTCAAAAACCACCGATATTTTTAAATTTTTTTGGATACTGCTGATAAAATGACCATCTTCGCGTAAATTTTTAATATATTAAAGATTAGGTACTCATAAAATAAATACAAAAAAATACGGTGTGAAGTCTGAATGCGTACCTATTCATCCTTGTCTACGGTAGCACATTTTTTATTAACATAAATATTAGAAACGCAGGAAAAGAGACCAGGAATCAACATAGAAGTGGATTATGGTACGATATATTTTCTGAAAAAAGTGCTTAGGACCAAAGTTATAGAGTTCAAAGTGATGCACTTGATGATGACTTTGAAGTTGACCTTGAGGTCAATTTCCAAAGTCATTTGAAAATCATTTAATATTTTTCAAAAGGAGTAGTTTACTTTTCATCCCTAAATGGTTCAAAGTATATTCGAACGAATTTCACATGCAAGATAGAAAATAAGTGATCAAGAAGTAATTTTGAAAAATACTTGCTCAATCGCAATCGGAAAAATAATAGTTAATCATATGTTCAATTGAATTCCTAATATGATAACTACAGAGTAGCAATAAAAATTTTAAAAAATTTTGAAAATTTCTAATATAACATAAAGTTAATGTTTAACTTACAATTGGAGTGATATTAAATCTTTTCTTAACTTTACTTCTAAAATTACTTACAAAAATGTTTTCTTCTAATTTTTTCTATAAATTTGCGCCTATTTATCCATTTCGTCAGGTTTTTATTTTTTTTATTTTAGAAAAATAACGCAACAAATCAATTTTGAAGATAGATTGAGTCAATACATGAAATTACTGCTTATAGGTACAGGATATGGTCAAAGTTCGGCAATGGCTAATCATTTTCAACTGACCTTGAAAATCGATTTCAGGGTCACTATCAAGTGCATCGCTTTAAATTCTACAAATTTGGTACTCAGCCCTTTTTTCAGAAAATATGTCGTTTCAAAAATATTTAGCTATAACTGTTTTCATCTACAGAGGTTGAATGGTGTTTTCTACCCCTAAAAAGCGTATTTAACCGAAATAAAAAAAACACGTATTTAATATTTTTCGCTGTTTAATAAGTATGTTAAGTTTCATTCAAATTGGCGAGTATTAGTTGGGTAGTGTTATTTGTCAGAATGTTTTGCCGATCTAGTTTTTTCAATATTTCTTTGCTCGTTTTCAGAATTTGTATTTTAATTTCTACGGACAAATAACTCATTCTTTTCTTCGATTTGAGTAACTTTTATTTGCTGATGTTGACCATTAATTGATCGAAACATATCAAATATTTTTCAATGATTTTTTTAGCGAATGTCGAAAATTTTGAAAATTTTTTCACCGTTAGTAAGTTAAAGTATTTGAATTCATTAAGTAATTAAATGATGTCCACAAGAACCTTACGGACTACCATAAGTTATGTGAGATCCCTAGGACCCGTTTTTTACTGTTAGGATAAACTTTTTACTAAAATTATTTTAGATGAATAAAGGTTATGTTGTATGATTTCCGCCAGGGTTTACTGTTCCCATTATTGTAAAAAATAAACTAACCGATTTTGAAAATTTTTTCACTGTTAGAGAACTAAATTATTTTAGATGGATACAACTATGCTGCACAAAGTCCGTTCGGGTTCTTGGGTCCCAAAAATATCAAACCTAATTACCCAGCCGATTTTAAAAAATTTTTTACTCTTAGAAAGCTAAACTATTTTAAATAGGTACAGTTCTTAGATGAGATCCGCCAGTCCCCAAAATTTGGAAATTCGCTATGTTATGCAGATGCTGCGACAGGGGTATTTCTTTAATTTATTGAACTTTTGGTGATTAAAAATCAAGTCACAAATAGTTTAAAATATTTTAATACTTATACAGTGCATAAATTTTTACTTAAAAGTAAGTATTTCACATTTTATTTTTCTAACCTATAGAACTGTTCCTAATTTATGAGCACAGAGTCGTATTTAAATATATTGCACCTTTTTTTCATATTTGCATTTACAAAAATATTATTTGTTTAAGCAAATTTTTTTGTTTGCATTAACTTTCAAAATTTTATGTATTTAATGGATAATTTAAATAAAATTTATAGTCAATTTAAATGGAACTTTTAATTGAACTTTAATTTTAATTAATTGTATGATTATATTTACAGAAATGCCAGGTGCTCGTTGTTCCATGATCAATTGCAAAAATTACTATGATCATACTAAAAATCTAGGGATTCATTATTTCCGTTTCCCACGCAATTCACTTGTATTACAAGAATGGTTGGATGTTACAGGACATTTAAATGATGAAAATTTCAATCCAAAAACCCGGTATGTTTGTTCTGATCATTTTAAAAAAGAAGACATTAATGAAATGGTGACAATAAAAGGAATCAAGTACTTACTAAATAAAAATGCTATACCAATATCTGCTCGATCAAAAATATCTTGTACAAGCACTGCAACTACTAATATTCACAATCTGGACATAAATGAACCGTCCGTTAGTAATAACAAAATTGTTAACGAGATTGAGCTTCTCAGAAACCATATTAAAAAACTAGAAGCGGAAAACAAATCTTTGAAGCGTCAGCTAGCAAAACATAGTCAGCAAGTAAAAGAAAAAACAATAAATGATGAAGTTGAAAAACGAGTCAATAATATTTTATCCAAATTTTTAACTCAAAATCAAATTGACATAATTACTGAGAAAAAGAAGAAAGTAGTTTGGACTAGTCAGGAACTAACAAATGCATTTACTTTGAGGTATCCTGGTGTTCCAGGCTACCGTTACGTTAAGGAGAAGCTAAAATTTCCATTGCCAAGTAAATATATATTTATATATATTTTAACAAGTATGCATACTTATTAAATGTACTAATGCATATTTTTCTTAGGTTTATCAACATTACAAAAATGGGGATCGAGAATGAATTTGAAGCCCGGAATTTTTAATGGTGTGTTAAATTTTATGAAAATTAGCCGCCAAAAACTGAGTAATAAAGAAAAACTTTGCGTTCTTTCATTTGACGAAATAAAAGTGAGACAAGTTGTAGAATACAACCAAAAAACCGACCAGATTGTCGGACCACATACGCAAATGCAAGTAAGTTTTGTTAGAGCATTATTTTCAAATTGGAAACAACCAGTTTACGCAGATTTTGATAAAAAAATGACAAAAGAAATAATCAACAACATTATATCACGACTTTATGAAGTCGGCTTCACAGTAGTGGCAATCATGAGCGACTGCGGCAGTTCAAATATGGGACTATGGAAAGATTTGAATATAAATATGAATAACGTTTTTTTTTAACCACCCAATTACTGGGGAGCCAATATTTGTGTTTGCTGATGCACCTCACTTACTAAAGTTAATTAGCGACTAAAAATTAATTACAAGTCAGCTTTTGGCGACTAAAAATTAATTATCAGTCAGCTTTTAGCGACTAAAAATTAATTACAATTCAGTATTCTGTGACTAAAGATACTGTTTTGAATGGTGGATGGATAGGGCTCTTGGCGAACCTACCATCTTAAATAAAAGAGATCAGCGCGCCATGGTGATACCGCCAGGTGATGTGGAAACTCACCAAATCAGCTACGTTGTTTCATCGTTATCATCGTCATCGTAGTGAACAACACGAAGTTCACGACATTGTTTCCATCTACAATCCACACAAAAAAACAACTTGATACACCAACAGAACCAGCGCTCCGACCGAAATCGGAATTTCCACGTGTCAACACGTATTTTGTTTTTATTCTTTTTTTATGATAAGTAATTTTTTACGTCATTGTTTCTGAACATAAATTTTTGTAAAAATTGTTTTTTGTATATATTTTGTATTTTGTATATATTGTCACTAATTATAAAATTGTTAAAATTTACTGGAAATAATATTAACTCCCCATTATAACTTGATTTTTATCGCATAACAATATATATGTTTAAATTTTAGTATAAATACCGTTGTTAATTCTGTACGTACAATTGAAAAAATAAATCAAATACGGTCCTGTGCTGTGTGAATGCGCTTTAGCTATAGTGAATTCCGTAACCTCCCATATCAACAAACCTTGGCATTGTAGAAAATACACTTCAACTATTTTAATGAATTTCCAAAAGGAAAATTCAGCTGTCACTTAATGTAATAACAAGATTTTCATTTTCTTATTAAATAAGTATTTTTGGGTTTATGAACGAGATTTGGTAACGTGGTGACATCTAATCACCCACATTCCAGTTACTGAATTACTTTATAATGGCTATGCAACTTTCGACCTTAGTGACAGTGATCTTAATGTGTGGAAGCGAATTTAAGGCCAAAATGGTACTATCATCAAGACTTTTATCAAAATAAGGACCAAATAAATTAAATCTCAAATGAATATCTTTTGGATTGAATGGATTTTGACCTTAGAATGACTTTCAAAGGTCATTAAAAACGAACAGAAGCTCCTATTTTACGTCTCCAAAAGATTCCGACACTTTAAAGTTAGGTTTTCCCTTTAAAATCTAATTTTTTATTGTTCTTGGTGGGTTTTACATCTTCTTAAGGCCAATAATAAAAAAATTCGTTCATAGCATTTTCGACGTGAGATTTCACGCTCTTTTAGAATCCGAAATAAAAAATAGGTCTTTCCATTTGAAAAATACGACTTGACCTCAAAATGACCTTGAGAATGAAGATCAAGGTCAAATTTAAGGTCACTATTTAATGTCCCCCTTCGTAACTAACAACTTTTGTAAAGGTTATTTTTTCATAGGTGGCACCTCTGGCGACATATTTAGATGCATAGATTATAGACAAAGGTCTTGAATAGTACCAAGACAATATCAACAAAATGAATCTTGTTTCTAATGTTGTGAATATTTTTCAACAATCAAATCATACAATTAGTTTTTTCAATTTTATTTAATTATTGACATATTTCTAGTGGAAATGTAAATTGACAAAAATTATATATTTTGATATATAATTTTCTGATACTTTTTATTAAGTTAACTCAATGTGAAAAATTTAATTTTGCATGATGCATGTTCTTGAAAATGGCGCCAACTGTGCCGAAATATATTGAACAACAAAATAAATTTCTCTTATGGAATTTGTTGGAAAATTTTAATTTAATTTTTACACAAATCCTGTAATCCTCATCACTTTGGGTAGCGGTCAAAACGAAAAAGCCCAAAAAAGAAAAATCATATATATATATATATATATATATATATATATATATATATATATATATATATATATATATATATATATATATATATATACATATATATATATATATATATATATATATATATATATATATATATATATATATATATATATATATATATATATATATATTATATGTTAAGGTCGATATGCAGTCTCTTCGCGGAATGACTCGTTTATCCTAGGTTTGGCTAACGCCTTTCGGCAAACCCCGAAATAGGTTCCTATTTTGGCCTTTGACTGATGTATTTTTAGTCAAACCTAGAAGTACCCAATTTTTTAGTCAAACGTCGAAAGTAAAATAATTTGTTTCGGGGTTTTCCCAGTCTATCCTAGAAGAGACTAAAGCACATTCGGTCAAACGTCGATTTGTACTGCACTTGTTGTACGTTTAAACAGGTTTTTGCATGCGAGCCTAACTCTACGGTATTCTAATAAATATATTTGCAATTCCGTATTTGTGCATTGAACGTGCGGGAGTGTAAGCTTAAAGTTGAGTGAATCAAACTGTGCTGTGATCGAAAACGTGGATAAAAAAGCTTTGAAAGCTAAGTTTATGCAGAAAATATCTAATCTGAATAAATAAGTATAAGTGTTCATTTTATGCAGAGTAGGGACAAAATACTGAATAATAAACACACTTTTTGCTAGGAATCAGATACAAGAATGCAAAGAGAAATTTTTTAATTTAGAAGATGTGCCCGACGTTTAGCTTTCTCTGAGGGAGATGATACAAAAGATTCTAAGTTTGGGCGCCAAGGTTTTATAAAATGCCACTGTAGTAAAAAATACTCGCATCAAAATTGTATAAATGTAAAAGATTGAACGTATTGTACAACTAAAAATTCCATAGCGCATCACCTTGTCAAAATAAAGAGTAATTTTTTTCATTTTTTCATTAATTAGATACCTATTGTCATGATACAAAATTAACCACTAATAACCAATTTTATTTCTTGTTGTGATTATTTGTCAATTCATTCCTAAAATATAGGAACAATAGACACTAAAATTATAAATATTCTTTTATTATAGCTAATAATTAAATAATTTAGGTCTGACTGGTCAAACCCCGATTTCATCAAATAGAAAAGCGCTCTTCGTTTGGACTTTGACTGAGACGTTATGTCAGACCTGAGGTTTGACTAGGCAAACCTAGGAGCACCGGCACTTCGGTGTTTGACTATAACATATATATAGAACGTTTATGGTCTGCAAAAAAAACGCTTTTAATATAAGAATTGAAAGATAGAGCTCATAACCTTTAATTTGAGCTATTGTAGACCTGTTTTAAGCAACACCAATCTTGGACAGCACTAGCAGGGGGTCTCCTGTTCAGAAAGAAGGTCCTATATATACAGTCGACTCTCGTTAATTCGAAACTCGAAGGACTCTTAAAATATTACGAATTATAGAGAGGTTCGAATTATCGCAGGTAACAATTTTAATTTTTTAAGCATTTGCGATGAATGAACTTGAACTTGTCTCAAAATATACTTACAATCTTTCTGTCTCTTTCTCTCTGTAACGAGTGTTTGACGCCGATGAGTTCGAATTAACGCGTCGTTTTGTTACGTAGCAATGATTTTTTCGTTCAAATTACTAAGTGTATAAAAATGTATTGTTTTAGTTCGAAATATACATAAAGATATTTTGTAGGGAACTCATGATACCTTTGAATTATAGAGTTTCAAATTATCGCAGGTTTGAATTAACGAGAATCTACTGTATATACATACATATATATATATATATATATATATATATATATATATATATATATATATATATATATAAGTTATGAACTACAATATAGCCATATCTTCATATTACACTAAATTCAACATTAGCATACGTGACAAACAACAAGTATAATTTCAAGTGAAAGGAAAGTCCAACTTCTGACCTATATTCATTAAGTATATCCGCAGGACACACGACCAATGTCATTCCAGAAAGTAACAAGAAATTCAACCGTATATAAGTCACGATACAAATGGGCCAAGTAGCAGTTGCTCACCATCCGTCTTACCGAAGTCAGCTACGTACCAGATGGTTAACTTGAATACCGCGGCGGTGATAAAGTAAATTATTTTATTTCAAATTATATTGTAAAAAAATTGTATTCTTGTAAAAAATTGTATTTTGTGAAATAAAATTCTTTTTTCAAACATAAACTTCTGCCGAGTTTATATTTGGCGCAGCCGGTAGGATAGTGCAGGAAAATTTCGTAAACCTCCACTATCTAAGCGCTCATCGTAAAGTTAACGCGACAGTTAAACTACGAGTGTCTTTTAAGACTTTGGAGCCGAACCTACAAACCAAACAAATAAAATATACAACTCGACTGGAACACCAACAGTGGTTTGGAGCAACATATTCCCGGACAACGACATTCTCGACGGCTTATCGAGAAGTAGTGGCGATACATCAATTCACGACGGTTTATCGTGAAGAAGGTCGACTTCGCTCAGTCAACGTCTAGAACTGCACGTACGCTGGTTCAACTGGATATGTGGAAATCATCAGTTCTATTGTTGTAAGTCTTTACTTTCCTATATTATTGCATGATTTCCGATGCCTAAACCTTACCCCACTGCTAAAAGTATTAAATTCCTGAAGAAAAGCGACGGTTTATCGTTTAATTCAGATTCAAGTACATCAAGTAGTTGTGACTTCGCTAATAATATTGAAATTATTAATAATATTGAATCAAACAATTTAAGTGAAAATTTAGAAAATATGGCACAACCTAGACTAGTATCTATCGATCAATCAGCTAACGCAGTAGAAACTTTATTAAAAAACTTTCAAATCCCTGATATTATTAAAACAATTATTCCTTATGACGGCAATAGAAGTAATTTGTTTAATTTTATCGATAGCGTTGATATGGCTGTTGGTCTATTATTTAGTTTAGTTGACGATAATTTAAAAAACCTTTATAGTAACGAAATTAGAAAAAAAATAATAGGTCCAGCAAATGACGTACTAAATCAGTATGGTAGAGTGAGAAATTGGGATAGCATCAAAGAAATTTTAATAGGGCATTATGCAGATAAGAGAGATGAATATAGTTTGGCTCGAGATTTATACTCGCTAACTCAAGGAAATCAATCGGTTGAATTATTCTTTAGTAGAGTTAATGAAGTATTAGCCCAACTTATAAATAATATTTCTCTAACGAATACTGACGAGACTGTTAAGAAAGTCAAAATAGAACTTTATAATCAAGCAGCACTAGATTGCTTTCTAACAGGACTTAATAGAAATATAGGAAACATTGTTCGTGCTTTCCAGCCTAAGACACTTGGAGAAGCATGGCAATGTGTACAGAGGGAATTAAACGTTTATTACAAACAAACTCAATACGGAAACGTTAGGCCGCAACCAGAAGACACTAACACACCACCGAAACAAATTATTCGTCACGTATACACACCTACACAACCACAAATTCCACATACACCAAGACAACATTTTAATACGAATATACAACCTGTTCAAAACGTATTCGGAAACCATCCTTGTTTAGAATATGTACCCCAAAATCAAAGAGTTTACAATAATTTTAATCAAAATCGACCTCAACAAAATTACCATACAATACAGCAAAGTCCAGTCCGTCCGCAACAACAAACACAACCTAATAGGTTTACCCCCGAACCTATGGATACAACGTCAGGTAATACTAGACGAATCAATAATAATAACCATCCATTTAGACAAACGGAACCACCCAGGGTAATTTCAAAAGAATTGTTCAATACTGAAAATAATTGTTACGAACAGAAATACTATTACGAACCAACAGAAACAGAAATAGAATCAACAAATCCGTTAGAATATCAATTCAACGAAGAACCCAAATCAGTGGAATTCGACCAAACTGACCTAAACAACATAAACTACGAATCCGCCGGATACGTAGAATTAAATTTACAACAGACCAAGAACGGGACGTTACCATACATAATAATAAAAAACGGACCACAGAGACTAAAATTCTTAATAGATACAGGAGCTGACAATAATTTTATAGACCCAAAGCATGTTGAAAATCTAACTTTAATCCCGACAGACGTAGAAGTAAAAACGGCACTCAAAACACACAAAATTAATAATAAAATACGCATCTCATACTTAAACGAATTAGATAACACAGAGCCATTAGAATTTCTCGTATTTAAATTTCATTATTATTTCGATGGCATCATAGGAAACCAAACATTGAGACAATTGAAAACAAAAATAAACTACAATAAGCATACAATACAATTCGGGCGAGCTATTAACCGACTATATTACAAATCGTGCATGACACCGATAGTTTTTACATTAGAATCACAGAAACAAAACATGATTGAAGTATCCACTTTAATAAAAAATGGAGACATACTGACCCCTACTATTAAACTAAATCCCCAAGTAAAAACTGCTAATAGAATATACACTGCACATAAAAAACAAAAACAAACGTTAATAAAAAACAACAATAAACGAAACGATCCACCACAACTAAACATAGGAGACACAGTTTATGTTAAAAATATACAACGTAACACGAAATTATTACCTCCGTACAATGCAAAAAAAGTAACTGACGACAATAAATTAACCTTTAAAACAAAGAATTACAAATATCACAAAGCCAAAATAAAACCTAAAAGAAAGTAATGTTGTTACAGGTTCTTAACAATGACGAACGCGCAAAGAATAGAATACCACGACATATCGCACACAAAAGGACTTATCGCACTTAATTTAGGTACAACTAGAGTAGTTTCCCATTATAATAATCTAATACATATAATTAACATAACTAACATTAGAGACACATTAGGGTACTTAAGAGATAACATTTATAATACTAGTCTTAACGAAACATTATTTTACAATACGAAAAATCTAAAGGATTTATACAACAAAATAGAGCGAAACTTAGAAAACTTAGAACCGAGGACAATTAGAAGTAAAAGAGGTTTGATAAACGCATTAGGGGCCGTAATAAAAGCAATATCTGGCAATATGGACAAGAACGACGCGATAGAAATCAACAAACAAATAGAAACCTTCAAAGATAATAGTTTGTTACTAAAGGACAGAATAGACCAACAACACAGATTAAACACACAGATGATCGAGCGATTTAATAACATCACGGATTTTATAAATACTGAACAAGCTAAACTTAAAATTTTAGCCAATGCTATGAAAACATATCCCCAAATAGAACAACAACTGTTTCAGTCACAATACTATTTTTCCTTACAATCACAACTTCAATACTTAAACCAGCACGTTAACGACATTATATTATCGATAGAACTAGCTAAGTTAAATGTGATATCTAGGCATATCCTTACAAAGAATGAATTAAAGTTAGTTTATGAAAATTTGAAAGGTAGTATCAACATTATTAGTGATGAACACTTATATGAACTACTCAACCTAAAAGCCTACTACAACGGAACCAATATCATATTCGCTGTAATGATTCCACAGTTCAGGAATAATATTTTTAATACTATCAAAATAAGACCCATCCCTGAAAACCATCAAATCATAAAACCAAAAACCAATATAATCCTGCATAACAAAACCCATTATCAATTCCTAGAAAAGACTTGCAATAAGATAGAACAGGATTTTATCTGCCCACCTGTAATATTAACACCAAAGGAAGCTAACCGATGCGAAATAAAGATATTGGAAAACAAACCAGCACAATGTACGCTACATCGCACAATAGGAGAAGAATTCATAGAAGAAATAGAAGACAACCACATAATCGTCATAACTAATCATTCAATCGACATCACGAACAACTGCGGAAAGAACATTACCAACTTCATTGGCAAACTACATATCATCGTAGACCAATGTCATGTAACGATCAACCAAATAACTTATGGGACTCTAGACAATACCATCAACAACATAGTTTTGGAACAAATATTATATAACACTGTTAATATTACTGACATTTCTAAAGATATAAACTTAGATCTGTTACAGCTGAAACATCTAGAAAATACGGATACCATTCAATTTATCAAATATCAACATTACACCCACATGACCGTCACAGTCACCACCATTGGAATCTTAATAGTAATCGGTACGAGTTACGTTACATGCAGAAGATGCAAGAGAGCAAAAACAACACAAGAATCAGTCCAATACATGATGGCACCTACGGCACCACCAATCGACAGGTCGTCAGTCGTTCAATTCCCCTTCAAAATTGAACTTCCATCTTAGGGAGGGAAGAGTTATGAACTACAATATAGCCATATCTTCATATTACACTAAATTCAACATTAGCATACGTGACAAACAACAAGTATAATTTCAAGTGAAAGGAAAGTCCAACTTCTGACCTATATTCATTAAGTATATCCGCAGGACACACGACCAATGTCATTCCAGAAAGTAACAAGAAATTCAACCGTATATAAGTCACGATACAAATGGGCCAAGTAGCAGTTGCTCACCATCCGTCTTACCGAAGTCAGCTACGTACCAGATGGTTAACTTGAATACCGCGGCGGTGATAAAGTAAATTATTTTATTTCAAATTATATTGTAAAAAAATTGTATTCTTGTAAAAAATTGTATTTTGTGAAATAAAATTCTTTTTTCAAACATAAACTTCTGCCGAGTTTATATTTTATATATATATATATATATATATATATATACCCGATAAAAAATATATATATATAATTTTATATAATTCATATATAATTTTATATAATTTATATATAGTTATATAAAATTTATATATAATTATACAAAATTTTATATAATTGTATACAAAAAATGGCCCGATAGAATTATATAGAATATTTTTCTATATATAATTTTATATAATTGTATGTAGTTATATGGAATTATATATAATTATATGAAATTATATGTAATTATATGCAATTCTATAAATGATTACAAGTTTTTCCATAACTGTTATAAAAATTATATAGAATTATATAAAATTATATATACTTAATAAAATGTATTTTTTTTTTTGGGGGGGGGAATGTTATATCAAATATTTTTTCCCTTTTTGAATTCAGAACTAATTCGACTTTCGTTATGAACATTATTGAATCGTTATACCTTATCAGGCTTATCAGTGTTATAAAATGCGTGATATGTGTCATATGATATTTGTGTTTTGTCTGTATGTAAGCGATGTATGCGAAGACAGTCGATGGTATACGAACATATATGCTTCAGGTGTGGTGTTTGTCGTATTTGTTGTATATCTTGTATAATATAGGGGATATACGGTTATGAGAACTTAGATTGGTTAGGTTGTGTCGGTTGTGTTGTGATAGCCACAAGCCACGCACAACGAGAACGAACACAACACACTCATGAACAGTATTTCATTACAGCTGGACACGAACGTGAATATTGTAATTTTTATTGTTTGATCTACAAAAATAAAGTTGTTTTATGCATATTTTTTTTAATAATTTAATAAAATTTAGCACACCGTACATACAAAAAACATAATGCAGACAAAGTAGAATCAGTGTGGTGTCATTTAAAGGAACAAAAAGTGATATTTTTACGTCAGATTACATAAATTTTTACTAGTAGCTAACTAGCTACAAGTGATCGTTGAAAAAACAAATTATTTCTTTGTAAAGCAAAAATATATGTATTTGACGTAAAGAAATGTCACTTTTTGTTCCCTTAATTTTAATAGGCACGCACTGATTGTATGCCCCTATTCTACCAGTAGCAAAAATATATATAATTCTATATAGTTATATATAAATTCTATACAATTTTATCGGGCCATTTTTTGTATACAATTATATATAATCATTCTATATAATTATATATAAATATTTTTTCTCAGGTATATATGTATATATATATATATATATATATATATATATATATATATATATATATATACTGTGTGAGTTTTTCGGGAGTTGCCATTTTATTACAGCCAAACTGTTGATTTAATCGAAAAATTGTTCAAATAAGAGTTGTAGATATCGACGGGGGCAACCAATTGCGATAATCAGGAGCTTTATAGCTCTTATGGTTTTCGAGTTATGATACAAACTTACCTTTTTTTAAATGGAATAGTATACTTATTTGTTGATAAAAATTATTCAATAAAGCAACAGAAACAAAAAATAAAAAAAATAAAAATTTTTATCTAAAGTTTTTTTTTTTTTCAAATTTTACAACTTTCGCGCTTAAAAATTATTTATTTAAGTGAATTTTGATGAGTTTAAGAGCGCCTAGGTCAAACAAGCCTGATAATTACGGAAAGTAGCAAGCGGTAATTGTATTTATGCTACATAGATGGCTTTACCGTATAGGTTTACCTTGAGTCCCTATAATAAATAGAGTCGTGACATGTCATCCATTTTCTTTCCAAAACAGAGCGGGAAGCTTCGAAATTAATTATCACATGTTTGTGTAAATATTTTTGAGTACATAATTATTGTTAATAGGTTATGAATTTATGAACAATTAAAAAAATTTAATTATTCTTTCTAGGTTAAACTAAATGGTTTTTGTTAAATATTTTTAAACTTATTTTCAATTTATTTTACCCAACGTTAGACAGAAAATGCCGGAACCAATCAGTGTTCATCACATGTCATGACTCTATTTATTATAGGGACTAGACATGTCGATTCTCCAAAAAAAAGATCGATTTTTGGATCGATTTAAATCGAAATTAAAAAAATCGATCGAAAAAAAATCGACTAAAAAAAAATCGATTCTGTAAGATTGATCTAAAAAATCGAAATTTTGAAAAGTTTAAAAAAAATTAACTGATAGTTTGTTAAGGAATTTAATTGATAGTACATGGAAGGTATACTATGTAAAAACGTTTTATATTATACTTGGAAAGACGATAAGCTAACGTGGATTGGTGAAAGTAGGAAAAAATTGGGGTGATGCAACTGAATATATAGAACGAATATCACGAAATGAACCAAGTTTATTTAAAAATTTCAAACAAACTGACAAAAAAACTTTTCTAAATATGTAAGTCCTTTTGTAGAAGAGGCATCACTTGGAACATGGGTGGTCTGCCTTTCTTTTTGCATTCATGGCCTTCATAGTAGTACACATAGTACATATGGTAGGTAAATATATGTTATATGGTTATAGGGTATACATATTGGCTATTGGCACATTGGATACTACTGGAACTAATTAGGAAAGATAATGCGTATATGTATAGTTATACATACGAGTATAACCACATGGGGAGTTTTACCCATTGTTATCACAACGGGTAAAAAGTAACAACTAACAATAATATTTTTGATGTTTCCTTTTAATACATGTTTCTTTGTAGAATTAAAATAAAAATGAAATTATTTTTCAAAAAAATCGGTTGTCGATCTCTTACTTTTAATAATCGATTCATGAATCGATTCAAATGAAAAAAATCGAAAAAAAAATCGATTTTTTAAGCTTCGATTAATCGATCTTCGATTAATCGATTTAAAATCGACATCTCTAATAGGGACTCTATTTTAGCATAAATGCAAAAATGGCCAAATTAGAAATTTAGAATTTCAGCTATTTAACTTGGCAAATTTTAGTAATTTTTATTCAATTTTTGGTATTCTTCTGAAATGTAATTAAATCAAGTAAGTATTTCATATTATGTAATTATTAAAAATAAGTATAATTTTTAATTTTAAAAAGAAATTATTTTATAGGTTAAATAAAAATGACAGAAAAGTCCAATTCGGAAACAAGAATAAAATTTATTTAGGAATTTAGAAATTTTCAATGCCTGTGGAATACAAAATCTCCCTTATTTTAAAAATAGAGTCATGCGAGAAACGTCCTATAAAAGTAAAAGCAATGATCATATCAGGTGTACCGGAAGTCAAATCTAAAATGCGATTTTTACGTTCAACTTACTATCAGGAAAGAAGAAAAATTGAAAAATCTATGAAATCCGGCAATGGCACCGAGGGAAAATTGTAGAACACGTCGACATACTGTAATTTCGATGTTTGCCGGAAAAAATAAACAATCTTATTCTATGAAAAATGTATTTTATTTTATATCCTGAAAAATTCTAAATATTAATCAAAACGAAATAATTAGCGATAAAATGACAAGTGGTCATCCAACAAATAAAGTATACCAAGATAATGATCCATAATCATTTTGTTAAAAACTAAAATAAAAAAATTTCGCAGTTGTGTAAGATACTAAAATACAGTGGACTTTCGGAGATTGTCCAATCAAAAATTGTCCATATTTCAGATAGGGATTTAAACATCGCATGTTTACGTCACACGAATACTGCAAACACACAATTTTTGTGAATACAATGTTCGTGTGACGTAAACATACGATGTTTAAATCCCTAACACTGAAATATGGACAATTTGCGTTTAGAAAATCTCCCAAATTCCACTGTACGCTGCCAATGGGGTGTGGCACACAGCTTTCTCGTACTTGTAAAAGCACCTTGGTAATTTAATGCCCAATATATCTTTGTGTAATTTAATATAGGTACGTAAATTAATAAATATAGTCCGGATAAAATAATTTTTCACAGGACCGGCTTAACGATTTCAGTGTAATACTGTTAGACTGCTTGTATTTATGTATGAGTCTGCTAGAGCAAATAATGTTCCTTTACATACATACATACATAAACTGATTAAATTAAATCGAATTAACGTAATATGTTTTAGAAAATATTACTAATTTTTCCTTCAAAAATGTTCATACAAAACTAGTATATCTTGCCAACAAACTATACACAAATAAAAGTATACATATTAAAGCAGCTTCCACATTCTCGCCGAGGTTGGACGAGTCGAGAATGTAGAGGGTCATTTCGTTGTGCTTCCCGGTTGGTGTTTCAATGCTATTCTTATGCCTCGGCCAACCTCGCGAGGAACTACTTCGTCCAACTTCGGCGAGAATGTGGAAGCTGCTTAAGAAAAAAAGATGTAAGCTTAATAATTAGTGTGTTATCTAATAAAATATTATGTAGGTATTTATTTCATTTTTGCTAACAAATATTTTTTTTTATATATACTTTTGAGCATTGAATAAATAGAGGGAATAAACTTATACATATACACAATCTATATGAAAATAAAAAGTGACTAGTGTTGACGAATATGGATGGTTAATCAAGATGGGATTTAAAATTTTTCTAGATTAACTGAAGTTATATTTGTTGGTATAAACATTTTTTGAACATTTATTAATAAATACTCTCAAATTACAACAAAAATCACATAAAAATTAAAAAATATTCATTACCATCGATAGTTTGTAGGTGTTCTGTGTTTGTATAGATTATAAAAGGTGTTAACCAATATAACGATTTTGCTTCAAAAAAATATCTAAAAAACTTTAAAAATTTAAAAATCTATTGTATGGTCCATATAAATATTCTAATATCAATAGACAATAGTATCTGTGGTTAATACATACAATCATATATACGATGTCATCCTCATCAAAATGATGTTTTGTTTATACGTTTTGAATGAAATGGACAGCTAGATTAAATATTGCTTGATGTACACTGCATATGTATGTACCTGTGCAGAAAACTAAAAATTTTAAAAAATTGTAAACAAGGTACATATATTAAATTTTAAAAAGTTAAAAAGAGATAAGGAATTTGTTTATCAATTGATACTGAAAGACAGCCGCCGGTGACAAGAAGACAATAAATTTTGTTTTATATATACTTGCGAGCTAGTTAGACAAATAAATATTGCAAAACTTTAATTCAATAAAATTTGGGGCCCCTTTTTATTTTTGATATAAATCTCACATAATAAAATTTTTCTAAAAAGTTTTCGCTTCTCTATGTTGAATTTCAATAAATTTTCAGGATTCTGTTGTTTCTGTTGTAGCAAACTCATACATAAATACAAACAGTCTAACAGTATTACACTGAAATCGTTAAGCCGGTCCTGTGAAAAATTATTTCATCCGGTCTATATTAATAAAAATAAATGAATAAAACGATTCATAAAAAATTGAGGAAATGGGACTAACAGTAAATAAGATATTGACATTTAATGGGATTTCATGGTAGTGCCGTGGATACTATTACTCCGAATGCAATGAAATTTGTAGGGGACCATCTGGGAAGCAGACCGCATAATTTTTGATAATTTCATAAAAATGAATATTTCAGAAGTTATGTCACTTGGTGCAAACTGGTGACACACAGACGGACAGACACCAAACCAAAATTATTCAGGAAGCTTTAAAACGTAAAATGTGCGTAAAAAATTTTATTTTGGAGGGGAAAAATTTTTTATTTTTCAAAACTGACCACAATGCTTTCGCTGCTTTAGTAGTCTCGGAAGCAATAAAACAATTAGGCAATTTGATTACACACGGCATAAATACATACCGCAATCCCGAAAATTTTTATATTAAAAATATTTTTTTCGACAATTTTTTACTTTCGTTTTTTAAAAAAGAGTTTTAAAAATTTAAGTTTGACAAATATGACAGCTATTTGTACATCTCTACATCCATATTGCCTAATCTATGAATCTAGTAATGCCAATTTCACACGTAAGAAATTTTGACTTCTTTAATATGGTGTAAAATTAAATATTACAAACACAGTTGTAATGTGATGGCCTGTTTATTAAATATTATGTTGAATATTTGAGGAAAAACTACAAATTATTTTGATAATTAATGTATTTAATTAATACATTTTCTGTTACTGTAAGAGGCCAATGTGAATATACCATTACAATTTATTTCGTATTTTTTTTTTTTTGGTATAAATTCAAAATAAATCGTATGTTTTGCGTTCGTTTAGACAAACCTTACCACGGGTTTTGAAAATTAAAACTTAAAAATGTAATTTATCAAAAATTTGAAATAGAATAATGAAAATTTTAGCATAATTGGTAGTTTGAAGTAATAAACTAATTTTTAAGAAACATCTCAACATATGTTCCCATTTGAAAAAGAAAAATTTTTCTATTTCAAAAAAACCGTGAGTCCTAGAAGTCTGGAACAATTTTTCGTGAATGACCCCCTCTATTTTGAATATTTTTTGTATAACCTTTTTTTCGATTAGATGCATATTTTAGGAATAAATCGAATGGCAACTTCTGAAAAATTCACACGGTATATATATATATATATATATATATATATATATATATATATATATATATATATATATATATATGTTTGGCGAGTCGGCATTATTTTCTATTTTTCTAGTGACCTGGTGTAATAGCTGAAATGTCCTTTATTTATTCTTTAAAGTAGTTGAATTCTAGAAAATACACTAATTTTTAAACTGTTTAGAAGTACACGACTAGGTCAAGTAAAAAAGTACCATAAGCTAAAAAATAGACATTTTTAAAATAAAATATGAGTAGGTTGTTATTTATAAAAAAAATTTTTATGTATAAGATTGAAAAGTTTGGTTGACTTGTTTGTGATTAAATAGCTATAATTTATAACTATTTAAACCATTTGCATGGTGAAATCTAATTAATTGTCTACGATTACGTTGAGCCTTACTGTACCAAATTTAAAAAATTTGAAAAACTTATTTAGAGTAACTTTTGACAGATAACTCATTATAATTACGTCTTCTTCTGGAGTGTGATTAAAAATAGATAACGACGTAAGTCGTCTCTTTGTAAATAATTTATATAATTATCATTCATATTTCAATTGTTTTTGTTTAATCAGGTTGGATTAAATTATTATATTATCTTTTTCTAACTCGTAATATTGAATAGAGAAGAATTTTTTTTAAGGAGTATTAAAAATTTTGTATTCAATTATTGGTTTAAAATTCATAGGACGTCATTTGAAGGGTTGAACTAATTAATGACGTAATCGTCTAAATATAATACTTGGAGTCTATACTAGTCACCGTACTATTACTAATAATATTAAATACTTGATTATTTCATACTAATCAAATGTCACTTTGTTTTTCTTTAATTTCACACTTTTTAAATCATGTACAGTTTTCATCTTCTTTAATATTTAATTTTTCTGTAACAATTTCTAGAATTTTCTCGACTTGGTCGTTGGAATCGACAAATTCAGATTCATATTCTTTTTTAGATTGAAGAAGTAACTGAACCAATTGTTGATAAAGTTCCTAAAAATATTTCAGTTTTGAAATTACGATGAAAAAATTTTTATTTTAAGCTGAGCGTCCATTAGGTCGGAAACGCGGCGCAGCGTGGTTCTTTCACCAATAAGATCTTCGGGACGGTATCACGCCGCCCTGTCGATCTAGTGGACGCACCTGCATTTATTCAAATGTATTTATCTCCGAGAGTGAAATTGCGCCGCGCCGCGTTTCCGACCTAGTGGACGCTCAGCTTTAGAAGCAAATTTTTTTAAACCCATCAAAGTCCAGCATATACTGTAAAGCAGGAGTGGCCAACCCGCGGGCCGCATATGGCCCGCCTTGAACTTTTTTTGGCCCGCGAGATTTATCACACTTATACAAAATATATTTATTTTATAATGACCAAGGTAGTGAAAACCAATGTATTTAAAAAATACATAATATGTGGGAACAGATAATTTTATATGCGGCCCGCGGAGTTATGATGTGCTTCCAAAATGGTCCACAAGATCATTTGGGTTGGCCACCCCTGCTGTAAAGTATCAAGTTTAAAACTAGTTTTTTTTTTTTTAAGTAATTGAAAATATTCAGTAACAATGGAATGCATTTCCTTAAACTGCTCTTTCTCTCGGTGTTAAAATAGCATTAAAATATTTCAATCTGAATTTTAATAGTTACTTAAAAAGTAGTTCGTAAGAAAATTTGCAAACTCAAAAAAAGTAGAACGATAAACACTTTCTTTCGATAAAAATATATCAGTGATAACATTTTACCATAAGTTAAAAAACCGTAACAGATAGCCGTAAGATAGCTTTAACGCCATTAACCTTTATGCATAAACCCAGACTTCAAACATTTAGATTTCTTATATGCTGGATGAGTTAACTTTTCTTAATCAACAAAGGAAATATTATCATATGGACCTTTGTAAACACTTTGCAGTTCGTGTTCGCAGCAACTGCGAATAGCCACAACAACCGTAGAGGCCAATTGCGTTCAGTGATCACACAATTATTGACTTAAAACAAACACACTCTCTGTGTGTTGGTTGTTGTAAACATTTATAGAAGAATAACATAAATATAACATTTAACTCTTTAAATGATTTAAACGAGTTAACTCGTCCTGCAAAATGGTGGCTCAAAATGCTGTGATATGTATTTATTCACTGGTACAGGTGTCGCCATCTGTGACAGATTTTCCGAAATACGATATAATTCTAAATAATGTTCACTTTTATCAACATAATTTAGTATAATTTATATTCTGTAAATTCCTAGGGTTCACTTTTTTTTTGATGTTGGGATTTTAATTTTTTTTTATTTTTTTGTAACTTTATCTATTATACTTATAACTGGCAGTAAAAAGTATGGCATTTTGAGACAAAGAAAATTTTCCATATGGTTTGTTTTTTAAATGGTTAAAAATATATAATAATATTAATAGTCATTAATAGAGCGTTATATAACTCCTTAACTTTATATAATTCTATACCATTTATTTTTTTATTTTTTTCTAATTCTGTTGAAATGCGTACGTGTAACTGCAACAATAAACTAATAAAAGTATTTGATTTTTTTTTTGTTTTTGTTTTTTTTTTTTTTTTTTTTTTTATTATTATTTATTTTTACCAGTTTATTGTCTTACTTCCTGTTATTGATTTTATTAAAAATGTGTATGTATATTTAACACAAGCAATACAGGCGGCTGAGAGAGAATGTATTACGCATATATATTCCTTTCATTGTCAATCAAAGAGATACGATTTTGTGTACTAAATCTTCATCAAGTATCTCAAGTCAACCCCGCTATACCACGTATTGAGTATGCGCAGTAAGACCTCAGCCGCCTGTATTCCTTACGCTATATATACGTATGTTTACACATATTGAATCATTTCGTTAATTCGTTTATATAAAGTTTCTTTTTTTTAAATTCTTTAAAAATATTGCCGACTTCTGGGGAAGTTAACTGTGAAAGTGCGCGGACTGTATAGTGTTAATAAACCTATTCCAGATTTTTACATAAAATTTTATTAAAATCCCATAAGAAGTATATGCGGGCTTTGATGTATTAGTAATAATAAATTTACCTCGGCTCCTAAATAATTTAGTATTCCAACACAACTAACTGGCACCTGCTTTTGTACAAGTCGTCCAAGTATTCGTCGACTTAAGGCAAAAACATAATAAATATTATGAACCTTTGCTAAATTTTTGAAATGTTCAACTTTATCTCTTAAACTACCTAAATAAATTAATTTAAGGTACTAAATTTCAATTTATAACAATAACAAAAAAAATATAATTCTTACCCAAATCTTGTAAATTTGGAGCTATAATTATAACTTTTACTTTATTAATAAGAATTAATTTTGTTGTTTCATGAAATCCTACAACAAATCGTCTTTTTTGTAAAATTTTTTGCGATTCTTGAGATAAAATTCGTTGTTGGAAATTAACCACATTTCGTAGCAAGTTTTCAACTGCAGTGTTTAATTTCACAGAAATTTTATTATCACAATATCTGAAAATGAATAATCAGTTAATAAAATTTTAGAGTTACACATTGTTGTACAAATCATTCCAAAATAACGTTTCTGATCGATGTCGTTGAAAAACGTCGTTCTGGAATGATATGTATCGGTAGCGTGTTTATCATGAAAAGTGTTGGCTTCAATAGGCCATATACGATCCTTCTATAAAATAGTATTCCTTGGAGACGAAGATATAATTGTCGTGTGTCTGCAAGGTTACTATATATTAGCGTGGGCCGAAAAAAGTCGATTTCATCCGATCAAAAACATGTATGTCTTAAAAGTTGTCTAGTAGGTATAGTATAAACATAATAAAATATTAGGCCTGAGAGATAATATCTTTAGACTGCGTAAACAGCTTAAAGTTTATTTTTTTGCGAAAAAACTGCAATTTTGGGCAATTTTTTAAATATATTTAATTTTGTCGGATCATAAACATGTATGTCTCAAAAGTTCCAGTATAGGTCTATAATGAATACCGTAAAATATTAGCCTTGAGCGATATTGCTTTTAGACTGCGCAATCAGCTTAAAAATTCAGTTTTTTGTTGAAAAATTGGTATTTCTTTTCAAATATTTTAAATACTATGTCAAAGCAATAATTAGCTCGTATAGTCGAGGTAATGGTCTGGGTCATGTTAAAAGGTTCGATAATCGCCTGAAAATATGATAAAGTTGTAATTTAGCACACATTTTGACGGTTCAAAAACTGCAAAATTTACAGTAATTTTTATTTAGGAAAATAAAATATTTATATTTTTTTAAAATTAATATAAATGATTAATCATTATCACTGAATCACACGCTATGTTATTCATTATATTTTACTATCAATTATAACATCAATCAGATACCCAATTTTGTGCTGACGTACTCACACATGTACCGTATAAAGCTATTGAAAGAGGCGCCATTAGTCTTTATACAGGTTCTCTATAGCCATGCCTGGTACAAGGTGTTCTACGCCAAGTTGTGAAAATTCACGATATAAGACATTAAATAAGGACATTAGCTATTTTTGATTTAAAAAAAAAGAATTAATCTGTTTTAGTATTTATTTTGGTACCAAATCCACATGCCTATGTATGCGTAACACAAACATTGTTATAAAGCTATCCTCTCGGTAGGGAGTCTCAAACATTTTTCTTTCCAAAAATTTTATTTTATTTTTGAGTTCTATAGAGAGCTAAATGCATCTTTATTGAATATAGTGTATATAATTTTATTGTCAAATATTTAAAAAAAGTAAATTGCTTTAATTTCACAAAATTAATTAAATGGTGTATTTAGGAAGCTAAATATATCCTAATTGAAAATAGTATATACAATATAGGTTTTAATTTGGGGAAAAATTAGACAGTATAGGACTTTTTTGTGGTTTGAAAAAAATACTTATCACAGTGCATAATGAGAATGAAATATAAAAAAAAAAATTTGGACATTAATTTGCGGTGATGTTGGTTATTGATTGTTTCTAAGCCATTTGTTATCACTTTACAGAATTATATAAATCAGTGGTGCCCAAACTTTTTGGTTCGCCACTCCTCTTTGCACTTAAAGAATATAAAAAACCCCCGAAATATGTAGAAATTGGTAGAAAATGTGTAGAAAATGAATATGTGATCTATCATCAATTGTTTCAGTGACTCCCTAAACAATTTTTGCGACCCCTCTAGGGATCGCGACTTCTACTTTGGGAATCACAATAAATTATTGCATCATTCAGTTTCTTTACATATGTATGAATGTTATTTTTCCCTGTGTACTGTGTATCATTTCAGTGTTAAATTCAAATTTTTAATATAAATTCCTCAAAACTACTTTTTTCGATACGGTTGACATATCTCAATGCACCGATTTACTTGAAATTTGGTACAGATATTTTTAATACTATCAAAATTGGTCCGACATAGAGGTTTTTGGATTTTTTTTTACTATTTTTAAAAAAATTCCAAATTTGAAAAAAGGAGGCGAAAATATGATTTTTTTCTTTTAAATGGACGCCATTTTGTGAAAGAATTTATTTTTTCAAAGCGGCTACGTCCAACTAATTCTACATCCTTATTTATTAAGAATTAACCAAAATTTTATGTTTCAGATCACCAGGAGGGTTGGAATCACGTCAACCAGGAGATACCTTTTTTTTTAAGTCCCCACTTTGCCGGCCTGTACCGATTTAAATTTTGAATTTTTTTTAAAAAATGTTTATACATTTTTATACTTTTCAAATATCAATAAAAAACTGTTAAAAAATGGATACTAAAAATGTTTAGTGTTTGCTGATAATATTTTCAATTTTGTTACTCAATCCGTTTTTGATTTTCATCTTGTGTGGACGTTAAAAATATTTATCTGCTGCTCTTATTTTGTTGATTTTGTATCATTTTTAAATAATGGATTTGAGAAGTATGTCGCCATTTAGTTCGTATATAAAGGAAACTGGAATCAAGAAGGTAGTTCAAGATTTAAATCTGGTAGGGAGGAGAAAATTGTGCCGTAAGTGTGGTGGTCATATGAATGTCAACTTCCGAAAAAATTGATTATTAAACTGGAGGTGTACTAATTGTCGCGCACGTGAAACCGTGACAAACAATACAGTTTTTGGTGTCTCTGGGGTTCGACCTGAAACGTTTTTAGTTATTTTATTGGGGTTAATTTTGAAATATTCATTGAATGTAATCGTTAAGAAAAGTGGATTGGCTCAATCGCAACGGTTTATTCTTTAATTAAGAAGTTTCGGGAACTGCTGACCTACTGGCTAATGGAAAATAGTGAGGAAAACGGAGGTGTTGGAGAAATTGTTGAAATCGACGAAAGTGCGTTCGGGAAGCGAAAGTACAATAGAGGCCGCAGGACTACAGTTCGGTGGGTAGTTGGAGGGGTAGATAGGTGAACCAAGAAATGTTTTTTTTTTAAGTTGTGGAAAGAAGGAATGAAACGACGTTACGTGCAGTTATTAATCAGCATGTTAGACCAAGCACAACAATTATAACTGACATGTGGCGGGGTTATAATTTTCTTCAAGAAAATGGCTATGAACATTTCACTATCAACCATTCCCAAAATTTTGTGTGCCTAAATAACAGACTGGTTCACACCCAAACCATTGAGAGCCAGTGGTCGAAAATGAAACGTGATATGAGGAAAAGAAATGGCCGAATGTCAGTTAGTAATTTTGAAACATACCTGGTTGAATATATATGGAGGAGTATGTTTGCAAATCAAGAAGAATTGTTTTATAATTATATAGAGGCAATCAAATGCTTTTTTCCACAATGAAGTTTTCTTGTCTGTCTGTCTAACTGTCTGCCCTGATCTGTCTGTTTTATTAACTTTGTCTGTCTGTCTGTCCGTCTGTCTTTCTGACTTTCTGTCCTGCTTGTCCTGTCTGTTTTATTCTTCAGTTTGTCTGTCTGTCTGCCGTGATTACCTGTCTTGTCTGTCTGTCTGTGTGTCTTGTCTGTCTCCTGGTTCGCCTCTCTGTTTATTTGTCCCGTCTGTCTGTCTGTTTGTTCTGTATGTCTGTCCGCTTGTCCTGTCTCCTTCTCTTGTCTGTCTGTCTGTCGACCTGTCCTGTCGGCCTGCACTATATCCCTGTCCTGTCTGTCTGTTTTGTTTTTGTCTGTCTGTCCAGTCTGTCTGCCTGTCCGTCTATCTGTCCCGTTTACTTCCGCCCAGTTTCTTTATATATGAACTAATATGAGGAATCGTTATGTCTAATTCTTATACTTGACAAGGCCTTTTCAAAGGTAAAGGGGCCTTTACCTTTAAAGGCCTTTGGTAAATGGGATGGTTATTTTGTGCCATTATTTTCAGTAATTTTTCTCATTTATCTCTGGTGGCTTTTAAGAGTATCAACATGCTGTATATAAGGAGAGTAATAATGACTACAAAGTAATTAATTTCATTCAAACTTTTAATTATACTGCATATAATTTTAAATTAATTTACCTATTTTAATATTAAAAAATACCCCTGTCGCAGCATCTGCATAACATAGCGAATTTCCAAATCTTGGGCACTGGCGGATCTCATCTAAGACCTGTACCTATTTAAAATAGTTTAGCTTTCTAAGAGTAAAAGAATTTTTAAAATCGGCTGGGTAATTAGTTATTGGTATTTTTAGGGACCCAAGAACCCGAACGAATTTTGTGCAGCATAGTCGTATCCATCTAAAATAATTTAGTTCTCTAGCAGTGAGAAATTTTTTAGCATCGGTTCGATAGCTTATTACTGGCGTTTTCGGATCTGCAAGATCCCGGTGGACCTCATTAAAAAATCAGCTCGACCGTATATTCTAGGCGGACTTTATGTAATATATATATATATATATATATATATATATATATATATATATATATATATATATATATATATATATTCAAAACCCGTTGTGTAGCATTCTACGCCGCATTTGCATCCGCAGGACAGTTGTGGATCTCAGATAACACAACCTGTACCTATCTAAAATAGTTTAACTCGGTAATAGTAAAAAAGTTTCAAAATCGGTCAGTTATTTTATTTTTGACACTTTTAGGTCCTACTGACACTGTCAGACCTTACATAACGTAATCTATATGTATCTAAAATAGCTTAGCTCCCCAACAGTGAAAAAATTTTCAAAATCGGTCGGTTAGTTTATTTTTGACACTTTTGGATCCGATGGACCCTGGCAGACTTTACATAACGTAATCTATATTTATCTAAAATAGTTTAGCTCTGTAACAGTGAAAAAATTTTCAAAATCGGTTAGTTTATTTTTACCACTTTTGGGTCCCATGGACCCTGGCGGACCCTAAATAACGTAATGTATGTCTATCTAAAATAGCTTAGTTCCCCAACAGTGAAAAAATTTTCAAAATCGGAAGGTTAGTTTATTTTTGACACTTTTGGATCCCATGGACCCTGGCAGACCTTACATAACGTAATCTATATTTGTCTAAAATAGTTTAGCTCTGTAACAGTGAAAAAATTTTCAAAATCGGTCGGTTAGTTTATTTTTGACACTTTTGAATCCCATGGACCCTGGCAGACCTTACATAACGTAATCTATATTTATCTAAGATAGTTTAGCTCTGTAACAGTGAAAAAATTTTCAAAATCGGTCAGTTAGTTTATTTTTGACACTTTTGGGTTCTATGGACCTTGGTGGACCTTACATAACGTAATTTATATTTATCTAAAATAGTTTAGCTCTGTAACAGTGAAAAAATTTTCAAAATCGGTCAGTTAGTTTATTTTTGACACTTCTGGATCCTATGGACCCTGGCAGACCTTACATAACGGAATCTATATTTATCTAAAACAGTTTAGCTCTGTAACAGTGAAAAAATTTTCAAAATCGGTCAGTTAGTTTATTTTTGACACTTTTGGGTTCTATGGACCTTGGTGGACCTTACATAACGTAATTTATATTTATCTAAAATAGTTTAGCTCTGTAACAGTGAAAAAATTTTCAAAATCGGTCAGTTAGTTTATTTTTGACACTTCTGGATCCTATGGACTCTGGCAGACCTTACATAACGGAATCTATATTTATCTAAAACAGTTTAGCTCTGTAACAGTGAAAAAATTTTCAAAATCGATCAGGCAGTTTATTTTTGACACTTTTGGGTCCTGTGGACCCTGGCGGACCTTACATAATGTATTCTAAATCTATCTAAAATAGTTTAGCTCTGTAACAGTGAAGAAATTTTTAAAATTGGTCGTTTAGTTTATTTTTTACAATTATGGGATCAGTAAATCCTGGCGAAACTCATACAAGTCTGGTACTCTAACAGTAAGAAAAGGGTCCTAAGGATCTCATATAACTTATGGCAGTCCGTAAGCTTCCTGCGGACATCATTTAATTAATTAATTCAAATACTTTGACTTACTAACTGTGAAAAAATTTTTAAAATCGATTGGTTAATTAATTTCTGGCCTTTTTAGGTCCCGAAAACCTTGACCTCACATAAAATACCTTAAATCCATTTGAAATGGTTTAATTTTTTAACATTATTAATTATTAGTGAAAAAATTTTCAAAATCGATTCAAAATATTTTTCCGTGCATACATATGTACATTGTACATATTTTGTTTTGTTTCATATTTAATATTATATCATAACATAATCTTCAATTTCTTGTTTACTTAAAAATTCAATAAAAAAAAAAAAATTCTTCATTACATTAGCTTAGAAAATCTGTTTAATTTACATTTTTCAACATGAGATAGAACCATGCTAATTATAATGCAATAAATGAGAAACAAAACTCTATACATGTATCTGTGTTATAACACATGTATGTGAATAGACTTCACTTGTTCTCACAAAATTCTTTAATAAAAAAGTGAAATATTTTTATACTTCATAAAGAACTGAGATATAAATATAAATTACTTATTAGACTAACAAAGAAAGAAAACTAATAATATAATGGTGAAAATTTACATTTTCTCGAAAAATACTTAAAATAGAAAGAAAATTATAAGAATATTTTCTTCATAATTTTTTTTTTCCTTTTCAACGATGTAAAAATCGAACTGTCTTATGATAGGATCGAATGATAAAAAATGGCCAGAAAACCTACTTCTGGGCATCCGACGTGTCTGGCTAACGAACTTAGCCGAGCCAATTCAGAATCCAGCCCGCACACAAAATTTCATATATATATATATATATATATATATATATATATATATATATATATATATATATATATATATATATATATATATATATATATATATATATATATGAACATATATATATATATATATATATATATATATATATGAACATATATATATATATACATATACGACATATATATATATATATATATATATATATATATATATAAATTTTAGTGAATATCATTTTCGTATTCTAGGGACCTCAAAACACATTTCTGTTATGATCCCGGGCTTAGGTCCCGTCATGACACCTACTGTAATAGCGTATTTCCAGTTTCACTTTTGGAAATTCGCTAATATTAACTAACAAAAATGTTTCTTTACAGGAACGCTTTTCACATATAGCAAATTTTTATATTAGACAAGGCCTTTTTAAAGCCGCCTTTGGTAAATGTGATAGTTATTTTGTGAACTCTAGGGTCTAGGAACCCTAAAAATGAGTATTTAATTATTAAATTAAAAGATTATATAAAACTATACCATTTAATTCATGTTGTGAAATTAAAGCAATTTACAACCTTTTTGTTTAAACTACCTGACAATAAAATTATATTTACATACTATTTTCAATTAGGATACATTTAACTTCCTAAATGTACCATTTATTTCATTTTGTGAAATTAAAAAACAATTTACTTTTTTAGTCGAATTTTTCTTTGAAAAAATTAGACTTATACAGTCTATACGACAAGAACGGCGAGACGCGAGAGTAGGGGCGCTATCCGTTTTCGGACCCGTAGAACACGAATATGTAGAAAAAAAATGTCTGATATATATATATATATATATATATATATATATATATATATATATATATATATATATATATATATATATATATATATATATATTCCCGCTACCTTTTAATATGTGTACGGCCCCCCTATGGAAGTTAAGAGCTCAAATTTGGTAAATGGGGCTCATTCCGATGCACAACAATACTATCAAAGTGGGGTCAAATTTTGGATCCGACCCAACCTTTAAGGGGGTGGTGGGGGCGGAAAAGCAATAAAACTTTTCCAAACCGGTTGGAAATAATGTTTCGGTCAATTATCTACAACATATCCAAAATTCAGCTTCCTAGGCTGATTTGGTGGGAGTAGAGGCGGGAAAAACAATTTTCGCTGGATCTAACGCGCCCCCAGCCCCCCAGAATTAACGTAGAGGGTTGAAATTTGGAGTGTTGATAAAGTTCGTACCTAGGTTGTGCTTTTTGGAGGTTTTAATATTTTACCCCTACCCCCACCATTTTTATACCCAAAAGAACATGATTTTTCTTGTTTTTTAACAGTTTCGTTCGGGGTTCGGGTCAAAATCTCCCCAAATAAACCTAGAGGGCTGAAATTTTGTGTACAGGTTAAGCTAATAGCCAGACACTGTTTTTTGGGGGTTTCAACTTTTAACCCTTAACCCCACGATTTTTACGCCAATATTTCCTTAATTTTTTTGCTTGTTTTCTAAGACGTCTAGGGGCTCTCTAAGGAAACCTAGAGGGCTGAAATTTTGTACGTGTATTCAGTTAGTATCCAGCTAGTACGTTTTAGGGAGTCCACATTACTTTTTTCCCCACTTCTCCCATTTTTACATCGGAATTGAATGCTACTGTTAAATGTGTTTTAAATGCATTATTTTTATCTAAATACAAGTAGGCGAATAGTAATTTTAAAAAATTTAAAAAAAGTGAATACAATTTTTTAACAAATGAAACACATACATATTAATTAAGTAATTTAAAAATATTATTAAAGTCACTGTTTATTTATAAATTAGGAATTTTGGATTTTTATTATTTATAAAATACAAATTTTGGATTTTTTTGGAAAGAAAAAATATCTTCATAAAAGCCTTCCAGTTTACTATTTAAGTTCCTTTTTTAATATTTAAAAATAAAACACAAAGGCAATTGGCGGATAAGCATGGGTAGAAATGCCCTCGTACGAATTGTGTTGGCTTTTTCCCTGTTAACTGCTATCGGCACAAAATTGAAATTTACTGAGATTCAGCCCTTAAAAACTTAAAACCTTTTTTTAAAGCCCCGATCAACCGGACACTCATCATCAGTTTTGAAACCACCAAAATAACAAATCGCTTGTGGACTTTCAATTACATTTCGCTTGTAGACACTCAATACCGAAGATGAAAGGAAAAATTCGACTTCCATGATGGGGCTGCGTTGCTCACGGCGTTTTTTAAATATCCAACTGACAATAAATTATTATAATTATACACTATATTCAATAAGATGCATTTAGCTCTCTATAGAACTCAAAAATAAAATAAAATTTTTCCAAAGAAAAAGGTTTGAGACTCCCTACCGAGAGGATAGCTTTATAACAATGCCTGTGTTACGCGTACATAGGCATGTGGATTTGGTACCAAAATAAATACTAAAACCGAATTAATATCTACAGTCGACTCGTTAATTCAAACCTGCGATAATTCGAACCTCTCTATAATTCAAAGTTATTAGTTCCCTACAAAATCTCTTTATATTTCGAACTAAATCAATACATTTTTATGCACTTGGTAATTCGAACGAAAAAGTCATTGCTACGTAACAAAACGATGCGTTAATTCGAATTCATCGGCGTCAAACACTCGACAATTTAAAGTTGCAGAGAGAAAGAAACAGAAAGATTGTAAGTACATTTTGAGACAAGTTCAAACTTGTACATACCATCGTACACGAGCCTTTGTTTTTGTTATGATTAGAACCATTTGATATTTCAAACAATGGACTATTATAAGATGGACATCGTACTTATATGGGAAGAATTGACAAAATTGGTCAGGAAAATGGCAGTAATTAGGTTTTCTTTTTTTACCACTCATGGCGTTAATATTCTTAAAATACTGATGTGAATATAGCGAATATAGTAAGATAATACGGATAAAATATAATGTAAATACAGTACTTATTCTCAAATGAAAACACGTCGGGACTGGGGAAGTGAGTGTTTCCATTTGAGAATCACCAATGTCGGTTGATGATATTTATAATAATAAGGAAATATATAGAAATTACATATGTATGAAATAAACTCTTATAATTTAAATTACTTTATACAGCGAATATCCAATGGTACTGACTCCGATTTTACATAGTGACGTCAGCGAATTATATAATATACAATGTAAATGATGCGACTCAAAATAAAAATTGTTAAGTTTATTTTAAAAACGATCGAAAAACCCACTTTATAACTGAGTTGAACATTGAAAAAGATTCCAGAAGATTATATTCAAAGCTAACAAAGATAATATAGAAGCTCGCGTTTCCATTTGAGAATAAGTACTGTACCGTTTTAGTATCTAAGGCATACGAATGCCCTCTTATTTTTAGACACTTTTGTGAATACATTAAATTCGGTCACCTTGTCTAATCACCATATTTCAAACACTCGATAATTCGTAATATTTTAAGAGCCCCTCGAGTTTCGAATTAACGAGAGTCGGCTGTAGGTGGTTGGAAATCTGCTGAAAATTAGATGATAATTTTGATTAAAATAAGAAGTACCTATGTTTGTTCAGAAAATTTTTAAAATAAAGTCATTAACACATTTTTTATGTTTAATGGTGATGGTAATAATTTGTCAAGTATTAAGTAGTAAAAGTACTTCAAATAAATATATTTAACTGAAAAAATTATATTAATCTTCTTTTCTCAGTTTCTTTTAAAAACTTAGCTCAAGTATTTTATATTATCATTAAAATAACTTGAATATTTTTGTTCCGTTCAATGTTAGTAATGTAAGGCATAATAAAAAGCCTATAAACAAAAACAGTGCGTACCTGATTATACTGCAGCCAAAAACAAGCTGTATTTTTCTTTTGATTCACCTAACCTGTGTTAATATACAGTAACCTTGGTGTGTCTGGTGGTGAATTTAGAAGCTACCGTTTATCTAAACGTTTACATGGCTAATGAAAATAAAAATAGGGTAGGGCGGGGTAAAAAAAAGAAAAATCAAATCTTTTCATTTTTCATGTAGAAAATATTTGAATTTTTAGACAAAAAAAAATACTGTATGATGTTAAATTGTTTGTATTTTGAGATTCTGCATGTTTTTTCACTCAAGCTAATGACATAAATCTATAAAAGATAAAAACCTTGTCTTTTTTTACCCGCCAAGTGGGGTAAAAAAAAAGACAGTGGAGGGTAAATAAAAGACAGATCTGTAACTAATAGGATACTGCAAGTACATGATTGAAAGGGTAAAAAATAGACAGCTTGGATAATTAGCAGTACAACACTTTTTATTTCACAACTTTATCTCTACTATAAAATTTTTTATAGATATATTTAAATTTTACGTATTTTACCAAAAACTTTAGCTAAGATTAAGCAGTAACAAAAGTCAGAAAAAGTTAACTGATGCAAAAGCTTGACTCATAGGAAATTTCTTTGGACTTTAAATATTAAAATAGTTTTTATTTCATAAACGTACAACGTACAACTAATAAAAAATTTATTGTAGCTCATTAAAAAACCAAATATGTTAATTTGAGGCTGTCTTTTTTTTACACCACTTTACATAAAGTAAAAAAAAAATCAAAATAATCTATAAATGAGTTAAAAATATTAAAAATAAAACTTTGTACTTTACATTACTAAAGCATGTAGAATAACAAGAAAAAAATACAGCACTTTATCTTATCAGATTTTTTAGTTACTGAAAAAGTTTAAAGTTTATCATCGCGAAATGAAAGTTTTTCGCTTATGAATTACAGAGGTTTGGAAGAAAATTTTTTTACGTTATAAAGTCCTCTTCAAAAAATAATTTTTTGACCCAGACAGGTTAAAATACTAATGCATTTTGTTGTAATATTTTTTATTTTTTGAATTTAACACGGTTGAGTTTAATATATGTAAGTATGTCTTTTTTTACCGCACTTGAGCAGTGTCTTTTTTTTACCTCGCCCAACCCTATCATAAATATTTTCATTATCAATCAGATATGTTAATATTTAAGTTACGTACTCCCATGGTATTTCTCTTGTTAGACAACTCCTAAATTACACCATAAGAAGCACGCGTACGATGTTTTTATCACATGTATATTGTAAATGGGCGTCTTTAGACAGTTTCTAATTTCACTACAAGAGGCACGCTCGTAATATTTTCGTCGCCAATTGCGGTTTTTTAGTAGTTTCAATAAAAACTTACGATCTAATTTCAAATTCATGTGTCGGCCTAAAACTGTTATTCCGTTCCAAATTTATTTGCTTCCTTAGTGCCGATAGGCATTTTACAGTAGACTCCTTTTTTTTACCTCTTTTTCTTTTTGGATTATCAGAGTCTAAGAAATTTCCAAATAAAATGTTAGATTCTGGAACTCTTGTTGAAATTTGTACTTTTTGCGGCTTTACTGGGCTTATAATTTCAGCAATATCAACAGAAATAGATGATTTACTTTTCTTGCATTTTATCAAAGCATTTGAGACTGGTTCATCAACATTCGAATGATTAAATTGAATATTATAATTTCTTCTTGGTGAATTTTTAATTTTTGACGAATTTATAATCGGGAAATCATTCATACATTCATTAAGATTTATTTGTTTAGCTGTACACGGTTTTTGGCCAGAATTTACATTTTCTACTGTATTTCGATTTATTATGCTTATATGTTGATCAGATGGTCTTAACTTTAAAAGCAATGTATCTTCTCGTTCTTTTGCTTTTTTATCCTTAAGTCTACTTTTTTTCAATTTTTTACGTAATTTTCTTTCTTTCTTTAATTTATCCCGATTGTCTATATTTTCCATTGTTAACTAATGTACATTCAAAACATTCAAAATCAATTATTTATATATAATAATATAATAAATGTATATATACTGGCGGCCCGTTCTAGCTTCACTCAGGTGTCTTTAATTTTAGTATTTTATATAATTTCCTGCAACGAAATACATTTTTGTATTTTATAGCTGTAACCCACGATCTCATTTGCGTAAAATTATCTGAATTATGGGTTCAATTACTTTTAAATTAGATATTCCGAAATTTTGTACGAAATCAGTTATATCCCGAGTCCAAATATGGAATTACATTATTGAACACTAAAAAAAATTTTCACTTATTGTGTACGACTGAAAACGATTATAAATCGGGGCAAAGATAATAAAAATCTTTAGCGATACTTAATTTTTGTAAAAACTGAAATTAAACTTTTATCTTTTAAAATGATTAAGACGAGTTAACTCTTTGCACTCAAGCAAAAAAAAAGTGAGTTGTAAGTAGGCTGGTAAGACATGTAGCACATCTAGCACATGACAACGACCGACGTTCTTTTTTTGACGGATTCTTTTGACGTTCTAACCTTGTTTCCCCAAAGTTGAATACTAAATGCGCTAAATACGTCCTCAATGCTGTTTTTATTAGTTTTAATTTTAAAAAGATAATTCAACGTGATTTTGTATTATTTTATTTACAATTTTTCTAATAAATGAATGTGTTTGCAAGTTATTAAATAAAATATTCATGTAATGTGAAGTATGAGCAGTCATTATAGACCAAGAGCCCGTATGGTATGAAAATCCCCGTCATCCCCGTCATCGAACACCCTCATAATTTAAGTGAATTTAGAAAGTAAATATACCAAAAAATATAAAAAAGTCGGTCGCCCGTAATTAATCCTGGACAAATTGCCGTAATTAAGCGAATAATCGAAAATACATTTTTTGACGTTTTAAATTGTCAAATAATTTCAAAAAATTAATAATCAATAATTTTTTTCATAGTTACAAAAAAGTAAACAGTTTTTTCCTAGCTACAAAATAATATAGTTCAAGACCCCACGACTCTTTGTCTATACGTAGTTTGTACAAATATACGAAAAAGGAACGTTCCTTTTTTATGGCGGTATATCGCAAATGGTATAATGGTATTACCATCATAAAATATGCGAATGAAATTTGTGTGGAATATAGATAAAAGTATATATGTAGTTTCACAATATACAGGTCACCAGTACGATACTTTAAAGTAGGTCGCCCGAGTATTTAATACAGGACCCGATAAGGGCAACCTGTATATTATGAAACTAGACACTTTTATCTATATTCCACATAAATTTCATTCGGATGTTCTATGACGGGGCGATTTACCGCTAATACGATACTTTAAAGTAGGTCGCCCGAGTATTTAATACAGGATTCGATAAGGGCGACCTGTATATTATGAAACTAGACAGTTTTATCTATATTCCACATAAATTTCATTCGGATGTTTTATGACGGGGCGATTTACTGCCAATACGATACTTTGAAGTAGGTCGCCGCATTATTTAATACAAGATTCGGTAAGGGCGACCTGTATATTATGAAACTGTACACTTTCATCTATTCGTATATTTCACATAAAGTTCATTGTGATGTTTTATGACGGAGATATCGCCAATACCATTTGTGATATACCACCAATACCGTCATACCGAAGTATTTAATACAAGATACGGCAGCCTATATATTGTGAAATTATACATATATTTATTTGTGTTCCTTATAAATTTTAATAGGATGTTTTATGACGGAAGTAACGTCTTTTTTTCATATATTTGTACAAAATACAAATAGATAAAGAGTCGTGGGATCTTGAACTGTATTATTTTGTAGCTAGGAAAAAACTGTTTACTTTTTTGTAACTATGAAAAAGATTGTTGATTATTAATTTTTTGAAATTATTTGACAATTTAAAACGTCAAAAAATGTATTTTCGATTATTCGCTTAATTACGGCAATTTGTCCAGGATTAATTACGGGCGACCGACTTTTTTATATTTTTTGGTATATTTACTTTCTAATTTCACTTAAATTATGAGGGTGTTCGATGACGGGGATTTTCATACCATTGGCTCTTGGTCTATTACAGTTCAACATTCACTATTCAGTGGGTCATGTGCATGTCCCTGCCACTTGTTGTCAAGGACGGACCTTTTCATGTCACAGTTTGCTACGTGGCGCTAATGGTATAGGGGGTATACTAAATAGAGTTGGGACATGTGAGCATTTTTCATCAAATAGATGTCAAAATTAATTACCATATGATTGAGCACAAAAGTATCGTCACCAAGTTATGTGTTAACGAAGAATTAAAATTTTTCAATTTAATTAATCTTTCTAGGTTGAATTAAAGTATTTTTGTAAATATTTAATTTATTTCCAATTTATTTTAGATGAAAAATAGCGAACTATTAAACCTCATGTCTCGACTCTAATTTTATCCCCTAGTAAATCAACGCCATCTGGTATATTAGTTACAGCGACGTCAGAAAACGGTCCATTTTTTTATAATAGGCTAAATGGAGAGACAGGGACATGGTCATGTGGATGTGGTACATGTCTTATGATCCAACAGACCAAACACCTTTAAATATGGTAGAGTTAATGGACAAACCACCTTGTCATGCTGTACATGTCTTATAAGCGCAAAGAGTTAACTCGTCCTGCAATATAGCGGCTCAAAATGCTGTCATATATATTAGTTCGGGAGGTGACCGTAAGAACGTACCCCGATAAGCGGTGCGCTTGAAACTTATTTTTTTAAGTACTATCAAGTATTAGCCTCTTACGATTACCCAACACAAAATTAAAAAAGTTAAAATTTTAACTTTTCTTCTATGCCAATCGTTTGTGAATTGTTTGTGAATGTTTGTGACACTTTTAAATTTGTTTGTGACTAATTAGTTTATTAGTTATTAATTTGTTAATTATGAGCTTACGATTAGCCAACACTTTTTAAAAATTAATTGTAATATAGGCTTCCAGGTACTCAATCGATCGGAAATTGTTTGTGAATTCTAAATATGTTCATAAAAACGTTTGTGACGGCGTAGTTTTTAAAAAAATTAGAATATTTTGCTCAAATTTACAGTCTAGGGTTGGGCGAAGGGTGATAATAATCGACGTTTCGACTATCGATGTTTTTTTGAGAAAACATCGATGTTTTTGGTCGATTTTTTTTAAAGTCGGAACATCGATGGTTGACGAAATTTACTGAACCATCGACATCGTCGAGCCGGCCGGAAGTAAATTAATTTTTTGTTTCATTTCATTTTGTTTCAGTTTTCATTACTAAAATCAATTATTTTAATTATTTAAATAAAGAAAATTTTGAATTATTGCTATTGTATGTCTGTTTTAACCTCGTCACTACCGATGTAGTGACGAGGTTAAAACAGTGTAGTAAAATAATATATTGTACATCAAATTTAGGTTATGTTAACATGATTTTTTAATTGGGAAATAATTAAAAATTTTATATCATTTAAATTTACTAAACTACGCTTATTTAAAGACGTAAGATTAAAAAATTTAGTTACAATAAACGCTTGTTTAAATTTTTGTCCAGTATGCTGGACAAAAGTATACCCATTGACGTAAAAAATTTTTAAAATCAGCAGCGAAGAAAAAATCAGTAGCGAAGAAGTTAAATATAATATTTTCAAATTTTCGTGCTCGTTTTCAGCATCGATGCCAAAGGTTGATGTTTCGATATAATATTTATAATAAATTAATAACATGGATGCGATGGTTCGATGGCAAGAAATTAAAAAAATTGGTAGTCCAATGTCAATGTTTTTTACCGACATCGACCATCCCGCCCATCCCTAGTGAGTATACTCCCAACTTAATAAAAAATAAACGTCTTGCATTGCCACTATAAGATTAGTTATGGTTACACTAGAGGGCATTAATGTGTATGTGTAGGAAAAGTTATATTTATTTTTCATTTTCTTTTCGAAAAAAAGGGTTCACAGACGTTTTTATGAACATATTTAGAATTCACAAACAATTTCCGATCGACTGAGTACCTTGAAGACTATATTACAATCAATTTTTAAAAAGTGTTGGCTAATCGTAAGTTTATAATTAACAAATTAATAACTACTAAACTAATTGGTCACAAACAAATTTAAATGTGTCACAAACATTCACACACGATTCACAAACGATTGGCATAGAAAAAAAGTTTTAATTTTAACCTTTTGAATTTTGTGTTGGCTAATCGTAAGAGGGTTCAAGTATTGCCAAAATAAAACTGCAACCGTACCTCAGTTTAGTGGGCACATTTAAATTGTATAATTTTTTGAAAAAGAAAAATTTTGACCACGAATTCACCTATTCTGTCCCACCTTGGAATTAATTTCAAAATGTTCTATTCATCGAGTAGAACCAACTAATATACGTTTGCCTTGACGCTGCCGGTGATAACGCGGTGGCACAGATTTTTAATTGAATTTTTTTGGCCACGATCGTCACCAATTCCGACCCACGTAAGATTTTCAGCAAATGAAAGTTTAAACAATTATTACACTAAAAAAAAAATAAGTGCCTCGTCGATCTCGGTTCAAGGGATTGTGCGCGAACAATAGAAGCAGCACTGTTCTCGAAAGTAGAGCACCCTGGCGTCAAATGAAAAAAACAAAGTATTATAAATTAAACCGTTTTATTTGCAACAACTTTATAAAAGTTTTACATTTTGTAAAATGTAAATTTGGTGTAAATCTACAGTAAATGGAACGATCATATCTATCTACATCTATTACACTATCTACATCTACATCAATGTTACACTAAAAAAAAAATAAGTGCCTCGTCGATCTCGGTTCAAGGGATTGTGCGCGAACAATAGAAGCAGCACTGTTCTCGAAAGTAGAGCACCCTGGCGTCAAATGAAAAAAACAAAGTATTATAAATTAAACCGTTTTATTTGCAACAACTTTATAAAAGTTTTACATTTTGTAAAATGTAAATTTGGTGTAAATCTACAGTAAATGGAACGATCATATCTATCTACATCAATATTACGATTAGTTGATTCAGTTTCGTACAGAAAAAAAATTGATTACTTTTTTTTTTAAAAACTTTTATCCATCCATTGTCGTCATTAGATTACGGATAATTTTAGTAAGCATATGACGCATTGAAAATCGTTGATATAATGTAATACTTTACTGATGTTTATTTCGAAAAAAATTTAATAAACATATGAACTATATAACGTAAATATATTTATCAAAATATTTTGACAACTACTTTACCGATTATCCATTCGTAAATCTGATCATTAGTTTACATTTGTATATTTTTATTCAAAAAATGAAATAAATATGTACTTAAATTCATCAAAATTTATTTTCAACATCATATGATGTAGATGTATTCATGATTATCAGGACTGGCTATCGGGGAAGTAACAGTTCAAAAACTCGCCAGAATAGCGCTAGAGTAGCAAAAGGGTATGAAATGAACTCGGTAGTTGTCGACGGAGTGAAGTGTGTTGTTTAATAACCTACAAAAAACTCGCTGTGAAACATGTTGAAAGTGATTCATAATTACATGAACTTCTAATGTCTATTAGTGATTTTTTTGTGTTGAGTTTTATAAAAATTTTTAAAATAATAAAACAATTATATGTAACAATTATAATAAAAAAAAAAAAACAATAATTATACTGTATTTCAGTTACAATTGATCATCAAGTGATCTTATATTCGAAACAAATCAATCTTCCATTCTTTTCTAAAAACAAACTGCAGATTTAAAATGTACGTAACTGAAATAATGAAAGAGATAAAGCTAAGAAGGAATGTTCCAATGTATTTGTATAGGAGACGTCCGGAGACGTCAAAAACGTTTGCCGATTCTTATGTCTATGTTTTACACACAGTGTGTAAGGTGTGTAAGGTTTTACACAGTTAAAATTGTGTTGCCAATTTTCAGCTTTTTAAAAAAGATCGATTTTTTTATTTCTACCTACCTCTTCTTATTAAAATTAAAAAGTAAATTACATTATTTTTAAAAATAAATGACTTTGTTAATTGTAACTTTAAAATTTATTTAACTGTATCGTTTTTTATTCGAACTTTTTTCTTCGTTTCGTTAAATTTGGCAACAATCAAATAATTCAAAGAGATTATTTACATTGTATCATTTAATTGTTTAAATATTTACGAAAGAATGGCCGGCGAAAATGTCTTTATTTTTAAAATTCGTGTTATGTTTTTATTTATATTTTTTAAAAACTTACAATGTTACATTAAAATTGTCAAATAAGTAATCTATTCATTAATTAATATTGTGTTTATTTCTTACTGTTAAGATTATTAAAAATTTTAGTAAATTGTGTATTCGTATTTTGATTTTGTACGTTTGTGGTAAAATTTTGTGTGTTTTTCGAACTAATTAATAAACATTTTGTGTTCCAGTGAATTTTTTTTTAGTTTTGTAACACAATCCTGTATAATTATTAGTGATTAATAAAAAATTATGTTTTGTATTATTTCATATTGGTTTGTTTTTGTAACATAACCTCATATTACATAGTAAATTTTGTATTACTTTATTTAAAATAAAGTTAAAATAAAAAATATGTTTTGTTTTATTTAATTCTTAATATAATTTGTCGAATATAAGTTTTATATTAATTTATTGAGAAAGTACGTAGGGTTTTACTAATTATTAACCATATTCTTGGTTTGTACAGTACTTATATTAGAAAATCGTTAACGTTTTATCATGTAACTTAATAACTATGTCTAAAACCTATACTTGTATTTTATAATTACAGTTTTTTTTGTTGAAAATTCACCTTATTTTACTAATTTTGAATTTTATCAGTGAATTAAAATTACTGTTATGACTGACTGTTAAAATCACTCTTACCAAATGCACATGTATTATTACATTTTTATGTTTAAAGTTTTAAGTATTTTAAAACCGTAGATTTCCAAAAATAATTCAAAATTAAAATGAACTCAGTAGTGATAAGAAAAAGATGCTATAAAAATATTATTTTTTTATTGTTTATAGACGTAGAAGGTAAAAAAAGTCACATCAAACGGCAACTACATCATCTACATAGCCAAAATGGCCAAAAACATAAAAATGCTAAGAAGATTATGACTAATTAAGCTTTTTATTTCAGAAAAAACTATATCCCTCTAATTTTAAATAACTATATTTAGTATATTTGAATGTAAAGAAATACATTTTGACTCAATAAATTTTATGATTAATTTTATTAATTTAAATAGGTATGTATAATTTTTTTAAATTTTGAATTGTCCGCTTGTCAAATTCTATTTTTTAATTGGTTATTGTAAAACAATAACATTATCAGAAACATTTTTAGTATATTTTATCCATAGAAATTATGCTATTACCTAAGACAAACGTTTTCTTAAAATTGTAGCACTGGAATTCCTTAAATTCCTAAGTAATGAGTCATGCTTAAATTTAACTGAAAGCGCCTATACATAACAACGCGGATGTTTTTCTTTCCTTGTTTATTTCTCTAAAGGGCATAGCCGGGTAAGATAGGGAAAACGGCCCTTGACGCAAAATTGATTGTTTTTATAGGAAATAATACTTCTTGGCCCCAGATACATTCCTGCCAAATTTCAACCCTCCGAGGCTAATAGTTTATGAATAGACAACCAGACAAAAATTTTCAAAAAAAATTTTTTTTGACGAAATTACTGAGCCGATTTATTTGAGTTTAATATATATTGTGTACCCACCGTAGACAAAGTAATAAAAAAAAAATTAACATTATATCCCTTTATTATACTAATTTTTTAAAATTTTTAGTTTTAAATAAATTTTTTTTGGCACTTCCGCGTTAGCGACACCCACCATTTTTTGTTCAATAATATGTCTCTTAGTACTCTATAACATATATTTTTACTGAAAAATTTTAGTTGGTAGAACATAGTAATATTTCAATACAAATGCATGCCATGTTCGGTATTACATACATTACTTATATATAAAAAGGACCATAAAGTAAAGCATCTACCTTATTTCAAAAACACAGTAGAACTCTAAGGAGTGCAATAAAATGTTTTCTTCTCCCCTGAGTTGCAGTTCTTGGAGTTCCTGTGACCGTCTAAAAAATATATATATTTTGACTTGTTATAAAAAATAGGTTTTAACTTGTTAAAAAATAATTTTCAAGGTTAATTTTACCATGAATCTAAATATTTGAATGAATTCAATAAAATTATCTCAGTATACTTAGTAATTAAAATTACATCTAACTCAACAAAAATTATAAGTTTTAGAAACTTTATTTCAATAAAAATAATAATAATAACAATAATACGTCTTAAATGTTATATTGTTTTAATAATAATAAACATTAACTTAATAAATTGGAAAAAAAATTTCAACAATGTATAGTAATAACAACAGTCCAACTGAACCCTGTTGTAGTTATAAAAATATGTAGGTACATATAACTAACTTGAAGAAAGCAGTATACATGTGTGCGCGATATGTAGCTCGCCCCTCTCACTTGATGTTTTTGTTGCACTTCTTAAGAGGGTGCAGAAAGTGGATTTTTTCTGTAATAAAATTACATACGTTCATAACTACGACCAACAAGCTTAGACAAACGTCTAGCTTTATCTGCTGTTTGTCTTCTTTTGTTAACACGATGACGAGTCATGGGGAATTATAACGAAATGACCAACTGGTATACTATTTTGACAGCTAATAAACTTTGTATGAAATTCTTGACGTCGTAAAACGTGGTGTATGAGCTAATAAAGGTCCACTTGACGTCTTACAAAGGGAAAAACTCTAACAAAAGAGGAATCAATAACTATTTTGTTTTATTAATAAAAAAAGACAAACGGCAGATAATGTTGGACTTTTGTAAATTGAAACTAGTTTATCGTAGTTATGAACGTATGTAATTATATAATTTTAGAAATAGGGTAGATATTTTACTTTATAGTCCTCTTTATACATAAGTAATATATGTAGTACCGAACATGGCATGCATTTGTACTGAAATATTACTATGTTCTACCAACTAAAATTTTTCCGTAAAAATATATATTGGGTGTTTTCCAACTACCAGAGCACAGTGCGCCTAAATGCCGCACAATGCCGCATTGTGCGAGCCGCGAGCGTTAATTGGAACAGATTGGTTGTCAAATGACATAAAATGTATTTTGATCATTGATTTCAGTGTTATCAAAAACATTAATTAACAATTGTGTATAATAAAAATACGTCAATAGTGCCGACTCAAAAGAAAAAAAACTTAAGATTTCATGTTTACTTGTTAGTACAGAGCAAAAAAGCGGAGAGCAAAAAGCTATCAAATGCCCGATTGTGCGAGGCGTTGCGATAATTGGAACACTCAATGCTGAGCATTATGCCGCATAATGCGCTTTTGTGCCGTAATTGGAAAACACCCATTATAGAGTACTAAGAGACATATTATTGAACAAAAAATGGTGGGTGTCGCTAACGCGGAAGTGCCAAAAAAAAATTTACTTAAAATTAAAAATTTAAAAAAATTTGTATAATAAAGGGATATAACGTTAATTTTTTTTTATTACTTTGTCTACGGTGGGTACACAATATATATTAAACTCAAATAAATCGGCTCAGTAATTTCGTCAAAAAAAATTTTTTTTGAAAATTTTTGTCTGGTTGTGTATTCATAAACTATTAGCCTCGGAGGGTTGAAATTTGGCAGGAATGTATCTGGGGCCAAGAAGTATTATTTCCTATAAAAACAATCAATTTTGCGTCAAGGGCCGTTTTCCCTATCTTACCCGGCTATGCCCTTTACCCTTTTGCTACAGTAGCGCCGCCACTATTTACGCCATTCTATGGATACTTTTTGATGCAGAGATGGTGCTCCTGATATCTACCGTCCATAATGTTTACTTCCTCTATCTTCAAAATGACCGTGGTTTATATTTTTATTTATCACGTTTATGACGTTTATGATACTTTGACATAATATACCACATATACCTACTATGTATACCATGTATACAGTTTACACAAGCTCATGTGTTTGCTTTTTTTTATGCTTGTTTGAATATAATCTTAATTTTTAGTAATCTTATTTTTTTAAATTATTTTTTTTTTTTCGTTTGAGTCATGGATGATCTAGAAGATAAATTTTGTTACGTTTATAGTTCTGCTATAGAACAAAGGATTCAAATTAAGATGTAAGTTGTATTATTTTTCTGCATTTTGAAAATACTTGTTATTATTGTTTCAATTTTTAGAGGTACTTTAGAAGGAAAAAGGCAGAAACCGGAATACGATAAACTATTAGCGGAACCTATGTTAAAATTTTCCGGATTATACCAAGAAGGGCCAGACCGATGTGCTGATTTAATAGTAGTTTGTCAAGTTTATGCTAATAATAAACCCTTAGGCCTCCCAATTTCAACGTCTTATAAATCATTTTCCTCTCGTTGGAAGTAAGAACTACTATTTTCATTTTTTTCCTAATTTTTTTGTCTTTTTGAAAAAAAATGTTTGTATGTTTTATTTTCCAGTTGGAATGAATGGGTAGTTTTACCTATACAGTTCTGTGATATTCCTAGAACGGCTCAGTTAACATTAACTATTTACGATTGTGTTGGCCCCAATAAAGTACAACCAGTGGGCGGTACAACTATTTCATTTTTCGGAAAGCACGGAGTTTTTCGTCAAGTAAAATTTATTTTCAAGCAATTATAAATATATGTTTTATTTATTTTTAAGTATTATTTCAGGGAATGTTAGATTTACGAGTTTGGCCTGGGCAAGTAGCAGATGGATCACATCCAAGTAAAACGCCTGGTAAAGCTAGAGACAGCGCTAAAGAACAGATGCAAAGATTAGCGAAACTGGCTAAAAAACATCGTAATGGTCACATAAGTAAAGTGAGTGAATTTTACAAAACCAGTTACCAAGAATATGTATCAGAGCTGTTCTTTGTATGATAGAACATAGCTTCATCTGTCTCTGGCCAAGATATAAAAACAAAATTAATGGTCCAGTTTTATTAGTTGTGTTCCAGCATCTATTTTTGGACAAGTACAAAACAAGTTACGAATTTGTTTGTGCGCATGCTCGGATACAAACAAGTAACGAATTTGTTTGTAATGTACAGTGTGCTGGAACGGTTTAAATTCGTTTCTGACATTCTAGTGACTTTCACTTCAGTGCCTTGGTAACACTAATCATAAATCAGATAATAAAATGGAAGGTAAACATAGTTTTATGAAGGAATACATAACAACACATAACACCCATAACAACCACAAAAATATGTTGAGATAGATAGCATAAATAGATAGAGATAGATAGCACGTTGGAAATTTGTCCATTCAAAAGTTCGCTAACAATTCTGACAGGAACAAGTTGAAAACATGTCAAAAATGATGCTGGAACGTTGTACAGTTTGTACAAAATGTTTGATTTTGTTTTGCTGGAACGGTTACGCATGTGCAAACAGTTTGCGGACTGTCAAAAATGCGATGCTGGAACACAACTAAGTTTTGTTTTTTAACACGGGGTCTCCACTAGACATAATTGAAGTCAAGACATATGTCTTAACATAATTTATGTCTTAACATATAATCAATGTGGGAACTTCTTATGTCTTGACATATTTAATATCTAAAAACAGTAAATCCTATTATTATTTGTGTAGAAAGATTTTCAAAGCTGTAACATTAATTCTATGTTCACAATTACTAGAAAATTCAGAAAAAGAAGCAAACAAACAGAATTAAAAACAAAAATCTCCCAAGTGTTGAGCTAATTCATCGATTCGCCATCTTTAAAATCTTAAACGTCAAATTTATGTCTGAAAATATGTCCGAGTTGATGTTATAACATATGTCAAGACATATATGTTATGACATAAAATATGTTATAACATTTAGCGTCTCCACAGGACATTTTTATGTCACGACATAAGTTTTAACATAATATATGTCTAGTGGAGACGCGGTGTAATGGTTTTACATTGTAATGGGTTGGTGGGCAGAGTAATCAATGAAATAAATTTTTGTTTGATTTGATTTTATAAAATTCTTTTCAAAGAAACATATCTTTATTCTAATCATAAATCTTAAAAAATAATATGTAAAGAAAAATCGTACATTTCTATAAAATTTGTATAGAAGAGAAAATGTGATAAATCTTACCTGAGAAAATGTGAAAAATACTCACTATACACACACCAATTTAATTTTATGAAACTTTAATTAATTATTAGATTGAACCATTTTAACTCAAAAAAACTTAGTCGCAATTGAATTAAAAAGTGTATCGCAATATTCTTGGACGCCGCGTCCTGCGGTGTATCCCGTACGCTGCGTACCCCCTGTGTAACCTATTTTTAGCAAAAGAATGTTAATTATCAAATTTACATTGATAACCTGAGTTAATTGTGATATTAAATATTAAGTTACAAATGCATTTTGCATTATTTTATGCATTTGTACTCATAGAGTTTCAATAAAATGAATAGTTATGGAACTCTAGTCCCATAGAGTTTTTAATATTCAATATTCATCACAACATTAAAAAGATTAGTTAAAAAAAATAATAGAACTCGATATCAGTATTGGACAGTCTGGAAAACTTTTTCTTAATTTGAAAAAAATTATGTTTCTTAAAGACTATTTTATCACAAATCAGGGCCGCGCCAAGGGACATTTGCGCTGGGGTGCAAGACAAAAATTGCCGCCCCTAAAACGCCAAACTTATTTGTAATACATTTTTGATAATAAAATATATGCCTCCCGGCTACCAGTTTACTTACTATATATACTTACTTTAATGAAATGCAAGATTGATAGATGTTTTATGTGTAGAATTCAACGACGGTTTTTATAAAATTAAAGCGTGCAAGAGCATGTTCGATCCCGATCCCGTTTGATCTCGCCGATTACCGCGCAAATGATTGTTGTCGCTGGTCAACAATCGGAATAATCGGATTACCGACGGGTCACAACAATCATAATAGACAAGTATTTAAGCAAAATGCGGGTAACATTTAAGTGTCATCAAAATTACCACATAAAAATAGTAATAATTTTATATTTTATTTGCCGCCCCCAAAGCCTGCCGCCGGGGTACTAGGCACCCCTAACACCCCCGCTTGGCGCGGCCCTGTCACAAATTGCAATTCGGTACTGTATCCTGGATCGCCGATAGGAGATAAATATTCGGTTGGAGTTGGAGTGATCCCGCCCCACCGTACGCTCATACTCGGGTTGTGTTATGTTAGGATAGAAAAAGACTAGAAGAGTTTAGTTTGGAAAATTGGAAAAGCTTTTTTGTTGTTACAAATTTTCCAATTTATAGGCAGTGGAGAATTTGACTAATTAACTAACTACAGTCGACTCTCGTTAATTCGAAACTCGAGGGACTCTTAAAATATTACGAATTATAGAGAGGTTATGAGTTATAGAGAATTATCGCAGGCAACAATTTTAATTTTTTCAGCATTTGCGATGAATGAACTGAACTTGTCTCAAAATTTACTTACAATCTGTCTCTTTCTCTCTGCAACTTTGAATTGTCGAGTGTTTGATGTCAATGAGTTCGAATTAACGCGTCGTTTTGTTACGTAGCAATGATTTTTTCGTTCGAATTACCAAGTGTATAAAAATGTATTGTTTTAGTTCGAAATATAAAGAGATTTTGTAGGGAACTCGTGATACCTTTGAATTATAGAGAGTTTCGAATTATCGCAGGTTTGAATTAACGAGAGTCTACTGTACTACTTTAATCTCTAAGAGTAAATAAAATTGGTTTTTTCACGTGTATTAAAAGTAAATTATATTATACCTCTCTATTCCGAAGTTAATTATTTTCGAAAATAATATTATTTTATTTTTCTAGGTCGATTGGTTAGACAGATTAACATTTCGCGAAATTGAAATGATCAATGAAAAAGAAAAACGAAATTCTGATTATTTATATCTGATGGTAGAATTTCCCACAATTTTTGTAGACAATATGCCTCATTATATTGTTTATTATGAACCAGATGGAGATGAATTTTACCAGTTTAGATCGCAAGCTGATATTGTTACCGTTCCAGATTATGAAATTTTACAGGTAAGTAATAATAGCTTTTATGTGCAATTTAGTATTCTATTACTTTAAATTTTTGTCTATTTTCTAATTAAAACAAACGCGTGTTAAGTAAAAATATTTTTTTTCTCTTATTGAAAAATACAGTCATTATATTAATATATTTATCGTTGAGAAAGTTATGCATTAATTATTCAAAGGTGTGGAGGAATCTTCATTATTCACTCTGTTTCGACTAATTACATTATCGTATTATAGACTAGTGATTTAACCCTTATTTTTAACGAAAAATGACCACGAGCTTTTCTAGTGGCTGATTCTATTTAATCGATTTAAAATTTAAAAAGGAATAAAAAATTCAAATACTATTTTTATAATTAAATGCCAGCATCACTATGAAGCAGGTTTTTTTTTGAGCACTTTTTGTCAGAATTCAAAAGTTTTTTATACCATTGGAAAGAATAGAAAAAAATATAAAAGGAAAGTTTTTTAACTATTTTCTACATAAATATGTCAGTTTTCCAGAAAAATTAAAAAGATTATGTGAATTTTCTTATGGCCAGATTTAGTCATAAGAACAAATTTTTCCAAAATTCACCAAAATTCCATCGCTAAATATATTAAATTGGGAAACAGTCGTAAGCAGGTGGAATTAATACGTAGAAATTTCGAGCTTGAGAACTTTGTACTTTTTTTTAGTGTTCAGAATACCAGGGCCTTCTTAAACTTTTTTCATTCACGACTGCAAATAAATAAATAACGAATGAAAAATGTTTAAGAAGCCCTGGTATTTTGAACACTAATTTTTACGAAATTTCTACGTATTAATTCCTCTAAAACTGTTTCTCAATATATATATATATATATATATATATATATATATATATATATATATATATATATATATATATATATATATATATGGGATGGTTCAATTTCCTAGAGGTTTTTATTAACACACAACTCGCTAAATTTAATAATTATTTAATTAAATAAAACGAAATTAAAATATAAAATAACTTCAAAAAATGGTTGCGACACACGCTACTCGTAAACACACAGTTTACTCTCTGACATTCTCTTTTACACTCTTTATCTCTCAATCCGCGCACACTCCGCGCAACTAAACTAAAGTACGCATTACATGTACATTTACACTGGTCATAGAGCAGTACGGTTTACACACCTCACTTTACTTATGGCAATCCTACAACTCGGCCAGCCTGATTTTATTTGGCCTCCAAATAACGAGAATTAAAGAAAATAAAACAATTATTCATTATACAGAATTATTTTTTGTGGATAGCAATACTGTACGGCTCTTTGACAATTACAAAAATATCTGTTAAATAAATCCAAAAAGGAATGAAACATTCGTATAAAAAAAATAACAAAAAGATCTTAAAGTCCTTTAACTATCATGATCGGAATCACTGGTTGCATTCACATCCGTTTCAGCATCATCGCCACTTAGTTCATCGTCAGTCATTAGATCACTCGTCACATCACCCCATGGCTTCATCATGTCTGCTGAAGTCGAAGTACGTATCGGACCGCTTGACTTGGGATCTACTTTCTCGACATCGTAACGATCATTTCGTTTCACTTTAGTAACGCGATATGGCCCAAAGAATTTAGGATGTAATTTTAACCCAGTCCCGAACTGAGTTCGTTTAATCACCACTAAACTTCCGATATCATATTTAATCGCTTCTTTCCGTTTACGATTAAAAGTTCGACAATTCTCTTGTTGCACTTTTAAAATTTGAGTTTTAGCTTCAGCACGGAGATTATCGCGATTCTCACTATATAATTCAATGATTTCCTGATTTATCAAGTCACGAATCTTTCGACAATTGTTAATGTTCATTTTAACACCGATTAAAAGTTCAAATGGGGATTTATTAATACTTCGCTGAAACGAATTATTTAAACACTGCTGCACATTATTCACATGTTTATACCACTGATCTGGAGCGTCAATACTCAGTTTAGATAATACGGATATAATAGTACGATTTAAATTTTCGACTTGTCCGTTTGCACGCGGCACTCCCGTAGTTATCATGAAATGCTTGATATTTTCCGATGTACAATAGTCTTTAAACGCACCTGAACTAAAAGCTGGTCCTCGATCAGAAATTATTACTTTCGGATTACCAAATGTTGCTTTTTGTAATTCTAATTTTGAAATAACTTCCGTCACATTTGTCGTCTTCGTTGGATATAACCAAGTGAACTTAGTAAATCCATCAATAACCACGAAAATATAATTATAATTCTTCCTAGTCGCCGCCAAAGGTCCAAGATGATCGATATGGTACGTGTGCAGTGGGACATCTCCCTTATCAACTGGATTTAGAAGACATTCCAATTTACCTCGCTTAGGGTTTGTTAAAATACAGGACACACAATTGTTAATCACACGTATCAGTTTCTCGTTTAATTTAGGAATGTAAAAATCGCGATTAATTAGTTCACTAGTTTTCTTTAAGCTAAAATGACCCTCTCCATGTACTTCTTTCATTATCTCGTACTGCATCTGCGTAGGTACCACTAATAATTCACGTCCATCAACCAATTTGTACAATAAATCACTTTTCAAAAAGTAATTATCGTAATTCGCAACGTCGTTTTTTAATAAAACAAATATAGGCTTAAGCGATGAATCTTCCTGTTGTGCTTTTCTAAAGCGGCTTAATAATGTATCATCAAGAGTAATTACCAATATAGGGTTCCTGGACAATGCATCAACATGTTTCATTTTTGTTCCCGGTCTGTGTTCGAGCTCATATTGGAAATCCTGCAAGAATAAAGCCCAACGTGCCACTTTAGTACTTAAATCAGATTTATTCATAGTCATCGTGAAGGCAGAGCAATCGGTAACAATTTTGAATTTGATTCCAATTAGATAAACGCGAAATTTTTTAAGACTCTCAATAATAGCTAACACTTCTAAATAATAACTGTGATATTTTTCCTCGGTACTCGATGTTTTTCGGCTAAAATAATATACAGGATGTAAACAACCATCTTCTGGATCCTTCTGTAATAATATCGATGCGTATGCTAATTTGCTAGCGTCACAGTGTAACTCAGTCTCTGCATTTTGTTGATATAACTTCAATACAGGCCGCTCACACAATTTTGTCTTCAGTAACTGAAATGCATTTTCCTCTTCAAGACCAAATTTAAAAGGCACATCTTTACGTAATAAATTACTCAGAGGACGCGCAATCAATGAATAATTTTCAATATATTTGCGAAAATATCCACTGAGGCCTAAAAAACTTTGAACACTTTTCACATTAGTTGGCTTCGGAAACTTAGCAACGGCTTTAATTTTGTCTTCTGTAGGACGAATTGTTCCATTCTCGATTTCATGACCTAAATACTCAATTTTTGGAACCATAAAACGACATTTTTTCCAATTAAAGTTTAATCCATACTCGGCTGCATTATTCAAAACAAGCTTCAAACGTTCACCACCTTCTTTAAAGTCACTTGCTGGAATTACCAAATCATCGAAATAATTTAGCATAACACCCTTCGTAATCAACTCACGAAACACATCGGTTATAAACATCGCAAAAATAGCTGGATTGTTCGAAAGTCCAAACGGAGTCACTAAAAATTCATATTGTGCTTTGCTCGTAACAAATGAAGTATATTTTCTACTGCTCTCTTCTACTGGTACGTGAAAATAACCGTTTTTCAAGTCTAGTAAAGTAAAAACTTTTGCCGATTGTAATTTATCAATCTGTTCTTCAATTAAGGGTAGTGGATATCTATTCGGAATGCATTTGCGATTAATACGTCTGTAATCACAACAAACACGTGTGGACCCGTCCTTTTTCTTAACTAAAACCAACGGACTACAAAATTCGGAATTGCTTGGCCTAATGTATCCCATCTCTAACCACTCATTAATTTGTTTATCCACTTCCTGATTTTCTACCGGAGAAAAACGTCGGGGTTTCGAATAGATTGGAGTTTCATCTCTTAAAATGATTTTTGTTTCTACTGACGATTTTTTGGTATTTAATGGTTTATAATTTTCTACGAGATCACGGATATAATCAGCATTTTCACATGACAGATGGTCTAACTTCAAAGTATCATCATGTTCCTCCCCACCGTATACATCTTCTTGAATTGACAGAATAAAATTTGGTTCTTTGTACTTGTGTATCTGAATTCCATCTGGAGTAACTACCATCTCAACTGAATTCAACAATTCATTTCCAATAATACACTCAACTGGCAAAACACCATATGGTACTACATGCATTGTTGTTTCGAAAAATTCTCCATCAATATTTAATTTCGCTTTAAATTTGCCAAATGTTTGAACTTCTTGATTTCCAAGTCCGTATAATTTTAATACACTATCAGTATCTATTTTCGGTGATCCTATTTTAAAATACGCTTGCACCTGGAGAACGTTCAAACTGCTGCCCGTGTCAATCAAACAGTCAATTGAAACACCACCAAAGTCGATTGGTTTAATCATTTTATTTATACTTTTGTTCGTTTCGCTCACCACAGAAATAGTTGGAGGTACTACTAGTCTATTTTCCTGAACACTATTTGCTTGAATTTGCTGTTTTTGTGGGCAATTACCACTAACATGGTCACCAAAATTTCCACATGAAAAACATTTTCGACCTTTATTTCTCACCGGACACTGATCTGCTAAATGACTACGCTGACCACAATTATAACAACGAACTGAACGAACCATGTCACCTTGATTCATCGATAATGAACTATTTAAATTCAATTTACTTTGTTTACTATTGACTATTCCATTAACATTTTTATTTACACCAACATTTTTAGAATAACGATTTTTATAATCATGCTGATTATTTGACTGTCTTTGTTTGATTCGATTGTAAATTTCAATTTTAGTTTTGAGTTCCGAATAATTCGTAGCTTCATGTAATATAACCTTATTTATTTCAGAGTCGGGAATACCCGCAATAATATACTGAATAACTGATTGTTCATCTACGTTCCCGCGCAAACCTAACCTTTTCATATTTAATACGTATTCATCAATTGTTTCATTATGCCTTTTAGAACGTTTCGCTAATTCTTGATGAATAGAAGCACTTGTCACCTTTGTTTTGAATTCAGCTAATAATTTTGTTTTAAATTCGCGCCAATTTCGAATAATAGGTTGAAAATCTAACCACATTTTTGCGTATCCTTTTACCAATTTACGCGCACACACAAGGGTTTGTAAATCTGACCACTGAAACATTTCGGAATATTCATCTATTTCCTCAATCCATTTTTCAGCTGAATACGATGTTGATTTTCCATCGAAACATGGAAGACTTGTTTCTACGTCCTGTAATCGGACACCTGAATTTTTTACCACAGCTTCCAATTTCATTAATTCAATCTGTTGCTTTAACATCGTAATTTGTAAATCTTTATTCACTTCACTTGAATTATCAGTAGTGCCACTGAGCTTCATTAATTCTATTTGTTGTTTTAACATCGCAATTTGTAAATCTTTACTCGCATTACTCGCTGCACTAATCTCATCATCATTAAATCCGACGTACACCTCTGAATTATTGTCCGAATTCATCTTTACAACTTTTTATTTATTGCACACAAATAAATTTAACAATAAACAAACGAACTTTTTTAACGGAAATTTTCTTGTAACAACACGTTAATATTACGCAATGTTTTTATTTCGGTTGAGTCCTCAAAAAATAATTATGTGGGATGGTTCAATTTCCTAGGGGTTTTTATTAACACACAACTCGCTAAATTTAATAATTATTTAATTAAATAAAACGAAATTAAAATATAAAATAACTTCAAAAAATGGTTGCGACACACGCTACTCGTAAACACACAGTTTACTCTCTGACATTCTCTTTTACACTCTTTATCTCTCAATCCGCGCACACTCCGCGCAACTAAACTAAAGTACGCATTACATGTACATTTACACTGGTCATAGAGCAGTACGGTTTACACACCTCACTTTACTTATGGCAATCCTACATGTATATATATATATATATATATATATATATATATATATATATATATATATATATATATATACATATATATATATATATATATATATATATATATATATATATATATATATATATATATATATATATATATATATATATATATATTGTTAGTCAAAAGTCTAAACAAAGTTACGCAGTAAATTAATAAAAATTATACACAGACAAAATTGTGATGATTTATTTTATTATCAAAACAAAACAACAACCTTCAATATTTTATATTTTGTATCTAATGGTGATTTACACTGTATCGTGGCTTACTACATAATAACTGTGTGTCCAATACTCGCTGTAGATTCAGGGCCAACACCTCCCCTCGAGTTGCTGGACACCAGTCTCTGAAGTCCCAATCCATTAATACATTTCCAGTGCTTAGGACCGGCTAAATTTTTAGTAAATACATCGGCAACCATATCACTCGTTGATATATGATTAACCGTTAACAAATTATTATTAACTACTTCACGGATAAAGTGATAACGAATGTCGATGTGTTTCGTTCTAGCATGAAACACTGGATTCTCGGTTAATTTTAACGCACCCATATTGTCAACATATATTGTAATACTAGACAAGTTTGATAACCCAATCTCTTCCAGAAAACTTCGTAAGAACAACGCTTCTTTAGCTGCATCCGTAAGCGCCATGTACTCAGCTTCATTCGTAGATAATGCTACTGTTCTTTGTTTTCTCGAATCCCAGGATATTGGACTGCCATTCCATATAAAGCAAAATCCAGTCTGAGAGCGTCTGTCATTGAGATCACCGCCCCAATCCGAATCCACATATCCAATAATATTATCTGATGCCGGCTTAAACACCAAACCCAGATCCATAGTACCTTTTAAATACCGTAATACACGCTTTGCCGCCGCCCAATGACTCTTATCGTAACAATTGTTAAATTGGGCAATTCTACTCACTGCGAAACTGATGTCGGGCCTAGTAGTTACTGCTAAGTACGTTAATGCGCCCAACAACTCTCGATAGGGTACTGTAAAACTATCATCTAAAGTATCCGAGTTACAATTTTTAGGATATGTTAGTTTCGTTCCAGGATCCATGGGCATTTTAACAGGTTTAGCATCTGTAAATTAAAAATCACAAAGTGATTGAAAAAATTATCCGGATCGGCCGGGATCGGCCGGCTCGATAATATTTGAAATTGAAGAATTGTAACTGCTTCTCGCATTCTAGAGAGTACATACACATAGGTGGTTGAATGTTGTCTGTATCGGACGCCTACCGAGCAAAGGACCGGTGGTGTAACGGATAGCACACCTGGCTAGTTACCAGGAGATCCTGGGTTCGATTCCCGGCCGATCCGGATAATTTTTTCAATCACTTTGTGATTTTTAATTTACATATGTGGTTTTTGGTTATGTTAACCAAGGAAGTCGAGTGCTTAAAAGTTTCAGTTTAGCTGAACGATAAGTGAACATATGAATACTACGTGTGTTTAAAATGCAGACAAAAGTCTGTCATACGTAGTAGTGTTTCACAAGCACTCGATAATATTTGAAATTGAAGGAAGGTTTAGCATCGTTCATCCCGAATCTTTGCAAAATATCCGATATATCTTTTCTGATTCATACAAATTTCATCATTTTTTCTTGTAAATTCAATTCCTAGGCAGTAACCTATCTCGCCGAGATATTTTATTTCGAATTCATTTGCCAATTTTTCGCCCAGTTTCATAATTTTCTGATCGCTTTTTGATGCCAAAATTAAATCATCTACATACGTGATTATCAGGGTTAAATCCTCCCCTTGACCAATTCGATAAATACACGTATCTGATTTGCAAGGTATCGTACCAAGTTTTCTCAATATATAATCTAACTTTTCGTGCCAACTTCTGCCAGCTTGCTTTAAACCGTAAAGTGATTTATTTAGCAGACATACTTTTCCTTGCTCCAATTCCTTCAACATATGCTCCGCTTTGATACATATGTCCGGGTCATTTTCTTTTTCTTGAACGATTTTTCTTAAGATATCTCCTAATTGTTTTGGTGGTTCCATAAATATTCGCTCTTTTAATATGCCGTTTAAATAAGCCGTAGCAACGTCAAACTGATGGATTTTCATTTTTAAATGAGCTGCTATTGAAATTACAAATCGAATAGAACTCATTCGTGCTACTGGAGCAAATGTTGGATTAAAATGTATTCCAGGCTGCTGTGAAAAACCTTGTGCCACCAAACGTGCTTTTCTTCGTTCCAAACTTCCGTCTGATCGATATTTATTTCACAAAATAATACGACTGCCGATGACTTCGCAGTCATCATGTCGATCAGTCATGACCCAGGTATCATTTTTAGTCGAATTTTCTCCGAAAAATTAGACTTATACATTCTATACGATAAGAGCTGCGAGAGGCGAGAGTAGGGGCGCTATCCGTTTTCGGACCCCTAGAACACGAATATGTAGAAAAAAAATGTCATATATATATATATATATATATATATATATATATATATATATATATATATATATATTCCCGCCACCTTTTAATTTGTGTAGGGCCCCCCTATGGAAGAGATGAAATTTGGTAAATGGGGCTCATTTTCGAGGCACCTCATACTATCAAAGTGGGGTCAAATTTTGGGCAAATTTTTTTTCTGACCCGACCTTTAAGGGGGTGGTGGGGGGCGGAAAAGGAATAAAACTTTTCCAAACCGGTTTTAAATAATGTTTCGGTCAATTATCTACAACATATCCAAAATTCAGCTTCCTAGGATGATTTGGTGGGAGTAGAGGGGGGAAAAACGATTTTCGCTGGATCTAACAGGCCCCCAACCCCCCAGAATTAACGTAGAGGGTTGAAACTTGGTGTGTTGATAAAGTTCGTACCTAGGTTGTGCTTTTTGGAGGTTTTAATATTTTACCCCCACCCCCCTCATTTTTAAGCTACAATTTCATGCATTTTCGACGTTTTCGAAGTTTGTACCACTCGCACAGGTCACCCGAATAAACCTAGAGGGCTGAAATTTTGTATTCGGATTGAGTTAGTATCAAGGGGGTGCCTTTTGGGAGTCTCGACTTTCAAACCCTACCGCCACCATTTTTATACCCAAAAGAACATGATTTTTCTTGTTTTTTAACAGTTTCGTTCGGGTCAAAATCTCCCCAAATAAACCTAGAGGGCTGAAATTTTGTGTACAGGTTAAGCTAATAGCCAGACACTGTTTTTTGGGGGTTTCAACTTTTAACCCTTACCCCCACGATTTTTACGCCAATTTTTCCTTAATTTTTTTGCTTGTTTTCTAACACGTCTAGAGAATCTCTAAGGAAACCTAGAGGGCTGAAATTTTGTACGTGTATTCAGTTAGTATCCAGGTAGTACCTTTTAGGGAGTCCACATTACTTTTCCCCCCACTTCTTCCATTTTTACATCGGAATTGAATGCTATTGTTAAATGTGTTTTAAATGCATTACTTTTATTCTAAATACAAGTAGGCGAATAGTAATTTTAAAAAATTTAAAAAAAAGTGAATACAACTTTTTAACAAATGAAATACATACATATTAAGTAGTTTGAAAATGTTATTAAAGTCACTGTTTATTTATAAGTTAGGAATTTTGGATTTTTATTATTTATAAAATAGAAATTTTGGATTTTTTTTGGAAAGAAAAAATATCTTTATAAAAGCCTTCCAGTTTACTATTTAAGTTCCTTTTTTAATATTTAAAAATAAAACACAAAGGCAATTGGCGGATAAGCATGAATAGAAATGCCGTCGTACGAATTGTGTTGGCTTTTTCCCTGTTAACTGCTATCGGCACAAAATTGAAATTTACTGAGATTCAGCCCTTAAAAACTTAAAACCTTTTTTTAAAGCCCCGATCAACCGGACACTCATCATCAGTTTTGAAACCACCAAAATTACAAATGGCTTGTGGACTTTCAATTATATTTTGTTTGTAGACACTCAATACCGAAGATGAAAGGAAAAATTCGACTTCCGTGATGGGGCTCCGCTGCTCACGGCGTTTTTAAAAGCTTTTATTTAACTTGATATGTTAGTATGTTGGTTTAGATCAAATCTTGGAATCAAAATTTAGACAGGTTCTAACTGAGCTAGAGGTTTCAAATTTTGCATAAGTGTCTAACCTTGATGACAATGCAATATTGTATAATTAGTTTTTCCCTAATTCGCCCCAAACCAAAATTGTTGATTTTTAGTCTTGTGCAACTTTTTGACATTTCCAATTGTCAAATATTGTCCATTGATTTTACATTGCAATTTTTTGTTTCCATAGTTATGTCTGATTAGGGTAAATTAACCGATTAAAATATAGGTAAAAAAATTACTTCTTTAATTTTTTTTTTTAATTAATTGTAATCACACTAAAAAGTAGAAAATAAAATAAAGTAAAAAAATGTTTTTTAAGAAAAAGCTTTTATTTAAAAATGGGCTAAAAAAAATAAAATAACTTTTGAGTGAAGTTTGAAGCAATATGCAACATAATTTATAAAAGTTTAAGGCGTTTAATTAAATTTGGTAACTACTGAAAAGTAAAATAGCTACACTTATATCCAAAACATAAATAATTAATGATAACGCCTCAAGCTTTTATAAATTATGTTCCATATTGCTTCAAACTTCACTCAAAAGCTATTTTATTTTTTTAGCCCATTTTTAAATAAAAGCTTTTTCTTAAAAAACATTTTTTTACTTTATTTTATTTATTATTGATTTAATTTCTGAAGCCATAGCGTTCATCCATTCCTCTTTGTCTGGACCGGCCATCGCATCTTTTATAGCGATTTCTGAAAGAAATGCATAATTTTCAATTTCAGTTCGATTAACAACATCCTCACCTTTTAATTTGTATTCTTTTTTGGGCCGTCCCGGTTGACCGGTTCGCACAATTTTTGGTCTTCCAGGACCACGTGAAACACGCCGCTCATGTATGTTATCGACTTGGTCATTGTCATCATTTTCATTGTTTTCGCCAACGTTTTCAGATTCAGTTTCGATAGGTAGTATTTCTACATATACTGGCATTTCTTTTTCATTTATACTCACATTTTTTTCTTTTGAATCTAGAAATTTTACATCCCTTGAAATTTCAACTTTCTTCCTCTGTGTGATCCAAATTCTGAAACCTTTACTACAGTCAGAATATCCTAGAAAAATTCCTTTTAAACCTCTTGGCTCAAATTTCCCTTTATTTAAACTTTTATTCAGTATTACTACTTCGTTGCCGAATATTTTCAATTGACTCAAGTCGAATATACTTTTGTTCCAACATTCATATGGAGTTTTACCATTTATACTTTTAGAAGGACTTCTATTTCTAATAAAATTCGCCGTATTTACGGCTTCCGCCCAGAATGATTCAGGAAGATTCGCCTCAAATAGCAGGCAACGAGCAGTTTCAATTAGGGTTCTATTCTTCCTCTCCGCCACGCCATTTTGTTCTGGAGTGTTAGGTACCGAGAGTCTTCAAAGAATTCCTTGTTCTTTTAAAAAAACGTCAAATGCTCCGTTTATATATTCACCACCATTATCGCTCTGTAAATATTTAATTTTCTTCCCTTTTAATTTCTCCATAGTACGAACAAAAACTTTGAAATATTCTAAAACTTCATTTTTTGACCTCATAAATCTGACTTCGGTCCATCTTATCGCATCATCTATAAATGTGACAAAGTATTTTGCACCACCTATAGACTGCACTCTCGTCGGCCCACAAACATCGGAATGAATAATCTCTAATTCCTCTGTTCGTCTGTCTGATTTCTTAGGAAACGGGAGTTTCGTCATTTTCGCTTTAGCGCAAATATCACAATTCAATGAGTCAGTACTTTTAATATTAATACCTTTTATATACCCCTTTCTGCAAGCCTCAGCCATATCGTAAATATTTAAATGACCGAGTTTCCGGTGCCATTCCTCAATCACGTTCATACATAAATCCGCCGGATTGACATTTTTATTTTTACTGGTTTCTTGTACTGCACCCTCATCCATATCACGCACAAAATATAAGTTATCGTATCGCTCGGCAATTAATTTGATATTGCCTTTTAAATCGCGCACTGTAGCATAGTTCCGTTCGAATAAAACATTGTAACCTTTGTCCGTAATTTTGCTAACTGACAGTAGGTTTGAACGTAATTCTGGTACATATAACGCGTCATCTACTTGAAATGAAAATTCTTTATCGAGCACTTTCGCATTAAATTCAACAGTTCCTTTTGCGATTATATCGGCGCACTGATTAGTTGCTAGATTTAGTTTGCCGCGATTATGATCGCTAATATTCGCGAATTTTTCCAAATTTTTACATAAATGTGATGTGGCACCACTGTCTAAACACCAACGAGAATTGTCCTCTACACTTAATGTATTTGAACTTAAAGCAACATGTTTAGCAGTTTGTCGAGATTTGAATTTTCCACACTCATTTGCTTTGTGACCGATTCTTTTACATTTAAAACACCTCATTTGAAAAATTTTTGCGTTATGACTATTGTTGCGTCCACCACTGCCTTCATTGTGACTATTGCGTTTATCAAAATTACGCTTGAAATTTTTAGTAACAATTAATGCGTCATCGCTACGTTCGACGTTACCGCGCACTTCACTATTACGTACTTGGCTCTCTTCAATAATTTTTATTCGAAGCGCCTCCGGGTCCGGTAATACGTCTCGTGATTCAATTGCTATGCGAAAATTTTCGTAGCTAGAAGGCAAGCTATACAAAATCATGACAGCCAATAAATCTTTGTTAATTTCGACTTCCATTTCACTAAGTTTGTCTACGATATCAAATAATTTTCGAAGATGTTCTCGCACATCTGTGCCTTCTGTCATTCGGTGTAACATTAGGTGCTTTAACAGAGTAGCCTTACGTGCAGGTCCTGCAGATTGATAAGTTTCTTCCAGCTTTCTCCACACCTCCTTCGAAGTTCTACACCCTTTAATGATTTTTAATTCACTTGGACTTATTGATAAAATAATATCCGATTTAGCCTTCGCGTCATGTTTGATCCAATCATTAACGGCCGCTGAATTTGAATGATCTTCAGCTAGTACGGTACATGGGTATTCGCCACTAACATACTGCCAGGCATCGTTTTTAACCAATAATGCCTCCATTTGAATCTTCCAGGTATCGAAATTATCTTTCGATAAACTTTCGATCCTAATGACGCTATTTGTTGTACTCATTTTAATATATAAACACAACACCACATAAACGTATAATTTATTATTAACTTTATTTCGCCTTTTCTGGGCCCATAACCTGTTAGTCAAAAGTCTAAACAAAGTTACGCAGTAAATTAATAAAAATTATACACAGACAAAATTGTGATGATTTATTTTATTATCAAAACAAAACAACAACCTTCAATATTTAATATTTTGTATCTAATGGTGATTTACACTGTATCGTGGCTTACTACATAATAACTGTGTGTCCAATACTCGCTGTAGATTCAGGGCCAATATATATATATATATATATATATATATATATATATATATATATATATATATATATATATATATATATATATATATATATATAGGATGTTATTACATTTATTGTTGTTAAAGTGGTGTTTTTCTAGGGATGGGTTCTTAGATAAAACACTTGTTGTTTTAAGTAAAAACAAAACATTTCACAGTTTATTAAAGTAAAAAAAGAAATGGTAAAATACATGAAAATATAAAAAAAAATACACAAAATTTAAATAAAATAACTGATTAAACAATCGTCTTAATTAATACGTCTTAAGTCGTCTTAATTTGTTGACCGTCCTCTTTCACTGTCGTCATACGTTTCTCTATTCGTTTTTTCGTCGTCATTGTCCGCGGTTGTTGTCGTCATACGTAAGTCCCCCGGCCGTTTTAGTCGCGTCATTTAACAACAGTCCCCACATCTCGGCCATTCTGCGGCTCATTTGCCTCAGATGAATAATAATCCCCATCCGTTGCTTCGTCCCACGGCTTCATAAATTCTGCGACAGTCGAAGAGTTCCTTGGCCCTTCACCATCGCCGATTTTCAAGACATCATATCTATCATTCGGTTTTACTTTTGTAATTTTATACGGTCCTAAAAATTTTGGGTATAGTTTCATACTTGTACCAAATTGTGTTCGTTTAATTGCTACAATGTCCCCCTCTTTATATTTATGAGCAATCTTTCTCTTTTTATTAAAAGTTTTTCTATTTTCTTCCCGAATTGTATCTATAGCTCTTTTTGCATTTTCTCGCAGTTCTTCTCTTTCATCTTCAAAAATTTTTTGATTCACTTCTTCCAGTATTTCGGCTATTTCAACATCTTCCTCCCGCTTCATATCGACACCAAACATCAGTTTAAATGGGTTTGTACGCACGCTTCTATTATATGATGTAGTTATGGGAATAATCACTCTTTCTAGTGAGTTGAATCTTTTGAATCCGCTCACTGTGGTGAATCGATTCAATGAATTGAATCACTCACTCACTTGATACTATTGGCTCACTTGCCTTTATGAATTGAATCACTCACTCTCTCACAACTGATTGGCACAACTTCAAATATGAATCAACAAACCAATACACTCATGTGGTACACTCACTCACTCAAGTGAATGAGTGTTTGGGTAAAATTATTATAATAGAATAAAATTAAAATTTTTGAAAATTTTAGAAAAAAATTGCCTCTAGTTGGAACAAAATTTGTACATTAATATATGTACTTAAAATAATAATAATTAAATAACTTAACTAATAATAATAATTTTATTGTTAGAATTAATGCACGTAACCATCACAAAAAATTAAAAAAAAAATACAACATTAAAAATCCACAGTTAAAAATAGATAAAAATGAAAAATATGGATTGTTAAAAACTACAGTAATATTATGTAGGGAGATATCCACTTAATGTTGTTTTGAAGAAAGACTAATTTTTGGAGACCTGATAATCTGATAATAAACGGGTAAATTTTATTTTAAAAATCTGAAAATATTGTAAGATAAAATACATATTATATTTTTTCTTAGAATCACATATTTTAATATCTGTACTTATAGTGTATATAAAATGAGGTATGTTTTTTATTTAGATTAAATTACTTTATTACTTTATTAGGCACTTGGCCTAAATTTGATTTAAAATTTGTTTTATGCCTTTTAAAAAATAGGGATAATAAAATTTTTAGATCTAAAAAATATCAAGTTTAGTATTCGCATAAACCTACCGTAACCATACCATAGTATCATTAGTATTATCGTATTATATACGATATATAAGTACCTACACGTTACATACAGTTAAACACATGTTTGTGGGATTTTTTAACAAATCTCTGTCTATTGTAATAGCTAAACTGAAGTACAGATGGAAAACTGAATAGAATCTTATATGTATGCAATACACTTTTAAGTGAGTGAGTGAGTGAGTGATACACATAATTATATTCTTTCAACTCACGAGTTGAAAGAGTCGATTCAATTCTTTTTGACTGATTCAATTCAGTTAGTCACTTGAGTGATTCAACTCAGTGAATTGAATCACTCACTCACTAGCCATCACTAATATGATGCATTTAGATGTTTTTGTAATTTGTCGACGTGTTTGAACCACTCCGCTGGTTTATTAATACTCATTCGTCTTAATGCTGAAGTCACAATCTGAACCATTATTTCGGCTTGTCCATTCCCTCTTGGAACACCGGTAGTGATTTGTATATGGTCTATATTTTTGTTCCGGCAATATTCTTGTAATTCTTTTGCTGTAAATGCTCCCCCTTATCTGTTATTATTCGTCGTGGATTTCCGAATGAACTTTGTTGTACGTTAACTTTTTTATGACTTCATTCGCTGTAAGCGTCTTCGTTGGATAGATCCAAATAAATTTTGTAAAAGAATCAATAACCAACAGTAAGTGTTTGTAATTTTTTCTGGTTGATTCAAATGGTCCACAATGATCCAAATGGTATGTGTCCAATGGTAAGTTCTGCTGTGGTATAGGATTCAAATACCCTTCTTGTTTTCCTTGTTTTCTATTCCCTAAAATGCATAGTATGCACACTGCAATATATTCATCAATTTTCTTTTCCAGTATAGGAATGTAATATTTTTTGAAATTGCTTCTTTAGTTTTATTGTGTCCAAAGTGTCCTGGCTCATGTGCGTTCCTTATTAATTCGATTTGCAACGGTTTCGGTATAACTAACAAATTCACACCATCTTCTTCTTTGTAAAGTATACCATTTTCGCCATTTTCTATCAAATAATTTTCATATACTTCATTTTTCAGAATTTTTCTGATAGCTTTTAATCCACTATCCTGTTCTTGAGCGGCTTGAACTCGTCTTAAAAAATCAGCTTCTATTGTAGCAACAACTGGGTATCGACTAAGAGCATCTACATGTTTTAAACGCGTTCCAGCACTATGTTCAATTACGTAGTCATACTCCTCAAACAAAAGTGCCCACCTTGCAACTCTTGTTGTTAAATCCTTTTTTTCCATCGTTTTTTGGAATGCTGAACAGTCTGTTACTATTTTGAATTTTAACCCTAGTAAATATATCCGAAATTTCTTTAGTGCTTATATGATGCACAAAACCTCCAACTCGTAACTACTGTATTTTTCTTGAGTAGGCGTCGTTTTTCTACTCATGTAGTAAACAGGATGTAATTTACTATCTTCTTCTGATTCTTGAAGCAAAACAGCTTCAAATCCATGTCGACTTACATCTGTATGTAACTCTGTTCTACTATTTTGATTATAAATACGTAATTGTTAACGCTTCCCTTATTAATACGTTTAGAATTTTCCCTTTTCTTTGTTCTTTCTAGTCATTTGTGACTTGTGAGATGACTTAAGAATCACCTCTATGTGTTTAAAATTAAAGATTTAATTTTGTGCACATATTTACAAAAATTACATTGACTGTGCATTACATAATGTTATGCATAGGTACAAACAACTTAAAATTTAATTTTTTCTGTAATATTCTTATCAGTTAGTAGTAAAATTTCAGATAGTAGAGATCGTTTTCAATATAGTTTCAACCGCTTTTAGAAATACCGTCAAATTTTTTCTTTGTTCGTTTCTGTTTTTTTTTTTGCATTAAAGAATAGTGATTAAATCTTTAGTCAATTTCATATTATTCTTCGGTGAAATATCTTTAGAAATATTATTATTATATACGAATATATAAATTTAAATTATTCACGTGGTATGAATCGTATGTGATCTCCCAGTCCTTTGTTCCCTGTTTTTCCATCTGCCATTGTGTGCTAAATGTGGAAGAAACGTGGAGAAGCCGCTTCATACCCGTGGTAATTTTTGTATCTATTGCTTATTTTCGATTCGAAAAATTTTGGTTTTTTTTTTGCAATTTAAAATTTTTATTAAATTAGTTAGGTATAGAATTTACAGTCCATTCTGCTTTTAAAACAAAATAGTAGCCATTTACAAAACAGTAATACAGGTTGTGAACTAAGTATTTGCTTTAGTTTTTCAAAAGTTTCTTCCTGTGGCGCTTCAAATTTAAATGTAACTTCGGTTTTTAATAAATCGCTTAGAGGTTTCGCAATTGTTGAGTAATGTGGCACAAACTTTCTAAAATATCCACTTAACTCTAGAAAACTCTGTATCTGTTTAATTGTCGTTGGTCTTGGAAATCGTTTGATAGCTAACGTTTTATCTGCTGAGGGCTGAATTTTCCCATTTTCTATAACATGTCCTAAAAATTCAATGCGACCTTTTAGAAATTGACATTTTTTAAAATTTATATCCAGTCCATATTCCTTAGCTGTATTTAACACTAATTTTAAACGTTCAACACCCTGTTCCTCGTCCTCCGACGGTATCATGACGTTATCCATCTACGGAATAGCGTATCCTAGGTTCATTAATGGCTTGAAAATTTGGTAAATAAATCTCTGAAAGACAGTTGGACTGTTGCATAAACTAAACGGTACAACACAAAATTCATATTGGTTGTTATGAGTTACAAACGTAGTATAGCGGCGGCTCTCTTCTTGAATCGGTACGTGAAAAAATCCATTACGTAGGTCTATTGTACTAAATACTTTAGCTTTTTGTAGTTTATCCAAAATGTCTTGTATTAATGGAAGTGGATGGAAATCGATCTCATACAATTTCCTTATTTATTTTTCTATAATCAATACATAATCTCGTCGTATTGTCTTTTTTCTTAACTGGCACTATGGGGCTTGCGAATTCTGATGTGCTAGGTCTTATGATTCCATTTTGCAACCATTCGTTCACTTGCTTGTCTACTTCTTGTCGTTCATTTATAGGCAATTTTCTTGGACTCTGATAGATTGATTCTTCGTCCTTCAAAATAATTTTCATTTCAATGTTTGTGGATTTAGTTTTATACGCCGTTATCATTTCTTTAACTTCTTCCTTGCATTTTTGTTTTTTAATATGAGAAAGGTCGATTGCGACGTTTTCTTCATTCAGCACTATTTGCATCAGGAAGTTCGATTTTTCCTTTTTATGAAGTGCAATACCTTCATTTGTGATTATTACATCAACTTCTTTGAGTACTTTGTTTCCTATGATGGCTGGAAAATTCGTAGCTCGACTTGAAATAATATGAAAATTAAGTTCAAGTATTTCTCCATTGACAGTAGCGTTGTAGCTGAAAGATCCCAAAGTTTCGGTTTTATTAAAGCCCAAATCATAAAGCGGTAATTTTATTTTCCAGTAATGGGATAGAATTAAAATGTTGATGGTATACATCCTCCCGTATCCCATTAATATTACTTCCCGTGTCGAACAATGCTCGTAGTTTCACACTATTTATTTCTAATGTGACGTAATTTTTTGCCTCAACAATACTGTTTACGACAGGAGCTGCTTTATTTGATGGCGTGGCACCCGAACAATTTGAAGAAATGTGTCCAAAATTAGTACATTTAAAACACTTCATTCCTTTTTCTTCTCGGGGCAATTTGCCGACTTATGTCCTTTCCCACCACAATTATAACAATTTTTATCATTTTCGGCCGTTCTAAATTGACGTTCAAATTCTCTTTTGGCAGGTATTTTTCTTTTTGTAAACTGATTTGTATTCGAAGTTCGTCGAAAGATTTCTGTATTTATTGATTTCATGCTGTTGTATATTTTAATCTTTTCCTTTAATTCTGCAAAATTTTTCGCTCCGTATAATACAGTTTTATTAACAGTTTCATCTGGAATGCCATCAATTATATACTGAATTACTGAAGCAGTTTCAATGTTTGCACGACTTGCAATTTCACGCATGCATATGACATATTCATAAACAGTTTCATCCTGATGTTTTCGTCGATTCGTCAGTTTTTTATGAATTTCTGCACTACTTACTTTAATTTCGAATTCTTCTAACAATGCACGCTTTAATTTATTCCAACTATTAATACCCCTTTCAGACTGAATAAATAGTTTAGTATATAATTGTTTAGTTTAGTAAATAGTTCCTTTTAATAATTTTTTTGCAAAAATTAGTTTCTGTAGGTTACTCCATCTAGTTAATTCAGCTGTTTCCTCGAAATCGTCAATCCATTTATTGATTGGATAATCATCTTTTTCGGTAAATGATCTAATTGAATCTTCCACATCTCGAAATGTTAGGACGAATTCGGGAGTTCGTAGAGAATTTTCTCTCTTACTTCGTTTCCTTTTTCTTGATATGTTAGCCTGACTTTTTATACTACTTTTACGTTCGGAAGATACCCCATCGTCATCATCAATTCCGTCATCCTCATCTTCGAATTCCTGATAATCTTCATCTTCAGGTTCCTCTTCATCCTCATCTTCAGGTTCCTGGTCATCCTCATCCTCTGGTTCTTGTTCGTCCTCTTTGTTTAAATTTGTTATATACAAACAAATTCTGATTGCCAACTCATCCACTTCTCCTTTGTAGTCAATGTTTAAAATATGGCACACCGACACTAGATCGGCTAATGAGAATGTCTTTATTTGCTCAATTTTATTATTAAATTCATCTGAATTTTCCTCAAAATTAAATCCACTGAATGATTTCAAGTTTTTTCGTTGTTGGCGAGGTTAACCCTCGTCACCAAACGCTATTAAATGTAAAGCTTTTATAGCTTTCAAAGAACCATGTGTAAGGTTAAGACTAACTTTGTAAATGTCGTTTAACGTCTTCATTTTGAAATGGTCAATAAAATATTGAAAATATTGAAAATTTATCTTTAAGCAAAATTCGTGTGATATTATAACAGAATATAATGTTCCGTCTTACATTAATCCGTATCGTCTTAAAATATCACAAAATGTTCACTTTAAACAAATTTACTCGTCTTTACTAAAATCGTTTTGAGAACTCTATTTACTTCAACGGCTTTAATATTTTTCGTCCTTACGTCTTTAATATTTTGCGACTGTGTTTTGTGTTTCGTCTTACAACCTTACAACGTCCTAGTAGTTTTATTGTTAAGTAAAATTAAATTTATTATTAGGTACCAATCGGAAAAAATATCAATTATATAATTGTATCAAATATAGTGATAATCCCGATTTCTGTCAGTTATTTTATTTTTAACAAAAGCATATTATAATAATAATTGATTAAAATAATAATAATATAATTTCCAAAATAAAAAGGTTAATGAACTTTTTCAAATTTACAAAAGAGGTCAATAAACCAAAATTCTTTTACAAAAAAAAGTTACCATTTAAAATTACAGGATAAAGAAAAAAAACCATGTTTCACTAATATAATAAATAGCTAAATACAATAGTGTCCTTTTATAAAGTAATAAAAAAAGACTATTAGTTCATAATATGTAGGTATTGTTAACACATCATTAACAAGTGGTTTACCTACTCCGTAAAAAAATATGTATCTTTTTACTCTTAAAATAACATCTGTTTATCGTTACATCTGCATACCTCATACACGACAATCACAGCATCCAACATGATCGAAAGCAGTGGACATCGGCCACATCGGCGAACACACGAACTAGTGGACCAAAGGATAATTTCAGTTAGCGAAGACAACAACCAACATCACCATACATTCCCATCTAGCGTTCGGTTGGTTAAATAATATTGGTAGCGGTGAAACCAATCGTCAGTTTGTTACTTCGACTGATATGTACCATATGTACTTTAGTAACTATGTAATAGTAATTAAGACATGCGTACTCACTGTCTTTGATTACACGGCACACACGCGTGGTATTTCCAATGTTTATATTAACTTGTTTATATTTGAATGTTTTTGTTTATGTCTGGAATAATTGATCCAGTCTGAACTTGCATGCACGTCTTTATAAAATTAAGTGCTCACTCTTTAAAAATTATAAGTGAACAAATAAAATACGTACACAAATGTTCCAAAATTGTCGGTTACTTCTTTCGTGAAACAAAGAAAAGTTGTTCATTTTTCCACTTACACGTCTTATATTAGTTTTGATTAACAGTTTTTGTGAATCGTCACTTAAATAGTAAAACACATTTAGCTTTTCACTCTCTTTTACTTCTTTTAACACAATTTTTTCGTCTTTAATCGGCACAAAAAGTTAATTCTTTCACTTTAAAACTGCTACTTTAGTCTTTACTTAATCGAGTTTTATCCCGGTAGAGCCTCCAAAAATTAATGTAGATGTTATTACATTTATTGTTGTTAAAGTAGTGTTTGTCTAGGGATAAGTTCTTAGATAAAACACTTGTTGTTTTAAGTAAAAACAAAACATTTCACAGTTTATTAAAGTAAAAAAAGAAATGGTAAAATACATGAAAATATAAAAACAAACAAAAAAAAAAAAAATACACAAAACGTAATTAAATAAAATAACTGATTAAACAATCGTCTTAATTAATACGTCTTAAGTCGTCTTAATTTGTTGACCGTCCTCTTTCACTGTCATCATACGTCTCTCTATTCGTTTTTTCGTCGTCATTGTCCGCGGTTGTTGTCGTCATACGTAAGTGCCCCGGCCGTCTTAGTCGCGTCATTTAACAACCGTCCCCACATATACTGTGTGAGTTTTTCGGGAGTTGCCATTTTTATTACAGCCAAACTGTTGATTTAATCGAAAAATTGTTCAAATAAGAGTTGTAGATATCGACGGGGGCAACCAATTGCGATAATCAGGAGTTTTATAGCTCTTATAGTTTTCGAGCTATGATACAAACTTACCTTTTTTTAAATGGAATAGTATACTTATTTGTTGATAAAAATTATACAGTAAAGCAACAGAAATAAAAAATAAAAAAATAAAAATTTTTATCTTAATTTTTTTTTCAAATTTTGCAACTTCCGCGCTTAAAAGTGATTTATTTAAGTTAATTTTGTGGAATTTAAGAGTACTTTATTCAAACAGTCATCGTTATTTACGTTAAATAATTGTGCAGCTAAACAGTAATTGTATTTATGCTACACAGATGGCTGTAGATGGCTTTACGGTATACAACACAAATGACTAATTCAAAATGTCAGCTCTTTAAATACCAAAATTTTATTAATTTTTATTCAATATTTTGTGTTTATATTGATTTACAACTAAAATTTATCTACCTGGAATGTAACTAATTAAAAAAATAAATTAAGAAAACGCGGAACGTCATTAAATGGTAAAAAAAAACTGACCTTGTTTTAAGCAATTTTTTTTACAATATTTCGATAATTTATTTAATTCAGTTTTAGGTACTTTATTGGAGTATTTCTAATAACTTATTATTGTGTTTATTGAAGATAGAATAACGATTTTATTCTCATATTTAATTCAGTTTCATGGAAGTTTTCGAAATGACATAACCTCTAATATGTTCCTATTCATTGTTATTTTAAAAGGTAAGGGTAATTCCACAATTTAAAAATAAAATTATTTACAATCTAAGTAACGAAAATTTTTATTTCAGAGGATTCTGTAAAGCTTTGGTTCAGTATGAAGTTAATATAAAATTGCCAAAGCATGGTACTTCTGTGGAAAAAATTCAAGAAATAGAAAAGTTAACGCGACGAAACTGCCCCTAAAAATTTGCCACCCGGGGCCTCTGCCCCGCGTGCCCGTAATGTAAATCTACCACTGGTTATACGTAACTACTAGCAGGGCTGGGAAAAATGGTTCATAGAAATTAAAATAGAAAATGGAAAATGGTTTTCAAAAATGCATTTAAAATACAAAATGGAAAATGGTTTTGCTGAACATATTTAAAATAGAAAATGGAAAATAGCTATTTAAAATGGATTATAAAATGCCAAATAGGGTTTCCGATCTCTGGCCAAAAAATCGATCTTGTGGATCGATTCGAATCGTCAAACTAAAAATCGATGCAGGAGAAAAGCGGCTTACAAAAGATCGATCTGACGAAAATCGATTCAATTTTTGTACTTGCAGAAAATAAAAGATATATAAAAGTTTTAATGAAGTTTCTTATTGGTTCATCATAAATCAGTTTTTAATTTTTTTTGAAGATGAACTGCTGAATTTAATATGAATAAAATGGTTTCCAGTTTGCGCTAAAAGTGTCACATAATTCCAAAATTTGACTCAATTTTATATAAATGAATCATAAAAGTGGTAAAATTATTTGACAACAAAAATAGTTAAATATTTTTTTCAATAATTTTGAAAAAATATCATATTTTTACTAAAAATATCCTAATTTAAATTCGAAAAGATCGATCTCCGATCCCGTAAATTTTTCACGATCTCTGTATCGATTTACTCTCCAAAGAATCGATTCGAAAAATCGAAGATCGGCTCTCCAAAAATCGATTTTCGATAAAATCGAATCGAGATCGGAAACCCTAATGCCAAATGCTTTTTTTACTTTAAATTCTATAAATTTTTTTATCAATATTAAAAAAAAAAGTTAAGAAAATTTTAAACGTACTGAAATTAAATAAAGGCAGTCTTTTGAAAAAATTTTGTAAAGTTTACATGATATGAAAACGAAATTTAACTCTTGAAATATTGTTACTTTAAAATATTGTAAAATTTAATTCAGCCTTGACATATTCAAACCTTGACTACCCTACAACTGCGACTTCTAAATTATGAAAATCATCTACTTGTAACACAAAACATTTTTTATCGCCGTGTCTTAAAGATAATAGTACACAACTTGAGTCAGAAAAGTTTGATTTAAGAGAACTACAACTCTAGTAATAAATTTAACTCCCGTGACTTTGCAACTCGAGTTATAAAAAATTTGAATTATTAAATAAACTTACATTTAATTTACAATTTGTTAGACTTCAGATCGTTCAGTTCGAGTTCTATAATTTATGCACATAAATTTGAGTAAACATGCATTTTCATTTTAAATGTAAAATGGATTCAAATTTTCTTTTTAAATACAAAATGGAAAATGGTTTGATCGCACTTATTTAAAATAGAAAATGGAAAATTCCATTTTGTATTTTAAATACATATTTAAATTGAAATCATTTTAAATAGCTCCCAGCCCTGATCAATAGAAAATTATTTTATTGTAAAACTGTATAACAATTAAGAATGTTTGGGAGGTACAATCGGAGGTAAAAGTACATGAAATTAGAAATTCGTGAATAATTGCGTTGTATAATAAACTATGAGGTAAAAAAATAGTTATCTTTGTTAAATAATAGCTATCACTACAACTGATTGTACAATACATCAAACTATAGCTCTCAGCTGACTATAAGAGCTGAGTACATTCTGAGGATTTTTCGGAGGAATTTCAATATGCTACGAGACGATTGAAAATTTAGTAGAATGTTCCTCATTAAATACTAAGGCCCCTGTGAAAATTTCAAACCGATTCACTAAGCCGTTAAAAAGTTATTTAATCTGTTCTGTTTTCGAATTTCGATAAGAGTACGTGTAAAATTAATAACGTTTTTTTAATAACTTTTTAACGGCTTAGTGAATCGGTTTGAAATTTTCACAGGGGCCTTAGTATTTAATGAGGAACATTCTACTAAATTTTCAATCGTCTCGTAGCATTTTGAAATTCTCCGAAAAATCCTCAGAATGTACTCAGCTGAGAGCTATAGTTTGATGTATTGTACAATCAGTTGTAGTGATAGCTATTATTTAACAAAGATAACTATTTATTTACCTCATAGTTTGTTATACAACGCAATTATTCACGAATTTCTAATTTCATGTACTTTTATCTCCGATTGTACCTCCCAAACATCCTTAACAGAAATTATGATTTTTTAATAAAACAGTAATTTGAATTTACATTATATATTTATTTTTATTATTTAATAATTTGTAAATTAATAATCACAAAGTGATTGAAAAAATTATCCGGATCGGCCGGGAATCGAACCCAGGATCTCCTGGTAACTAGCCAGGTGTGCTATCCATTACACCACCGGTCCTTTGCTCGACAGGCGTCCGATACAGACAACATTCAACCACCTATGTGTATGTACTCTCTATAATGCGAGAAGCAGTTACAATTTTTCAATTTCAAATATTATCGAGTGCTTGTCAAACACTACTACATATGACAGACTTTTGTCTGCATTTTAAACACACGCAGTATTCATATGTTCACTTATCGTTCAGCTAAACTGAAACTTTAAGCACTCGACTTCCTTGGTTAACATGACCAAAAACCACATATGTAAATTAAAATTCACCAAGTGATTGAAAAAATTATCCGGATCGGCCGGGAATCGAACCCAGGATCTCCCTTTGAAGAAAATTTTTGTACATATTTTATTTGACATTCGTAACTGACTAACTAATTTTATTTTGGAAAAATTAGCCTTGAGGTGAAGATAGTTATTCCCATTTTCTTCATGTATCAGGCGTCTGTACATTGGGGTATAAGTAGATTGCTGCAAGCGATTTAGACGGGCGTCTTTTAATGAGTTTTCATATTTTTGAATAATTTCGGTCAGCATTCTTTTTGTTTTGAACATGTCCTGCGCTTCCCACAAATCCTCGTAACCAAGTTGAGTCAACTTTTGTTTTAAAGATACAACATAGTTTGAGTTTTTGTAGGTTGGGTCATCAGATAGTTCCTTTAGTTTTGCATAGCATACTTTGGGGATTCTCTCGTCTGTCATATTCAGCAAATGACACCACCATATCAACATACGTTTTAAAACAAGTGTAGCCAAGTGTGGACAGTTCACCTCCGACCTCACTACATAATCAGGTGTCGTCATTGATAATTGTAGTAGATTTTTCCAGTACTGTGTTTGTACTTTTTCCAGTACTTGTACATATTCTACCACCTATATTTCACAAGCATACAGCAATGTCGATCGAACTATGAAGTCGAAAAGGGTTTTCTTGGTTTCCCAACAGTTTGATTTTGAGATTGACAGTATCGATTTTGATTTTTCGGCTGCTGTTCGTGCTTTTGAAATAAAATGGTCGCAACAGTTTTTAAAACTACCCGATGCAGAAAATGGTACACCTAGATATGTGTACGTTTTAACTTTTTCAATTTCCACATTATTTAGCGTAAATTTCCCATGTTCTTTTAATTTTGGTGATTTATGAAAAATTACTAATTTCGATTTGCTTATATTTACTGTCAGGTGATTTTTTATGCAATATTCCGAGAACACCTCAAGTTTATCCTATACATCATTAAAATATGTTCCAAACATGATCAGATCGTCTGGTCAGATTACTGGAAAATAAATTAAGGTTATGAATATTTTTAAAATACATCTTTTTCAGACGTATTGTTAAAATACATACCATACATACTTAAAAATTTTTATATTAAAAATATTTTTTTGGGCAATTTTTTTACCTTTTTTAAAAAAAGAGTTTAAAAATTTAACAATTTAAATTTAAAAAGGAGCTGTCATATTATTTATGACAGCTCTACGATACTATCCAGATATGCCATCTATAATTTACTTTCAGAGATTTTTAATAATGACATTTTCACATGTACTAAATTTTGACTTCTTTAATATGGTGTACAATTAAATATTATAACAACATTTGTAATTTGATAACCTGTTTAATAAATATTAAGTTGAATATTTGAGGAAAAACTACAAATTATTTTGATAATTAATGTATTTAATTAATAAATTTTCTGTTACTGTAAGAGGCTAATGTGAATATACCATTACAACTTATTTCGTATTTTTTTTAGTATAAATTGAAAATAAATCGTATTTTTTGCGTTCGTTTAAACAAACCTGACCACGGGTTTTTAAAATTAAAACTTAAAAATGCAATTTCTCAAAAATTTGAAATAAAATAATGAATATTTTAGCATAATTGGTAATTTGAAGTAATAAACTAATTTTTAAGAAACATCTCAACATATGTTCCCATTTGAAAAAAAAATTTTTTTCTATTCCAAAAAAACCGTAAGTCCTAGAAGTCTGGAACAATTTTTCGTGAATGGCCCCCTCTTTTTTGAATATTTTTTGTGTAAACTTTTTTTCGATTAGATGCATATTTTAGGAATAAATCGAATGGCAACTCCCGAAAAACTCACACAGTATATATTGTGATGATTTATTGATTAGGTAACAATATATAGGGTAAATGGTATAGTTATTGGACAGTTAAGAAAAATTTTCAAAACAAAGTATAGAAAAAGTACGTGTTGTAGCTTTATTTTTAACAAAAAAATTCATAAATAAAGTAAGACCTGTCTATTTTAATGTGCCATATAAAACTTTCATATTACATATGGGTAAGTCTCTGAAAAAAAAAAAAAAAAAAATAAAGTTGTGCGTGTAGAAAAATACAGTTATTGGACAGAAATTTCATGTATTAATTTTTGGCGTATTTCCACAATCCACAAGTTCTGTAGATACTAGAAGGCATTGTTTAACTAAAAAATCAGGAAGTTTGCTTTACTAGTCTATAAGCCTTTTAATTTTCAAAAGAGAGTGTCTTGTCCAATAACTGTCAACGTCCAATAACTATACCAATTCCTGGCATAAGAACATAAGTTATTGCATTATTTAATTTTTTTACAGATATACTTTTCAAAATTTTCATGATATTATAAAAATGAAATAAAATTCCCTACGTGTAAATTAAGGCTTTATCTTGTTTAGAAAAGCAACTTTTGTTGAAATTGTGAGGTTTTGAGTTATGTATTTTCGATGAACCTTTTTTTATGCCGTCCCGATTCACCGCATAAAAAAGTTTTTTTTTTTACAATCTGGATCGAACTAATATTTTTATCTATAGCTTTTTTTGATATTTTTGAATATAGTTTTTTTGTGCGATTTTTTTTAATGCGATCTCTATCCACCATCCAGGATCAGCTGTATAAGTCATATGTAAGTTTTAGTAAGGACGGCTATGGAGATGATGGGAACCGTATTAAATAATATTTTTCTTTCTACATACCATTATTCTTACATTTACCCAAAGGAAAGCCATAAGCATGATTTTATATATGTCGATAGGCAGGGAAGCTTTTGGAAATACGTCACGGAATGTCAGAGAAAGTCCGGGAAATTCAAAATTAAATTTCTGTGGGTACCCTGTTTAGGGACCTCAAAATAAATTTCTACCATAGTCTCCGGCTCAAGTCGCGTTATACCAGTGGCTGTAATAGCTGAATTCGATTCGAAAGTTTGCTAAAACGTTAACGTTTACCGGTTACATAATATAATTGTCGGTTACAAAATATAAATCACTAATATGAGTAAATACTAATTTTAGATTGAACGTTGTGTCCATGGACAGTACACAAAGATAACATACTCAAACGGGGGAATTGCCAGAATCTGCCCACGCAAATTGTACATATTATGTTTTCTTTTTTCATCACTTGTGGCTAATTTCCTTTTGTACTGTAATTTGTACTGTTTATTATTATCGTTTACTTCTTTATTTTTGACTATTTTTTAATAATTATTGATTTTATTTCCATTATTTATATTTAAACAATTTAAATGACTTATTTTATAATTTTCAATTATTATCTCTATTTCAAACTGCCATTTCACTCCCCTACCGCTTTGGTACACACGGATCACTAATGCCCTCTTATTTTTAGAGCCATTGCAAATACATGAAGTTCGTATTCCTTGTGTAGTTTCCATGGTTGTGTCCATAGACCATATACAAGGACATCTAACCCAAACGGAAGAATTTCCAGAATTGGCCACGAAAATGGCACATATTGGTGGTTTTTTTTTCACCACTCGTGGCGCTAGTTTCCTTGTGTATTGTAATTTGAAATTTATTATTATCGTTTACTTCTTTATTTCTAATTATTTTTAATAATTATTGATTTTATTTCCATTATTTATATTTAAACAACCTAAATGACTTAATTTATAATTTTAAATTATTATCTCTATTTGAAACTACCGTTTCACTTCTATCCCGCTTTGGTACACGAGGAACACGAATGCCCTCTTATTTTTAGACACTTTTTTGCATACATGGAGTTGGATCACCTTTTATAGTCACCATGGCTGTGTCATTCAAAAGTAATATTTGTTAATGCTAATAATAATAATAATAATTCATTGAACTAGTGTAAGTATTTTGATAGTGTCTGATGTGACGTATGTGGAGGGATATATATATATATATATATATATATATATATATATATATATATATATATATATATATATATATATATATATATATATGGAGGGATATATATATATTTTGGTATTTATAAATACGATTTTTTTAATGGTGTAGAGCCTTACTTTCATTTATTTAACGGAGTACTGTAGTAAAACTGGAAGTGGACTTTAGTCGCTCAGAAACTTTGCAACTACCTATATATATATATATATATATATATATATATATATATATATATATATATATATATATATATATAGTACTTTCATTTATTTATATACTTTATATACATATATATACTTTCATTTATTTAACGGAGTACTGTAGTAAAACTGGAAGTGGACTTTAGTCGCTCAGAAACTTTGCAACTACCTATATATATATATATATATATATATATATATATATATATATATATATATATATATATATATATATATATATATATATATATATATAGGTAGTTGCAAAGTTTCTGAGCGACTAAAGTCCACTTCCAGTTTTACTACAGTACTCCGTTAAATAAATGAAAGTAAGGCTCTACACCATTAAAAAAATCGTATTTATAAATACCAAAATATGTTATTATTACTATGTAAGGGTATTTTTCATAAAAAATTTTCCTGTTAGTATTTAATATTTTAAAATTGGTAGCATTAAGTCGGTTTGAAACATTAAATTTCTTATCATAGGTATTTCTAGTTTTAATTATATTACATATTTCTTGTAGTTTAGAAACGTTTAATTTTTAATATTTTATACTTTCTGAACAATTTACTAAATATTGCAAATAATAAAACGGTCTACAATTTTCTCTTTTAAAGTCTGTACTTTTCAGTGGTTAATTAATTGAAATGTATTCAATTTTATTGAACTACCTGATACAGTCATAAAACCTGCATAAAACCTACCTTTGTAAATATTGCTATTATTATGAATTTTTCAATAAAATCTGTTTATTAGTTTTACAAAATTTGTATGTTTACAAATAAATTTGTAATTTTTAGAATCAGTACTTTTACTTAGCTTTGGCTAGTCAAGTGCTTTACCTGCAAGATACAATTTTCGATATTTTAACAATTTTTTTTTAACTTATCGTATTCTTGATTATTATTATACTTTTTTATACCCTCTATTTTAATCGGGTTTTTATCTATTGATATTTAATTAATTTAAATATGGAAATGAATACGAGTATTAAAAATAAAATGTTAATTAAGTCCACAAGCAAAACTTATCATTTTAAATGTGTTAGTGTTTATGAAAAGTGAAAGTGATGGTGTGAAAATCCCATTAGCTCAAGTTAAAAATCGTGTTACTACAGCTACGGGTATATCGCTGGCAACTTTAACTAGAATAGCTAGTGAAGCAAAAAAACAAAATGATGGATCGGAAGCTATTTTTGCTGAAAAAGAACTAAAAAAACATGTAAAACATAAAACAGATCTGGACAGCTTTGATAAGGGAGTACTTAATAATATTATACAAAATATTTTTACGACGGAAAAAATTGTTCCCATATTGAAAAACATTCATAGGAAATTTATTTAATTTAAAATTACTTATTTAAGTAGGTACATCATTGCATTACTATATAAATAAGCAAACTATTTCAAATTCGATTCCTTTTTTTTTACAACGTAGTGTATTTTATACATTGTATGTATCGTTCAATATTACCTGAGTGAGAGATATAACAACTAATAGGGGGAGTTTAGACATAATTACTCTATATCCATCTTTATTGCAAAAGTATTTTATCTTCTTAATATAATAAAATATGTATATCTCTTACTAAAAATACATCTTTCCTTTTTGTTGGACTTTGATACCTCAAAAACTCTGCAACTAGTTATATATATATATATATATATATATATATATATATATATATATATATATATATATATATATATATATATATATATATATATGTTTCATTTTGTAAGGAAAAAAAATAAAATGTAAAATTTTTGTAGACTTTGCTTATGCCCCGAGTCTCATTGATATAAAAAATATATATGCCAAATTTCAAGAAGTTTGGCTAATATTTAGAGGTTGCACACATTGATCAGTTTTGTAAAAGTATTGTAAAGAATTGTTTTTGTTGTTCGTCCCTGACCGATTAGACCCTCACATGGCTCTAATAGTTTCATTTCCTTTTCCTTTGTAGGTTTGGTTTCTAAATTTTTAGTCATATTTTACTTATCAGTCTGAGTAAAACGTCGGTCCAAAAATTCCAAAAGACAATCTTACGTTTGTTTCTAGCGAATACGGAAGATGCTTTAGATGATTAGCAAATATGAGAGCACTTAATGAAAAAATTTTTTAGAGACAGCCTGCATATAAATTATTAAGAACGAACTAAAAAAAGAAAATTGTTCTACATGTTTCAGTCATTTAAATGACCATCTTCAGGAAAAATCAATAATTCAGTTGTGAAAACAACTGAGAGAAATAATATCAAAAGGACATAACCTCCAAATGTCAAATGGATGTCAAAATGACAGACGAAATTAAAAGAATTAAAAATCAAAGAATCAAAAAATTAACGGACCCCATACGAAATAGGGAAAGGATTATTTTTTGTTTCTTTGATTTTTAATTCTTTTAATTTCGTCTGTCATTTTGACATCTATTTGACATTTGGAGGTTATGTCCTTTTGATATTATTTCTCTCAGTTGTTTTCACAACTGAATTATTGATTTTTCCTGAAGATGGTCATTTAAATGACTGAAACATGTAGAACAATTTTCTTTTTTTAGTTCGTTCTTAATAATTTATATGCAGGCTGTCTCTAAAAAATTTTTTTATTACTCATTTTACCTGCAGTTGGATTCTAATAATTTATGAGAGCACTTATTAATATCTACATCTGAGTAAGTGCTCAGAAACTAGCGATTCAAATCATTATTTGGAGCCCATCGACTCACAATTGCCTCGTGCCCAAAGTGAACCTATATGAAGCTGACAAAATGTGAAACACGTTTCATTCCTTTAGCCTTTTCGCGCCGAAGACCGTATATTTCCGTGATAAAAAAATGTGACAAATAGTCGAAGACCGTATTTATCCGACTTATAATAAAGAAGTTTTTTTTTTTCAAAAAGTATTTTTTTACAAGTATATAATTCCCAAATTTATATTGTACTTTAGAAAACCGTACGATTCCGCAAACTTCGAAAACTGCCCGTCTTATGGGCATACTTAATAGAAAAATAGCACGTCGCAAAAGGGTTAATTATCATGAAAGAATATTCAGCTTTTTGGAAATTGAATGAAGTTTAGTGAAGAGGACAATTTTAAGTGCATAGTTAGCCTTTACCATCCACCATGCTTGATGTAGAGCCACTAGGATCCTGAAACTGAAGTCGTTTTTAGACCAGTCACCGAGGCACAGAAGTGAGAGTTGTAATAATTTTTTGTAGTCTTCTTTTGGATAACTTCCATTTTTCAAGACATTTTGAATGTAGTTAAACATTTCGACTTGTTATTCTTCTAGAAAACCTTGAATGCGATTTTCTTCATCCAGCATTGTCGTATATGACTCCTTGTCAAATGAAGCCCACAGACTTTGGAACTTCCCAAAAGTTAGGACCACTTGATTTTATGCTACAGCACACTTCTCAGACACTCCTTTCAATATTATTTATATATTAGTACATGAGAATTCCATTCGTACAAAGTACTGCAATATTAGCAATTTCATTAGTTAGAGAAAAAAGTGATTAATGTGTGCAACCCCTAAATATTATCCAATTTTTTTGAAATTTGGCATATATGTCTTTTACATCACTGAGACTCGGGGCGTAAGCAAAGTCATATGGAAACCACATCTTTGGATAATGAAACACCCTAATATATATATATATATATATATATATATATATATATATATATATATATATATATATATATATATATATATATACTCCTCAAAACAAAATAAGGGCCACTTGAAAGTTTGTATTTTAAAACTGATTTATGTCGATCCACGTCAAAATAACTTTTCTAAATGACTGTTGTTATGATATGAAGTGGTTGAGTAAATGATAACAGTTAGGTTTAAGTGATATTATTGTTGAGGGGAAGATTTAAACGTTTTTTTGTCTCGCACAGCGTCAAGTGGTTAGTTTTACTTATTTTTTTGAATTTGATTTTAAATCAGTTTGCGCTAGATTATTGATTGCTGAGGTTGTTTTTTGAAGTTTGGCGTGTTATTCAATCATTTATTTTTACAATGCCGAGAATTCGACACCATATGGACGAAGCTACTGCTACCAGAGCCGTAACGATGATTGAGGGTGGTCAATCTCAACGTTCCGTGGCTCTGCAGTTGGGTTGTTCACGAAGGGCTATTCAAAATGTTTGGAATCGGTATCAACAGACTGGTAGTGTAACCCGGCGCCGTGGCTCAGGAAGCGTTCGTGCTACCACTGCCCGTGGAGACCATTACATTCGACTGTGTGCACGACTGAGCCGACTGTTACCGCAGGTACTCTGTAAAATCGCTTACATCGATCTACTGGTACTGGTTGTCAGTAATCAGACCATACGAAATTGTTTGCATGAAGACCAACAACGTTCAAGAAGACCAGTAATCCGTACCAAACTGACCGGAGCGCATCGTGCAAACCGTTTAAGATTTGCACGTGAACACCTTGAATGGGGCTTGGAGGAATGGCGTCACGTACTCTTCACGGATGAGTGCAAGGTGAAGTTTTTTTAGTGATGATCGACATGTAAGAGTGTGGAGAAGAAGTGGGGAAAGGTTTTCTGATCGTCACATTCATGAACGCGACAGATTTGGCGGTCCTAATGTCATGGTCTGGGGTGGAATTAGTTTGCAAGGCAAAACTGAGCTTGTTTTCCTGAACTACTGTAACGGCTCAAAGTTGCATCGAACAGGTTGTCAGACCCCATGTGATCCCCTTTGCACAACGAGCGGCCGACGGATTTATCCTGATGCAGGATAATGCCCGAGCGCATGCCGCTCGAGCGACGACAACTGTCCTTAGGGAGGCTAATATACAGGTTTTACCGTGACCTGCAAATAGCCCTGAGTTGAACCCAATAGAACATCTTTGGGATAAATTAAAACGGCGAGTCAGAGCAGCCGGAGAGGATGTGCACACCCAACAACAACTGATTGATGTCTTGAGAAGATGTTGGGAGGAGATTCCTGATGAAACCGTTAGGCATCTTATTGAAAGCATGCCGAGGAGGCTTCAAGAATGTGTTTTAAAAAGGGGAGGGCATACTCGATATTAAATCACCGAAAAGTTGCATAATGTGTGCTTTTACTCAAAGCGTGAACGTTTGTTGATGACTGTAAAAATGACTATAAAAATGATAAAATCCTAAAAAAATGTAATTATGGATTAATTTTTTATTTAATCTTATTAAAATTAATTTTATTTAGTAAAAAATTAGTTCCTTAATTAAATGTAAGCTTACCTTATACTATAATTTATAAAAAAATAAACTTATGCTGCAAAACATGAGTGGCCCTTATTTTGTTTTGAGTAGTATATATATATATATATATATATATATATATATATATATATATATATATATATATATATATATATATATGTTATAGTCAAAGGTCGATATGCAGTTTCTTCGCGGAATGACTCGTTTATCCTAGGTTTGGCTAACACCTTTCGGCAAACCCCGAAATAGGTTCCTATTTCGGCCTTTGACTGATGTATTTTTAGTCAAACCTAGAAGTACCTAACTGTTTAGTCAAACGTCGAAAGTAAAATAATTTGTTTCGGGGTTTTCCTTGTCTATCCTAGAAGCGACTAAGGCACATTCGGTCAAACGTCCATTTGTACTGCACTTGTAGTATGTTTAAACAGGTTGTTGCATACGAACCTAACTGTTTGCGGTATTCTAATAAATATGCTTGCAATTCCGTATTTGTGCATTGAACGTGCGGGAGTGTAAGCTGAACCCTTTTAAATAAACCATATGGAAAAATTTTTTTGTCTCAAAATGCCGGACTTTTTACTGCCAGTGATAAGTACAATAGATAAGGTTACAAAAAAAGAAAAAGAAAAAAATCAAAGATCCCAACGTCAAAAAAGTGAACCCTAAGAATTTATAAAATATAAATTATACTAAACTATGTTGATAAAATTGAACATTATTTAGAATTATACCTTGTTTCGGAAAATCTGTCACAGATGGTGACACCTGTACCAGTGAATATACACATATCCAGCATTTTAAGCCGCCATATTGCAGGACGATTTAACTCATCTTAATCATTTAAAGAGTTAAAAATGTGTGAATCAAACTGTGCTGTGACTGACAACGTGGATAAAAAAGCTTTGAAAGCTAAGTTTATGCAGAAAATATTTAACCTGAATCAGTATAAGTGTTCATTTTATACAGAGTAGGGACAAAATACGGAATAATAAACACACTACTTGCTAAGAATCAGATACAAGAATGCAAAGAGAAATTTCTGAATTTGGAAGATGTGCCCGACGTTCAGCTTTCTCTATGGAAGATAATACAAAAGATTCTAAGTTTGGGGGCTAAGGTTTTATAAAATGCGACTGTAGTAAAAAATACTCAAAATTGTGTAAATATACACGGAGAGAAAAATCATATAATTTTTGTAGATAAAATTTCAGAAAAATTACCATGCTCTTTTATAATGCGTGCGCGATCGACGACCAAAGTAAAAAATATTTTACGATCATGTAAATATTATTAAATTGAAACGTAAAAAGTATTAGTCATGGGTTCATAAAAATTGTTGTGCTAGCATGGTAAAATTTAATGTGCTAACTAGAGATGTCGATTCTCCAAAAAAAAAGATCGATTTTTGGATCGATTTAAATCAAAATTAAAAAAATCGATCCAAAAAAAATCGATTCTGTAAGATCGATCTAAAAAATCAAAATTTTGAAAAGTTTAAAAAAATTAACTGATAGTTTGTTAAGGAATTTAATTGATAGTACATGGAAGGTATACTATGTAAAAACGTTTTATATTATACTTGGAAAGACGATAAGCTAACGTGGATTGGTGAAAGTAGGAAAAAATTGGAGTGATGAAACTGAATATATAGAACGAATATCACGGAATGAACCAAGTTTATTTAAAAATTTCAAACAAACTGACAAAAAAACTTTTCTAAATATGTAAGTCCTTTTGTAGAAGAAGCATCACTTGGGAGATGGGTGGTCTGCCTTTCTTTTTGCATTCATGGCCTTCATAGTAGTACACATAGTACATATGGTAGGTAAATGTATGTTATATGGTTACAGGGTATACATATTGGCTATTGGCACATTGGATACTACTGGAACTAATTAGGAAAGATAATGCGTATATGTATAGTTATACATACGAGTATAGCTACATGGGGAGTTTTACCCATTGTTATCACAACGGGTAAAAAGTAACAACTAACAATAATATTTTTGGTGTTTCCTTTTAATACATGTTTCTTTGTAGAATTAAAATAAAAATGAAATTATTTTTCAAAAAAATCGGTTGTCGATCTCTTACTTTTAATAATCGATTCATGAATCGATTCAAATGAAAAAAATCGAAAAAAAAAAAAATCGATCTTCGATTAATCGATTTAAAATCGACATCTCTAGTGCTAACAGAACTTCTATCACACTCTTATGCATATATGTTATAGTTTAATTCTTGTTATCGTACTCTTTCATTTGCACATCTGACCCGCAACCTTATGTTGCTTGGGCTGTACGCACTGAGGAACAATCGATCTTTTCCGACCTTTGATTCTTTATGATGCATACAAAATGATTGGCAGCAATATATTCTAATACTGAATATAGTGAAGTAACAAAATGATGAATTAAACGGTGACCGTCCTGTAAGACATTCTAATGAATACTGTTTGCATTGCACACGACACCACACCAGCAGTGACCAGCCTGGCTATGTTACTTACCACACCAGCCTGGCTATGTGACCTTCATGTATGATTGTGTTGATACCTTCTGAAGCCTGCCTCGCTATGTGACAGCGTTGATACCTTCTCTTTCTTTCTTTCTACTATTAGCAGATAGCATTTGAAATATTATAAGACAGCATGGTAATTTTTGTAAGAAAAACAATTAAAAAATATTCCTTTGTCGAGAATGGCACTCTTTACTGTGCTGTTTTACAAATTTTACGGAGCTAATATTACGGAAAGAACATTCTATCCTTTAAATTTTCTATGATTAATTATAATTTTTATATTTTTACCGTACAAAATTGAATATGTTCGCCTTTTACACGTTAGTTGTAGTTCTGAGCAAAGTAATTTTTCTATGAATTTTCTCTCCGTGTAAAAGATTGAACGTATTGTGCAACTAAAAATGCCGTAGCGCATCACGTTGTCAAAATAAAGAGTAATTTTTTTCATTTTTTCATTAATTACATACCTATTGTCATGTTACAAAATAATAATAATCAATTTTATTTCCTGTTGTGATTATTTCTCAATTCATTCCTAAAATATAGGAACAATAAACATTAAAATTACAAATATACTTTTATTATAGTTAATAATTAAATAATTTAGGTCTGACTGGTCAAACCCCGATTTCATCAAATTGAGTTTCGGCGTTTGACCGTCCAATTTAGTCTCTCCTAGGATTAACCAAAAATTCGTTAGTCAAAGGTAGAAAAGCGCTATTCGTTCGGACTTTGACTGAGACGTTAACGTTATGTCAGACCTGAGGTTTGATTAGGCATACCTAGGAGCGCTGGCGCTTCGGTGTTTGACTATAACATATATATAATTATATATATATATATATATATATATATATATATATATATATATATATATATATATATATATATTAGGGTGTTTCATTATCCAAAGATGTGGTTTATGTGGTTTCCATATGACTTTGCTTACGCATATATATGTCGCGACCTCCAATTAATATAGTGGAAACACGCGTCCGGTCCTCGACGTAGAATGATTCCTTAATTGGATGCAACACTGGATCCTCCGGAATGGTTGGATCGCCACTTAGCTTTTTTCGATAAAACTAAGAAACGGAGCTTTTTGGGTTACAAGTTCTTTTGTGCTTTTCACTGAACCTTTTTTCTTCACTTTTCACTTAACTACTTATTTGTCCCTTTTAATTTTATTTACTTAATTATTTTAATTTAATAGTTCGTCGTCTTTGCTTGTAATTCTAATTTGATGTTCTTATTTTTTATTTAAAATTTAATTGCTGAAAGTTCGTAATTTTATCAAATAAAAATCAAAGATTTAATTTTAATAAAGTCGAATTTATTTGATGAAAATAATAGTTCAACACAATGATCACTACAATGATTACAACAATTAAAATATTCAAACACATTACAAAGATTCGAACGCGATAATAATGATTTACAATAATTCCAAAAAAACTGAATTGGATTGTTGTGTATAGTTTCTTTTTATAATAATTAAATGCTAGGTTAGCAAAAGTAAGATTTTTTCTATTTTATTCGATCGAATCTTTGTTTTATAAAAAATACTAATTTTAATGGAAAATTACTGAATGGAAAAATACAAAGAATACTAATAAATTTTGTTTTAATATTTTTCTAGAAAAAATAAGATTTAAAAAATGTAATTTAATACGAAATTGAATAATAATCTTTATTCCATCGACAGTATAGAATTACAGTATAGATTGCGTCAAAATTAGTAGAAGCAAAATAACAACAATAATGCGTTAATGTGGCTGGTAATGCATGAAGTCATTTAAACTGTAAAATATGTTTTCCAAAAGGAATTTTTTTACGTTAGATTTGAATTTATTAAAAGCTATCAGTTTTTCTCCTGGAATTTTATTAAAAATTTTTATGCAGGAATTTAGAGGACCATTTAAAGCCTTCTGCAATCTACATTGCGTGATTGTTAGGTTACCTTTAATTCGTGTGTTATAATCATGATTTAAAGTATTTTTAGAAAAAATACTTTGATTTTTGAATACAAAGTGGGAGCACTCTTGAATATATAAATTATAGATTGTCAATATTTTTAGTTTAATAAACAGATCTTTACATGATGTAGTAGTGTTTACATTACAAATGGTTCTAATACATCGCTTTTGAACAATAAACAATTTATGTACATGGGTAGAATTTCCCCAACAAATGATGCCATATCTTAAAAGAGATTCGATATAGGCATGGTAGATCATTATTAAAATTTCTATGGGAACGACATTTCGAATGGCCCTTAATAAATATATGTACTTACTAATTTTTGATATCAGATAATTGATGTGTTCTTTCCATCCGAGTTCTTTATCTATAATGATACCTAAGAATTTAACTGTTTCTAACAATTTGATTTCTTCATTATCAGAAAGAGTAAAATTATTTTCAATTTTCCCATAGTTACCAAATTTAATATATTGTGTTTTGGATAGATTTAATTTTAGCTGGTTATTCCTAAACCATTCTGAGACTGTTTTTAATGTATTCTCAATCTCATGTTGCAAGATGAGTTTGTTTTCGGCACGAAAGACAATAGCCGTGTCATCAGCAAAAAGTACCGTTTTGTTATTAATATGTAGATCAAGATCATTGTTATATAATATGAAAAGAAGGGGTCCTAGTACTGAGCCCTGAGCAACTCCTCTTTTCACTATTTTTACATCTGATTTTACTGACAGCATATGTTTATTTTCAATACGTGTTATCTGAACCATTTGGTATCTTTCCGTTATGTATGATTTTAATAGATCTAGTGCTACCCCTCTGATACCATAATTATGTAATTTATGTAATAAAATATCATGATTAACGCAGTCAAATGCTTTAGATAGGTCAAATAGTGCCAATGTAGCTAACTTTCCACTGTTCCAGGTATCTACTATTTCATTAATTGTATTAAAAAGGGCTAAGTTTATAGAGCTTCCAGGTTTGAAACCAAATTGATTTTCTGAAATAATATTGAATTTCGATAAATAATTATTTAATCTTATGTAAATTGCTTTTTCAAAAATCTTAGAAAAGGATGAGAGCAATGATATGGGTCTAAAGTTATCTAGTATTTTTTGATCGCCTTTTTTGAATAATGGTATAACGATTGATTTTTTAAGTTCTTTAGGAAACGATCCATCGCAGAGACATTTATTTACTAAATAAGTTAATGGTTTTATAATATAATGGGCATATTGCTTAATGATACAGTTGGATATATCATCCCAACCACATGATTTTGAATTTTTGAGCCCTTGAATGATTGTGCTTATTTCTTCTTCACTACAAGGAGCGAAGAATATACTAGAAGTGAAAGTTTCAATTGGAACTATTTGACCGGTATTTTCTAGATTCAAGTTATCAGCTATGTGAATGAAGAAGTCATTAAACGTATCTGCAATATCTTTAATTTCACTAACCTCTTCGTTGTTGCTGTCAACAATTGAATTTATATATGTCTAAAGCGGGTTCTACACGATGCTACGAACGTTCCTTCCAACGTTCGATCGAACGTTTGAAGCAATTAAGTTCGACAGTTGGTGCGACGAATGTATCTGCTACACGGTGAATCGAATGTTTGATCCAATACGAATGATGACGTGTTGGTACTCAGTGGACGACGCTGTTATCTGTCTGATGTTATCTCTAATGTTATACACTGATGTTGTCTCTCTTCACATGAACGAGTCGTGCAGCTGCTGAGTCGAACCAACCAACACAACCAACATTGACCTTCAAACGTTCGAAGCATCCCTTTGACTCGGTACAAAAATACCGACATCGAACGGGACACGACCAAATGCGAACGTTTGACGCTCGACATTGGACACTCGTAGGTTCGAACAACGGCTACACGATGCTATGAACCATCCAACGTCGAATGTTGGAAGGTGTTCGTAGCATCGTGTAGCAGCGGCTTTACATTTTGGTTGCTGTTTTGATTTTATTATATTCCAGGACGCTTTAGATTGATTTTTAGAATTTAAAATATACTGCCTGTTATAATTCCTTTTTGCATCACCAACCGCCTTAACTAACTTTTTACAACTTTCCTTATATTTGGAAATCTGAAAACAGATATTACAATTAATTATATAACAGCTTATATTATGTTTTTTATAATTTCTAATGTATAAATACTGTTCACGTTTAGTTTTAGACAACATAACAATATTTTTGTTTACCCACTTTTTGTCATCTTTTTGTTTTGAACAAGACACATTTACCCACTTTTTCGGAAAAGCTAAATTGAAATATGTGTTAAAAATATTTTGAAAATTTGTAAAGCACTCATCAATGTTAGATTTGTTAAAAACAGATTCCCAGCTTTCATTGTTGAGAAATGCTTCAAAATAGCCGTGATTTTCTACAGAAAAATGCCTAATTTCTTTATAAAATTTGTTGCTGTTGTTGTTTATATTTTGACAGTTACTTGAATATTCAATAACACAAGCACAGTGATCAGAAATTCCAGTATTAAAAACATAACTATTTTTAAATTCAAAATTTACTATAATATTGTCAATTAAAGTACTGCTATTTTCAGTTAATCGTGTTGGTTGCGTAATTGAACAAACCAAATTAAAAGTCAGTAGCAGATTATTAAATTCACAAACACGGTAATCAGTTACATTATTAAAATTTATATTAAAATCACCGCATAAAATAATTTTACAGTCATATTTTACCAATAAATTTAACAATTCTTCAAATTTTTCAATAAATACTTTAGTCACTATTTGGCGTCCTATAAATACATGTTACAATGGTATTTGTTTTTATACATTTAATCGCACAACATTCGAATATTTTTTCTACTGAAGTGCCACTTAACTTTGGAATGTTTTTGCAGAAAGCAGGTCTTTTAGAATATATGGCAACACCTCCATGTAAAAATTGATTTCTAGTATAACTAGAAACTAGCTTATATTCTCCAATCTCGTTGTAGTATTCTATTTCATCCGTTTTTAGCCAATGTTCTGTAAAACAGAGAAATTCAGGATCAATATCCTTCGTTATGGCTTCAATTTGCATTATCTTATTGCGGATACACTGAATATTTGTATACATTAATGTTGTATTGACATTGTGAACTGAGTTTGTTTTTAGTTGTATAACCTCGTCTAAGCAGAGTGTATTCTCTTTGTCACACTTAAACTCTTCTTTGTGTAAAATACACACGTCTCCTCCAATAAAATTATTTCTAAAAGAATTATTACCAACATGGTATCCGTCAAATTTTAAAATATTATGTTTATCAAAGTTTTTATTATTATTCTCCAAACTTTGGGCATTTTGTGTCAAAATTTTCAAACTTGGTTGGTTTTCCTTTTTTTTTGTTCTATATTCTTCCAAGTTCTGTCCGACGAAAAAAAAATCTTTTTACTATGGCACCAATAGGCCAAAAGTTCTCCTCATATAGGATATTTTCTAAATTGCTACTTGCACTAATTCTAAAACTGGCGTTTACTCCCTTGCTTACAAGTTTCGTAACTTCAAACTTTTCCTCAGGTAATAATTTTTTGAGGTAATTTAACACTTGTTCTTCCGTAGTTTGTGGTATCATTCTGCCCAAGTATATCCACAGTTTCCTTTCAACAGCGGTAATCGAGCTTCTTATTTCAGATTTGCCAATTATTACTTTTCTTTTTTTGTGATTTACTACCGTGAAGCCGTCGTTATCTTCTTTGGATTCGGTTTCTTGATTATTTTCAGTTACTTGATTATTATCCGCACTTGTATCAATGACTTGTTGTTCTTTTATAGATTGAGAACGAGTTTTTATGCGTTCTTTTTCTCGTGTTTTAGCATTGTCATGATTTTCACTTACTTTTTTAGCGTAAGTTTCATGACCAGCCGCTACATCCTTTGGAGATGCCTGTCGTGGTTTCCTTGTATTTTCACTTTCTGCATTTTTCACCGGTATTTGATGTAATTTACTGGTACTTTCTGTACTCCCTTGAGTTGTCAATTTTAGTTTATTTATTTCACTAACTAAAGTTAGGTTAACTTTTTTCAGTTCTTCCACTTCATTTTTTAACGTTTCTGTGTGTTTTTTCACACTACCTTCAATAATTTTATTTAACACTGATGTAAATTCATCACCACATAAAATGTTTTTAAATAGATTTGTTAATTCCATCTTGTCAAAGGGAATTTTTGTCGGAGATACGTTAGATTGATTGTCAATGGTCGCCATTTTATCTACTTAATGATAATATATATATATATATATATATATATATATATATATATATATATATATATATATATATATATATATATATATATATATATATATATATATATATATATATTAGGGATGTTATGGATATGAAATTTCGGATACGGATACGGATATTTAAAATCATTTTTTTTCGGTTACGGATATATAATAATATCGGATAATGTTTCGGATACGGTTAAAGTTACGAATAATTGCTTTTAATGAGCAGTTTTTTTTTTAGAAAAAAGGGAAAATTTTACCAAAAAATGTGAACGCCAAACACGAATCAACGAAAATCTATCAAAAGAAACATATGCTAATAATATTTTAATTTATTTTCTTCGATTTAAACTCAATTTTTCAGCGGCAGTAGTCTGTCTTTATCCGAAATAAATCCGAAACAATTATTTTCGGATACGGTTTCGGTTACGGATAATGAATTATTTCGGATATCCGGTAGTTTCGGTTACGGTTACGGATATCCATAACATCCCTAATATATATATATATATATATATATATATATATATATATATATATATATATATATATATATATATATATAATGTATCCGCACGATAACTCTCGAACGAAACGTCTAATGCTTATGAAATTTTGTGTACGAACTGGATTCTGAATTGGCTTAGCTAAGTTCGTTAGCCAGACACGTCAGATGCCCAGAAGTAGGTTTTCTGGCCATTTTTTATTATTCGATTCTATCATAGGACAGCTCGATTTTTACATCGTTGAAAAGGAAAAAAAATTATGAAGAAAATGTTCTTATAATTTTCTTTCTATGTTAAGTAGTTTTCGAGAAAATCCTAATTTTTCACTTTTGCCTTATTTTGCTCTTTTTGTCATTGTAATTAGTAATTTATATTTCTGTCTCAGTTCCTTATCAAATAGAGAAAAATTTCATTTTTTTTACGTGAAACAAACGGTAGTCATTCAAAATCTATGTATGATAAATACCATATCTCTGTCTCATTTTTAGTCGAATTTTTCCCTGAAAAATTAGACTTATACAGTCTATACGACAAGAACGGTGAGAGGCGAGAGTAGGGGCGCTATCCGTTTTCGGACCCGTAGAACACGAATATGTAGAAAAAAGTCATATATATATATATATATATATATATATTCCCGCCACCTTTTAATTTGTGTAGGGCCCCCCTATGGAAGTTAAGAGATGAAATTTGGTAAATGGGGCTCATTTTCGAGGCACCTCATACTATCAAAGTGGGGTCAAATTTTGGGAAAATTTTTGATCCGACCCAACATTTAAGGGGGTGGTGGGGGGCGGAAAAGCAATAAAACTTTTCCAAACCGGTTGGAAATAATGTTTCGGTCAATTATCTACAACATATCCAAAATTCAGCTTCCTAGGATGATTTGGTGGGAGTAGAGGGGGGAAAAACGATTTTCGCTGGATCTAACACGCCCCCAGCCCCCCAGAATTAACGTAGAGGGTTGAAATTTGGTGTGTTGATAAAGTTCGTACCTAGGTTGTGCTTTTTGGAGGTTTTAATATTTTACCCTCACTCCCCTCATTTTTAAGCTACAATTTCATGCTTTTTTGACGTTTTCGAAGTTTGTACCACTCGCACAGGTCACCCGAATAAACCTAGGGGGCCGAAATTTTGTATTCGGATTGAGTTGGTATCAAGGGGGTACCTTTTGGGGGTCTCGACTTTTAACCCCTACCCCCACGATTTTTATACCCAAAAGAACATGATTTTTCTTGTTTTTTAACAGTTTCATTCGGGTCAAAATCTCCCTAAATAAACCTAGAGGGCTGAAATTTTGTGTACAGGTTAAGCTAATATCCAGACACTGTTTTTTGGGGGTTTCAACTTTTAACCCTTACCCCCACGATTTTTACGCCAATATTTCCTTAATTTTTTTGTTTGTTTTCTAACACGTCTAGAGACTCTCTAAGGAAACCTAGAGGGCTGAAATTTTGTACGTGTATTCAGTTAGTATCCAGCTAGTACCTTTTAGGGAGTCCACATTACTTTTCCCCCCCACTTCTTCCATTTTTACATCGGAATTGAATGCTATTGTTAAATGTGTTTTAAATGCATTACTTTTATTCTAAATACAAGTAGGCGAATAGTAATTTTAAAAAATTTAAAAAAAAGTGAATACTATTTTTTAACAAATGAAATACATACATATTAAGTAATTTGAAAATGTTATTAAAGTCACTGTTTATTTATAAATTAGAAATTTTGGATTTTTATTATTTATAAAATAGAAATTTTGGATTTTTTTGGAAAGAAAAAATATCTTCAGAAAAGCCTTCCAGTTTACTATTTAAGTTCCTTTTTTAATATTTAAAAATAAAACACAAAGGCAATTGGCGGATAAAATGGATAGAAATGCCCTCGTACGAATTGTGTTGGCTTTTTCCCTGTTAACTGCTATCGGCACAAAATTGAAATTTACTGAGATTCAGCCCTTAAAAACTTAAAACCTTTTTTTAAAGCCCCGATCAACCGGACACTCATCATCAGTTTTGAAACCACCAAAATTACAAATCGCTTGTGGACTTTCAATTATATTTCGCTTGTAGACACTCAATACCGAAGATGAAAGGAAAAATTCGACTTCCGTGATGGGGCTCCGCTGCTCACGGCACTTTTTTAAATTAAAATTAACCAGATATTTTATGCATATGTAATGAAGATTTTTTTTTTTTATTGAATTGTAAATGAACAAGACAATGAAGTTAATGTCATGATATAATATTATTAAAATATATTATAGAAAAATAACATAATAATAATATTTATATACCAGGAAAAAATTTTAAAGAACTGGATCGATTTTGAAAATTTTTTCACTATTAATCATTAATGTTAGAAAGCTAAACAATTTTAAATGGACTTAAGGTATCTTATACGAGATCCGTTAGGCTATTGGGGCCCTAAAAATGCCAAAAATTAAGCACTCAATCGATTTTAAAAATTTTTTCACCGTTAGTAAGCTAAAATATTTGAATTACTTAAATTATTAAATGATGTCCGCAAGACCCTCACGGCCTGGGTCCATTGATCCCATAATTGTAAAAAATAAACTAGCCGACCAGTTTCGAAAATTTTTTCACTGTCAAAGATCTAAACTATTTTAAATAGATATAGATTACGTAATGTAAGGTCCGCCAGGGTCTATGGAACCCAAAAGTGTCAAAAATAAAGTAACCGACCGATTTTAAAAATTTTTTCACTGTTGGAGAGCTAAACTATTTTAGAAAGATATAGATTACCTTATGCAAGGTCCGCTAAGGTCCACTGGATCTAGAAGTGTCAAAAATAATTTGAAAATTTTTTCATTGTCAAAGATCTAAGCTATTTTAAGTAGATATAGAATACGTAATGTAAGGTCCGCCAGGGTCCATTGGACCCAAAAGTGTCAACAATAAACTAACCGACCGATTTTGGAAATTGTTTCACTCTTAGAGGGCTAAACTATTTTAGATAGATATAGATTAGCTTATGTAAGGTCCGCTAGAGTCCATTGGATCTAAAAGTGTCAAAAATACAATAACCGACTAATTTTGAAAATTTTTTCACTATTACAGAGGTAAACTATTTTAGATGGATTTAGCTTATATGTTGTATGAGGTCGGCCAGAGTCGTCGGATCTTTTAAGCGCCAAAAATAAATTAACCGACCGATTTTGAAAATTTTTTCACTGTTAGAGAGGTAAACTATTTTAGGTAGTTATAGATTACGTTATGTAAGGTCCGTCAAAGTCCATGGGACCCAGAAGTGTCAAAAATAAAATAACTGACCGATTTTGAAAATTTTTTCACTATTGCAGAGGTAAACTATTTTAGATAAGTACAGTATGTTATCTGAGATCCACAACTGTCCTGCGGATGCAAATGCGGCATAGAAAACTACACAACGGGTTTTAAAAATAGTTTTACTGTTAGAAAGATAAAATATCCTATCTTATGTAGGATAGAAATAAGCTACCGAACCGATTCTCAAAATTTTCTCATTGCTAGAGAACTAACTTATTTTAGGTGGATAGCACTATGTTGTATAAAGTCCGTTCGGGGTCTTGGGTCCCAAATATACCAAAAATAAATTACCCAGCCGATTCTGAAAATTCTTTTACTCTTAGAAAGCTAAACTATTTTAGATGGGTATAAATATGAACTACCCAATCGATTTTGAAAATTTTTTCACCATCAGAAAGTTAAACTATTTTAAATGGATATATGCGCCAAGCGCTTTATGCGAAAAAGCGCCAAAAATTAACTACTCAACTGATTTCGAAAATCTTTTCACTCTTAGAAAGCTGAATTATTTTAAATGGGTACAGGTCTTACAAGTAAAGGTCCCGAGGCCGGACCTATTGATTTCGATGAAACTTAAATATATTGTAGAACACTAAAAACTAAGGGACACGTATTTTTTTTTGTCTGCGGAAAAAACGGTTTGAAGGGGTGAAATCGCCCTCCAAAAATTGGGGTAAAAATTTAATTTTTCAAATATCTCGAAAACAGTAAGAGATAGAGCAAAAGTTTAAATTGGCGATATTGCTCTTTTTTAAAGAGCTATCTATTGATATGCAATTTGTTCATATTACATCAACAGGGGTGGTTAGGGGTTAAAATTTGGGGGTTAATTTTGCAAAAAGGGGGTGAAAAATAAACAATATAAAAATTTTGTTTACAGATTTGAAATCTACGTCAAAAAATCTAATTGACCTAATATTAAGTCTAGAGGTAGTTAACTAGCGGGTGACTATGTCGAATAGTCGTACAATTTGGGTATTTCAAGAAGTTCTTCTTCATGGAAAATAGCTTAAGACAATTAGAATAACGTAGAAATGAAATTCTCGAATTCAAAATTGAGTTTGAGCAACATTGGTGAGGGGGTGAGTCACCCTCTTAAATTACATACTAGTTTATATACACTAATTTTTGCTATTAACACACTGATAGTGGATAAAATAATGTCACAATAAGTGGTTCTGAAGTTGGACTATCATAATATGTAAGGTCTTTATTAGGTTTGTTTTTTAATGGATATTATAGTTTTCCTTATCGAAAATTATCGATACCGAAAATTACATAACCTAACCTAAAATAACGAAACCTAATAAAAACCTTACATACGATAGTCTAACTTCAGAACGATCTATTGTGACATTATTACCCCCTGTCAGTGTGTTAATTGCAAAAATTAGTGTATGTAAATTAGTATGTAATTTAAGAGGGTGACTCACCCCCTCTCCAATGTTGCTCAAACTCAATTTTGAATTCGAGAATTTCATTTCTACGTTATTCTAATTGTCTTAAGCTATTTTCCATGAAGAAGAACTTCTTGAAATACCCAAATAGTACGATTATTTGACATAGTCACCTTCTAGTTAACTACCCCTAGATTTAATATTAGGATATTGAGCAAAAACAGGTCAATTAGATTTTTTGACGTAGATTTCAAATCTGTAAACAAAATTTTTATCTTGTTTATTTTTCACCCGCTTTTTGCAAAATTAACCCCCAAATTTTAACCCCCAACCACCCCTGTTGATGTAATTTGAACAAATTGCATATCAATAGATAGCTCTTCAAAAAGAGTAATATCGACAATTCAAACTTTTGTTCTATCTCTTACTGTTTTCGAGATATTTGAAAAATTAAATTTTTACCCCAATTTTTGGAGGGCGATTTCACCCCTTCAAACCGTTTTTCCGAAGATAAAAAAAATACGTGTCCCTTAGTTTTTAGTGTTCTACAACATATTTAAGTTTCATCAAAATCGATAGGTCCGGCCTCGGGACCTTTACTTGTTAGATGGGATCCACCATTGCCCAGTATTTGGAAATTCGCTATGTTATGCAGATGCTGCGACAGGGGTATTTATTATTTTCGCTAAAACTTCTAGAGGTATTACTATATTAAGTTTATGCGAGTATTTTACATTTTACGTTTTAAGGAAATTCGAAAACAGGAAATATGCTAATACGGTCTTCGTCATGACGCTACTTGAGGCCGGGAGGCCGGCGAGAAATATGTTTTGGGGTCCCTAAAATACGAAAATGATACTCACAAATATATATATATATATATATATATATATATATATATATATATATATATATATATATATATATATATATATATATATATATATATATATATATAGATACCGTGTGAGTTTTTCGGGAGTTGCCATTTTGATTATGGCTAAACTATTAATCAAAAAATTGTTCAAATAAAAGTTGTAGCCACTAGCGGGGGACATTGATTGATATACTTCGGAGCTTTATAGTTCTTGTGGTTTTCGAGATACGATACTGTTGGGAAATAGGCTTTTTCTTAAATAATATAACAATAATTATTTCTTTTTATATTAATTTATTTCTGATTTAATTGCACATGGAAAGTTTTTCCTTTTAATACTAATTTCAATTTTTTAATAATCAACAACTATCAATTTTTTTTATTTTTACATAGCTACTAATATTTTTAAAAATAACTTTATTTATTTAATTTTTAATAGAATATTTTGTGTGATGTTTTTATCAACAAAATTAATCATCTATATCTTCTCATATGTCTTGCTTATACTTATAATTTTGTTCACGTATTCTAAATATTATGATTATGACAACAATGTACAACACAAAACATCTCAAAACAAGGATTACATCCTTTAAGATTAATTTTTGTATAGTTGAATGACCTGTAACTCAACAGATACAAACTTACCTTTTTTTAAATGGAATAATATACTTATTTGTTGATAAAAATTATTCTATAAAGCAACAGAAACAAAAAATAAAAAAATAAAAATTTTTATCTTAAGTTTTTTTTTAAATTTTACAACTTTCGCGCTTAAAAGTGATTTATTTAAGAGAATTTTGGTGAGTTTAAGAGCGCCTAGTTCAAACAAGCCTCATAATTACGGAAAGTAGCTAAGCGGTAATTGTATTTATGCTACATAGATGGCTATCTATGTAGTTAACAACTCGTAAAACTCATGTTTCCAGGTGGGTAAAACAGAAATTTTTAACTGATTTGAATGACATCTGTCAGGCAGAAACATATTTCTATATTTTGCATATTTACTTTCAAAAAAAAAATTATTACATTGGTTTGCGTAATTTTAATTTTAGGTTCGTTATTTAAAAATATTAATGGTTTTTAATTTTAAAAATATTATTTTTTAGGCCAGTGTGATATGAATTATTGTCAGGTTATGCTCGCAATTTTAAGCAAGGTATTCAAATAGTATACTATCTGTTGATTCATCGTTGAGTTACGGATGCTTTGCTTTCTATACTTTTATAAAAAAAGTTAAGTAAGTGGGTTCTGCAACAGTCATAAAAGTCTTAAACAACAATGATTATTTAGTGACTACTGAAGATAACTCGACCTAAAAACATAATTGGGTTTATCTAAAACCTCGGGTCACGTATACAAAATCTAGCTCAAAACAGCAATGTGAACCAGATCTGCTGAACCTGGAAAAAGGCAACGATTTAAATGTAATTTATACAAATAGTTTGAATTCCAATGATATCGATGTTGACAACGTGATAACGTGAATGAAGAAATCGCCAGTGGCAACGTTGGCAACGATGACGTCCACTAGGTCGAAAACGCGGCGCGGCGCAGTTCCGCTCTCGGAGATAAATACATCTGAATAAATGCTATAAGAGTCAATTAAAGATAAAATATTTTTAATAAAAATTTATTAATTTTTTTTAAATAAACTTTATAATTTTTAGTAAAACCTGTTTCATTACAACATTTATTTGAATTACAGAAATCATTTTTGTCTTTTAAAATACAGAATAAATTTTTTTTTATAAAAATGATACTCGGAAAGTCTTTGGTAATCAAAACTTTTTATTGGGTTCTTTTTTCGGGAGTAAGCTCATTACACTGTAAATATACACTATAGAACCATTATTTACGGGAGTAAATTTCGTTTCAAATGGAAATGTTTTTTCTCTTCACCATCAGTGATCAACTAATTTTTTTCTATTAAAGTTGACGGAAGTTGAACTAAATACTTCAATTTTACACATCGAATGAAATGAATTTTACTGCAAAAGAACATGAGATTAGGAAAATGATTATTTACTATATTAAAATTATTGAAAATAAAAAAAAAATATATTGACTTACACGATATACTAATGGAAATGAATAAAACCATATTTTTTCCTTTCTGGACATATTGCAAGCTCAAAATGCTTTTTTGGACAATTTTCTTACTTTTTCTTTAAACTAGGTTAAGTTAAAATATTTGACAATATTTATTATGGTTACTCGTATTAACATTAAATCATATCTATGCTGTCATCTATGCATTTCCATAAGAAACTATAAATACAGATTCCAAATTTATTAGGTTTATTAATACGTTTTTAAAAGTTTAGTAAGTACATAATGCCTGTTTTAAACCTACTAGATTTTGACTTCTTTAGTGTGGTGTAATATTAAATATTAAAAATTAAAACTACAGCTACAATTTAATGACTTTTAATTGAATACTGAGTTAAATATTTGAGGAAAAACTACAAATTATAATTAATATTAGATAGGTTTACTTTGTGAAAATCCATATTAAAACATGGGATCGTTGCTTTGTTACTTTTCACAACAAAATCGTAGAAAAAACACGAGTCGACTTTCGGCTTTTACACCATCGTCAGGTGAAAAACATAACTAAAAATTGTTCTTTTAGGCGAAAACTATTTATAATATAAATTGAAGTAAATAATGTATTGGTGGGGGATGTTAGAGATAGAGGCAGATAGAATCACATCGAAACAGATGTAAGGGGAACTTCCAAGTTGACCAATTTTTAATAAAACTAAAATTTTTTGTATTATTTGCAAAGGTACTTACAACGAATATTATTTTAAACCGGTTAGGTGTAATATCCTTAAAATGACTAGAGTATGTTGGAAAAAACCAGACACGTGAAACAACGGTGAACGATAATTACAAGAAATAAAGAATAAAATATACAGCTATCGGTCTGTATTAATTTGTCAAGATAGAACCATGTATTGATTTGCACGAAAGGTTACACCCACCAGGTATGTGCTTTTGTTAAACTAGAAGGATTGTTAAATGATGTAAAATCAAAATATTGCATAAAGACCATTTAAATATTAATTACCAGGAATCTATAAAATTTTAAAAATGGGTACCAATCAGCTAAACTATTCGAAAACAAAACGTGAGATGCACCGTGTTATAGATTTAATAAAGGCGATTTGTTTAGATCAATTTGGTCATTTAAGATGACGTGGTTTGGGTCTTTGTTCAATTTATTGATTTCCAGAGCTTCCAAAATGTTGAGTTTGCGGCCTTTTTTACAAATATGTAATATTTTGGGTTGTTGATCGGGTTTTACCGAATGACTTGTTTCTAGTAGATGTAAACCAAAGTTGGAAATGTGTTTCTGGGTGATAATATGTTCCCTGTATCTGGTTTCGAACGTTCGACCAGTCTGACCTATGTAAGAAGCGTTACACTCCGAACAATCTAGACGATAAACTCCACATTTCTTCATGGGGTCGGATTTTTCTTTAGCGTTATAAAGGAAACGGCCAATAGTATGTGTGGAATGATAAGCGGGATATAGATCAAATTGTAAGAACATCTTGCCTATTTTTTGGGATATGTTTCCTAGATATGGGAGGGAAATCTAATGTTTAGAATCCGAATTAGTTAGAATAGTTGGATAGATTTGTTCTATGGCTAGACTTTTTTGTTTTTTACGGATTAGTTTTTGGATAATGTGCGGAGAAAAACCATTGTTAACTGCTATTTGTCGTATGATCGATAATTCCTTATCTCGGTCTTTTGGAGATAGCGGGATAGTGAAAGCTCTATGTAGGATAGATCGGTAAGCTGTTATTTTTTGAGAAAATGGAGTGAGTGAATCAGCGGGGATTGTAGTGTCTGAGAATGTGGGTTTGCGAAAGATTTTATATGAGAATCTTGTGTCTGATCTATTAATAGTTATATCTAGGAAATTGATGGAATTGTTCGATTCTGTTTCTTTGGTAATTTTAATTTGTTTATGAAGATAATTATTATTTTGATAATTAATGTATTTAATTAATTAATTTTGTTTTATGGTAAGAGATTAATGCGAACATATCATTACAACTTATGTTGTATTTTTTTTAATCTAAATTTAAAATGAACCGTATTTTTTGCGTTCGTTTAAACAAACTTGACCACGGGTTTTGAAAATTAAAACTTAAAAATGCAATTTCTCAAAAATATGAAATAAAATAATGAAAATTTTAGCATAATTGGTAATTTGAAGTAATAAACTAATGTTTAAAAAACATCTCAACATATGTTTCCATTTGAAAAAAAAAATTTTTTTCTCTTCCAAAAAAACCATAGGTCCTAGAAGTCTGGAACAATTTTTCATTAATGGCCCCCTCTATTTTAAATATTTTTTGTATAAACTTTTTTTCGATTAGATGCCTATTTTAGGAATAAATCGAATGGCAACTCCCGAAAAACTCACTCGGTGTATATATATATATATGTATATATATATATATATAAAATATATACATATATATATATATATATATATATATATATATATATATATATATATATATATATATATATATATATATATCCATTCGATTTATTCCTAAAATATGCATCTAATCGAAAAAAAGTTTATACAAAGAATATTCACAATAGAGGGGGCCATTCACGAAAAATTGTTCCAGACTTCTAGGACTTACGGTTTTTTTGGAATAGAAAAATTTTTTTTTTTCAAATGGGAACATATGTTGAGATGTTTCTTAAAAATTAGTTTATTACTTCAAATTGCCAATTATGCTAAAATTTTCATTATTTTATTTCAAATTTTTGAGAAATTGCATTTTTAAGTTTTAATTTTCAAAACCCGTGGTCAAGTTTGTTTAATCGAACGCAAAACATACGATTTATTTTGAATTTATACTAAAAAAAATACGAAATAAGTTGTAATGGTATATTCACATTAGCCTATTACAGTAACAGAAAGTTTATTAATTAAATACATTAATTATCGAAATAATTAGTCGTTTTTCCTCAAATATTCAACTTAATATTTATTAAACAGGCTATCAAATTACAAATGTTGTTGTAATATTTAATTGTACTGTACATCATATTAAAGAAGTCAAAATTTAGTACATGTGAAAATGTCATTATTAAAAATCTCTGAAAGTAAATTATAGATGGCATATCTGAATAGTATCGTAGAGCTGTCATAAATAATATGACAGGTCTTTTTTAAATTTAAATCGTTAAATTTTATTTTTTTTTTTTTTAAAGAGTAAAAGAATTGTCCAAAAAAATATTTTTAATATAAAAATTTTCAAGTATGTATGGTATGTATTTTAACAATACGTCTGAAAAAGATGTATTTAAAAAATATTCATAACCTTAATTTCCAGTAATCTGACCAGACGATCTGATCATGTTTGGAACATATTTTAATAATGTATAGGATAAACTTGAGGTGCTCTCGGAATATTGCATAAAAAATCACCTGACAGTAAATATAAGCAAATCGAAAATAGTAATTTTGCATAAATCACCAAAATTAAAAGAATATGGGAAAGGGCATAGCCGGGTAAGATAAGGAAAACGGCCCTTGACGCAAAATTGATTGTTTTTGGTTACTGTTCAAGAAATGGTACCACTCTAGCATGTATATGTATGTATAACACAGCAGTGTCATAAAACGACCTTAGCTGTACCTTAACTATAGGAGGTCCTTTATACTTTTAAAAAAGATTTCTTTCCAAATATACAATTTTATTTGATTTTTGAGTTCTATAGGGAGCTAATTGTAGCTTTATTGTATCTTTAATAATATGTATACAATAAACTTATTGTCAGGTATTAAAAACTTTTAATTTCACAAATTAAATGAAATGGTATATTTTTTTGTAATCTTTATAAATATAATAATTAAATATTGTGTTTTAGGGTTCCGAAATAAAAATTTAAGAACTAAAATCTGGCTGTGTGTTTGTAGGTAATATACCTAAACCGTAATAATTGCTAATATGTATTCGATTTGCTATGACTTAACTGTGTGTAATTAGGTTTTAAATACATCAACTATAAAATTTGTCTAAATTTAGAAAGTTCGTTCTGTAAATTCAGTAGAATTAAAAAATTCATGAACTCAAATACAACCAATAAGTTAATTATTAATAATGAATATTAATAACAAAATTAAATATATGCAATTTAGAAAATTTATAAAATCGTTATTTTATGTGATTCCATAAGTCGCCGATTGGCACAAAATTAAGCATTTGAGATTTTACCGGACGTAACTAAATAAATGCTGAGAAACGTTGTTATAAATAATACACAATTCAGGTAGGTACGTCAGAATCAAAAGGTCTTTTATCTGACCGAAAAATTGTATGTATATTATCATTATCCTACTGTTTATTGTCGGTCGATCTGCCAATTCTCAATTAAAATTATTTCGGATTACTTGGGTTGATAACTTTAAAAGATACCGGTAACTAATTATCACGTAATTGCTCCGCATAGTAACATATGAGAAAGTAACATTGTCCAATATATTGATCTATTTTTAAATTAACCGTAAAAGATACACTTGAATGTCTTATAGACTTTATCTTAAAAGCGAAAATTACTATTCAATTTTAATAAAATATAGTACATTTAAGTACATTCTTTTTCTTTACGTTTTACCATAGGATGGAAAAATATAGCTAACAATATTTCTTGCACATCTGTTACTAATGCTACTATAACGATTAAACACATGATACTTAATTTGGTTCCCGATGTCTTACATAAAGAAAGATATTTTCTTTAAAAGTGGTGAATATAGGCCAGCGAACAAGCATTTATGTTGGTATATCGCAATAAGCATTACGTACACCACAAAACATGTAATAGTGACAAATGAAAATTTTTATTCGTTTCAAACATTTCCCCTAGATTATATAAATTTCATTTTTTACGGGATGTTTTTTAATACCAAAAATTACAAAAAATTTAATTTAACTTGATTGGCGAAAATTTAGTTACTTATATCTCCGAAAGTTACCGACACAACTTAATTTTACTTGAATGTTCTTACAAGTTCTAGCAATTACTAGTATTGATATTTTTGTTTACTTTCCAGAATCTGCTTACTTAATGGTAGCCTGGTTATTTTGTGCCATTATTTTCAGTAATTTTTCTCATTTATCTCTGGTGGCTTTTAAGAGTATCAACATACTGTGTATAAGGAGAGTAATAATGGCTACAAACTAATTAATTTCATTCAAACTTTTAATTATATTGCATATAATTTTAAATTAATTTAGCTATTTTAATATTAAAAAATATTAACTAACAAAAATCTTTCTTTACAGGAACACTTTTCACATATAGCAAATTTTTATATTTGACAAGGCCTTTTCAAAGCCGCCTTTGGTAAATGCGATAGTTATTTTGTGAACTCTAGGGTCTAGGAACCATAAAAATGAGTATTTAATTATTAAATTAAAAGATTATATAAAACTATACGTACCATTTAATTCATGTTGTGAAATTAAAAAAATTTACAATTTTTTTATTTAAAATACCTGACAATAAAATTATATTTACATACTATTTTCAATTAGGATACATTTAACTTCCTAAATGTACCATTTATTTCATTTTGTGAAATTAAAACAATTTACTTTTTTTTAAATATCCAACTGACAATAAATAATTATAATTGTACACTATATTCAATAAAGATGCATTTAGCTCTCTATAGAACTCAAAAATAAAATAAAATAAAATTTTTCGAAAGAAAAAGGTTTGAGACTCCCTACTGAGAGTATAGCTTTATAACAATGTCTGTGTTACGCATACGGTTTGATATCGTATTCTGGTTCCAAATTAACATGCATAAGTGTGCGTAACACAGACATTGTTATAAAACGACCCTTTCTCAGTAGGAAGTCGCAAACCTTTTTTATTTCAAATATTTTTTTTATTTTATTTTTGAGTTCTATAGAGAACTAAATGCATCTTTATTAAGTATAGTGTGGGATTATAATTTTATTGTCAAATATTTAAAAAAAGTAAATTGTTTTAATTCCACAAAATTAATTAAATGGTACATTTAGGAAGCTAAATGTATCCTAATTGAAAATAGTATATACAATATAGGTTTTAATTGGGGGAAAAATTATACAGTAGGTATAGGATTTTTTTGTGGTTTAAAAAAAAATACTTATCACAGTGCATAATGAGAATGAAATATAAAAAAAAAAGAAATTTGGACATTAATTTGCGGTAATATTGGCTATTGATTGTTTCTTAGCCATTTGTTATCACCTTACAGAATTATATAAATCAGTGATGCCCAAACTTTTTGGTTCGCCACTCCCCTTTGCACTTAAAGAATATAAAACCCCCCAGAAATATGTAGAAATTGGTAGAAAATGTGTAAAAAATGAATATGTGATCTATCATCAATTGTTTCTGTGACTCCCGAAACAATTTTTGCGACCCCTCTAGGGATCGCGACTCCCATTTCGGGAATCACTGATATAAATTATTGCATCATTCAGTTTCTTTACATATGTATGAATGTTATTTTGTACTGTGTATCTTTTCAGTGTTAAATTCAAATTTTTAATATAAATTACTCAAAACTACTTTTTTCGATACGGTTGACATATCTTAATGCACCGATTTACTTGAAATTTGGTACAGCTCTTTTTAATACTATCAAAATTGATTCGACATAGGGTTTTTTGGATTTTTTTTTTACTATTTTTAAAAAATTTTCAAAGTTGAAAAAAGGAGGCGAAAGGCGGTTAAAAGCCACCAGAGATAAATGAGAAAAATTACTGAAAATAATGGCACAAAATAACCATCCCATTTACCAAAGGCGGCCTTTAAAAGGCCTTGTCAAATATAAAAGTTTGCCTTATGTGAAAAGTGTTCCTGTAAAAAAACATTTTTGTTAGTTAATATTTTTTAATATTAAAATAGGTAAATTAAATTTAAAATTATATGGAGTATAATTAAAAGTTTGAATGAAATTAATTACTTTGTAGCCATTATTACTTTCCTCATATACAGCATGTTGGTACTCTTAAAAGCCACCAGAGATAAATGAGAAATTTATGTAGATAATAAAGTATAATTTCCTATCAAATTATCATGTGTCAGTGGCGTATTTACAAGTGATTAAGTAGACTACTGAAAATTGAAATCGGTAGAAAACTGAAATCGGTACAGGCCGGCAAAGTGGGGACTCAAAAAAGGGTGTCTCCTGGTTGACGTGATTCCAACCCTCCTGGTGATCTGAAACATAAAATTTTAGTTAATTCTTAATAAACAAGGATGTAGAATTAGTTGGACGTAGCCGATTTGAAAAAATAAATTCTCTCACCAAATAGCATCCATTTAAAAAAAATCATTTTTTCGCCTCCTTTTTTCAACTTTGGAAATTTTTTAAAAATAGTGAAAAAAATTCCAAAAACCCCTATGTCGAACCAATTTTGATAGTATTCCAACTACGTCCAACTAATACTACATCCTTATTTATTAAGAATTAACTAAAATTTTATGTTTCAGATCACCTGGAGGGTTGGAATCACGTCAACCCGGAGACACCCTTTTTTGAGTCCCCACTTTGCCGGCACCACTGATTTATATAATTCTGTAAGGTGATAACAAATGGCTTAGAAACAATCAATAGCCAATATTACCGCAAATTAATGTCCAAATTTCTTTTTTTTTCATTCTCATTATGCACTGTGATAAGTATTTTTTTAAACCACAAAAAAATCCTATACTGTATAATTTTTCCCCAAATTAAAACCTATATTGTATATATACTATTTTCAATTAGAAACTAACACTGAAAAGATACACAGTACAAAATAACATTCATACATATGTAAAGAAACTGAATGATGCCATAATTTATATCAGTGATTCCCGAAATGGGAGTCGCGATCCCTAGAGAGATCGCAAAAATTGTTTCGGGAGTCACAGAAACAATTGATGATAGATCACATATTCATTTTTTACACATTTTCTACCAATTTCTACATATTTCGGGGGGATTTTATATTCTTTAAGTGTAAAGGGGAGTGGCGAACCAAAAAGTTTGGGCATCACTGATTTATATAATTCTGTAAGGTGATAACAAATGGCTAAGAAACAATCAATAGCCAATATTACCGCAAACTAATGTCCAAATTTCTTTTTTTTTTATATTTCATTCTCATTGTGCACTGTGATAAGTATTTTTTTTTAAACCACAAAAAAATCCTATACCTACTGTATAATTTTTCCCCCAATTAAAACCTATATTGTATATACTATTTTCAATTAGGATACATTTAGCTTCCTAAATGTACCATTTAATTAATTTTGTGAAATTAAAACAATTTACTTTTTTTAAATATTTGACAATAAAATTATAATCCCACACTATACTTAATAAAGATGCATTTAGTTCTCTATAGAACTCAAAAATAAAATAAAAAAAATATTTGAAATGAAAAAGATTTGCGACTCCCTACTGAGAAAGGGTCGTTTTATAACAATGTCTGTGTTACGCATACTTATGCATGTTAATTTGGAACCAGAATACGATATCAAACCCTTTTTTTTTGAATATTGATAAAAAAATTTATAGAATTTAAAGTAAAAAAAGCATTTGGCATTAGGGTTTCCGATCTCGAGTAGATTTTATCGAAAATCGATTTTTGGAGAGCCGATCTTCAGCCGATCTTTTAGCGCAAACTGGAAACCATTTTATTCATATTAAATTCAGCAGTTCATCTTCAAAGAAAATTAAAAACTGATTTGTGATGACCCAATAAGAAACTTCACTAAAACTATTATATATCTTTTATTTTCTGCAAGTACAAAAATTGAATCGATTTTCGTCAGATAGATCTTTTGTAAGCCGATTTTCTCCTGCATTGATTTTTGGTTTGACGATTCGAATCGATCCACAAGATCGATTTTTTGGCCAGAGATCGGAAACCCTATTTGGCATTTTATAATCCATTTTAAATAGCTATTTTCCATTTTCTATTTTAATTTCTATGAACCATTTTTCCCAGTCCTGCTAGTATGTAGTTACGTATAACCGGTGGTAGATTTACACTACGGGCACGCGGGGCGGAGGCCCCGGGTGGCAAATTTTTAGGGGCAGTTTCGTCGCTTTAACTTTTCTATTTCCTAAATTTTTTCCACAGAAGTACCATGGTTTGGCAATTTTATATTAACTTCATACTGAACCAAAGCTTTACAGAATCCAATGAAATAAAAATTTTCGTTACTTACATTGTAAATAATTATTTTGAAATTGTGAAATTACCCTTACCTTTTAAACTAACAATGATTAGGAACATATTAGAGGTTATGTCATTTCGAAAACTTCCATGAAACTGAATTAAATATGAGAATAAAATCGTTATTCTATTTTCAGTAAACATAATAATAAGTTATTAGAAATACTCCAATAAAGTACCTAAAACTGAATTACCTAAATTATCGAAATATTGTAAATTAAAAAATAAATGCTTAAAACAAGGTCAGTTTTTTTTACCATTTAATGACGTTCCGCGTTTTCTTAATTCATTTTTTTAATTAGTTACAATCCAGGTAGATAAATTTTAGTTGTAAATCAATATAAACACAAAATATTGAATAAAAATTAATAAAATTTTGGTATTTAAAGAGCTGACATTTTGAATTAGTCATTTGTGTTGTATACGGTAAAGCCATCTACAGCCATCTATGTAGCATAAATACAATTACTGTTAGCTGCACAATTATTTAACGTAAATAACGATGGCTGTTTGAATAAAGCACTCTTAAATTCCAAAAAATTAACTTAAATAAATCACTTTTAAGCGCGAAAGTTGCAAAATTTGAAAAAAAAATTAACTTAAAAATTTTTACTTTTTTATTTTTTATTTCTGTTGCTTTATTGAATAATTTTTATCAACAAATAAGTATACTATTCCATTTAAAAAAGGTAAGTTTGTATCATAGCTCGAAAACCATAAGAGCTATAAAGCTCCTGATTATCGCAGTTGGTTGCCCCCGTCGATATCTACAACTCTTATTTGAACAATTTTTCGATTAAATCAACGGTTTGGCTGTAATAAAAATGGCAACTCCCGAAAAACTCACACAGTATATGCCGCTACGATAATTTTTAGATAGATATAGATTACGTTATGTAAGGTCTGCCAGGGCCCATGGGACCCAAAAGTGTCAAAAATGAAATAAATGACCGATTTTGAAAATTTTTTCACTGTTAGGGCGCTAAGCTATTTTAGATAGATATAGATTACGTTATGCAGGGCCCGCCAGGGTCCGTGGGACTCAAAAGTGCCAAAAATAAACTAATCAACCGATTTTGAAAATTTTTTCACTGTTAGAGAGCTAAACTATTTTAAATAGATATAAATTACGTTATGTAAGGTCCGCCAGGATCCGTGGGATCTAAAGGTGTCAAAAATAAAATAACGGACCCATTTTGAAAATTTTTTCACTGTTAGAGAGGTAAGCTATTTTAGATAGATATAAATTACGTTATGTAAGATCCGCCAGGGTCCATGGAACCCAAAAGTGTCAAAAGTGAAATAGGTGACCGATTTTGAAAATTTTTTCACTGTTACAGAGGTAAACAATTTTAGATGGATATAGCTTGTATTATGTTGTATGAGGTGGGACAGGGACCTGGGATCTTAAAAGCGCAAAATAAACTAACCGACCGAAATTGAAAATTTTTCCACTGTTAGAGAGCTAAACTATTTTAGATAGAATTAGATTACGTTATTTAAGTCCATGGGACCCAAAAGTGTCAAAAATAAAATAACTGACCGACTTTGGAAATTTTTTCACTATTACAGAGGTAAACTATTTTAGATAGGTACAGGTTGTGTTATCTGAGGTCCGCAAGTGTCCTGCGGATGTAAACGCGACAAAGAACGTGTCTTGAAAATACTTTTACGGTTAGAAAGATAATATATATATATATATATATATATATATATATATATATATATATATATATATATATATATATAGGGTGTCTGGAATATGTCTGCGTACGAAAACAGTAGGTAGATCTCACGTATGTAATTTATATTTGCCAACAAATTTGAACCAAAAGTGTTTTTTAACAGAAAAAATTTGATACTAAAAAAAGGGGCCCTTAATTTTTTTTTAATCCGGCTCTGACCATTTCATGTTTGTAAGATAATTTTCTGTTTTTAAAAAAAACATCTGGGAACGATCTTTTTTGAAAACAGCAATAATTGTGTTCATTTTTTATAAATGAGCCATTTTCTCAGAATATCTACATCTCTATGATTGAGAATATTTGCATGAGAAAATTGTTTAACGCCAGGGCGGCGACACGGGTTATTCGGAACTACATCTCTATAGCTGGAATATTAATTTCTAAAAAATAAACAATATTCCTAGGTAACCGAATTGGAAAATTTCGTTGCTAAAGTGGAATTAAAAGAAGGTGATTTTTGGTTGGTTAAATTAATATCTCGATTATAGACATGTAATCCCAAATACCTGTGTCGCCGCCCTGGTGACAGATTGCTACATATTTGAGAAAATGGTCCATTGTAAACATTGCGTACAATGTGTCTCAAAAAATTCAACTAAAAATTGAAATATTTTTTATATGTACAATATTAGTTATGAATAAATTTCATGCGAAAAACTAACTTTTAGCTAATAACTCATATTTTCAGTAATATGTACATTAAAACAGTATATTTTGTAGGAAGCGTTGTAAATTCCGCATTACGTAAAGAGTCGTGTTTTATGTTGTTACGTCCTGCACTTCATTTATGAGAAATAGGAAATTTACAAGAAATAATATACATTTGGTATTGGTACGAATACAATATACATTCAAATCATGACTAACTTGAACTTTATAAAAAAATAGCCTTTGTTCAGAATCTCTGCAATTATTTCATATTAAAATCGACCAATGACGATGATAACTACATTTTTATTTTATCTATCTACATTAATTTGGTTAAAATACAAAAAAAATTTAACGTATTTAAATAATTTACTTGAAATAATTATTTATCAAAATAATAAATTTTGAAACACATTGTAAGGTCCTACTACTTGACTTGACTAACAACATGCTGTGTATAAATAACTAAGTTGCTATGTAACCTAAATATCCTTGAAATTATTTTTATCTAACCTGCCTACCATTTCTATCGTGTAATCGGCAGTGTGCAGTTCTGAGCAAGTTAACCCCGTTCACATACTCGCTCGTTCTCTAGCAGTGATGATATGTACATATTACATACTAAGTGTTAAAGATATGACTTTTATTTTCATTGTTGTATTTTAAATTTTTTGTAAATTAAATATATTAATTTTAGCTTAAATAAATAAGTTGCTTGAAATAGTGTAGTTTTTGAGTGTACATATTAGTTGATAATTTGTAAAAAATTAATTTGATGTAAATTAAATGAAATTTTATGTGCGTACTGAAGACTAGATTGGGTGGACTAAGTTCGTTAGCCAAACACGTCGGATGCCCAGAAGTAGGTTTTTCGGGCATTTTTTGTCAACAAAATAAGTTTTTTGCCAGAATTAAGCAATTTTTCAATTTTTTTTTTTTTTACATCAATCGAAAGTAAAAGGCAATATGCGTAAAAAATGTTTTTACACCGTTGCTCTAAGTTAATTGCTTTTCGAGAAAAACTGGGAAATATGTCGTTCTCCATTTCAGTCGCACTCACATTCTTTTTTTTCTGTCTCATTTTTTGCGATCCTTTTTTCGAAAAAAAAAAACGCTTTGTAAGTGACGAGTCATGATTTTTTTAATCCAATTTAACGATTCAATTGTATTCTATTTCTCTCAGTTGAGTAAATCTTTATAATCTATCTATTCCATCTTTTTATAGGAAAATTGCCAAAAAAATTTGTTTTTTGTGATACGGTCAGAATTTGGATTATGTTTACACCTTACTAAAATTAATAAGAGTTTGCTACAATCACATAAAAATTACATTAAATCATATTCAAACAATAATATTTTTACGTAATTTTTTATCCAAATGACAATACTGTTATAATTTTTATGTATAAACGATGATAACTACATTTTTATTTTATCTAACATTAATTTGATTAAAATACAAAAAAAAATTAACGTATTTAAATAATTTACTTGAAATAATTAATAATAATATATTTGTACCCCTTTCCCACAAAAAATGTTTTTTCTTCTTTTCTTCTTTTTTCTTACTAGACCTGTTTTGATCACTTTTATGATCCTCTTCAGTAGTTTGTAGAAGCTGGTAAATAGAAATCGTAATAAATACTCGCCTTGAAAAACTCAAACAAGTATTTAGAACAAAATACTATTTCTTAAAGAAAATATTAAAATTATGTACAAATGCCGTTCTGGTAAACTGATATGTTCTGTCCATCTTGAGCGTTGGAGCCGATTTTGAGGAGCTGGATTCCTTCCAGACAAAAGCTCACAGCGAATACACACATTTTTAAAATGTCCTTTTGAATTTCGTAACTCAATCATTACAAATAAAATCTAAATTAAAAAAAATCTATATGACCTGTTTTTTCTCAATTTTCTAGCATCAAGTCTAGGGGTAATTAACTAGGGGGTGATTGTGTTGACATTTTGATGTAAAATATAGTAATTTTAACCGTCTTCAAGATAACGTTTCGATTTTAACAATAAAAAAAATTTCATAAAATAAAGTAAAAAAAATGTTTTTTAAGAAAAAGCTTTTATTTAAAAATGGGCTAAAAAAATAAATAACTACTGAGTGAAGTTTGAAGCAATATGGAACATAATTTATAAAACCTTGAGGCGTTAGCATTAATTATTTCTGTTTTGGATATAAGTGTAGCTATTTTATTTTTCAGTACTTACCAAACTTAATTAAACGCCTCAAGCTTTTATAAATTATGTTGCATATTGCTTCAAACTTCACTCAGTAGTTATTTCATTTTTTTTAGCCCATTTTTAAATAAAAGCTTTTTCTTAAAAAAACATTTTTTTTACTTTATTTTATTTTCTACTCTTTAGTCTGATTACAATTAATTAAAAAAAAATAAAGAAGTAATTTTTTTTACCTATGGCCGCTATTACACTGTCATAGATATATGTCAAAGTTTTATTTAATCAAAGAAATATTATAGTGTAATAAGTCAACTTTTATAATATAAATTTCTGTAACCATAGTTAAAGATACTTCTTAATATTTGATCATAGATTTGATCAAAGATCTTTGACATATATCTATGACAGTGTAATAGCGGCCTATATTTTAATCGGTTAATTTACCCTAATCAGACATAACTATGGAAACAAAAAATTGCAATGTAAAATCAATGGACAATATTTGACAATTCGAAATGTCAAAATGGTGCATAGAACTAAAAATCAACAATTTTGGGTTTGGGACAATTTAGGGAAAAACTAATTATACAATATTGCGTTGTCATCAAGGTTAGACACGTATGCAAAATTTGAAACCTCTAGCTCAATTAGAACCTGTCTAAATTTTGATTCCAAGATTTGATCTAAACCAACATACTAACATAGCAAGTTAAATAAAAGCTTTTAAAAAGTGTTTAAGTTCTGGCAAGATTGTCAAAAAGAGACTGAAATGTTTTTAGATGTTGATATATACAAAAAATATTAATGTGTTAAGTACTTGCTAGACTTATAGGTTTTATGGGTGGTTTTAGCGAATTTCCAGAATGGAATTTAGCTATTACAGCTATTCTCATGATGCGACTTGAGCCCGAGACTATGGCAGAAGACGAAACTGAAAAGTTTTTTTTTTACAATCTGGACCGAACTAATCTTTTTATAGCTATTTATGATATTTTTGAATATATTTTTTTTGTGCGATTTTATTTATGCGGTCCCAATCCACCGTACAAAAAAGGGTCAGCTGTATTAAATATATTTATTGTTTATTTATTATATTGCACTATTTATGCACTGTATATCATTTTAATTGGAAACAAATAAACTTAATCTATTCTATTCTAAAAAAAAAAAGTTTATACAAGTACAAGGAGGGGAGGGGATACAAAATTTTGTTGGGACTATAAGCGTAAGAACTGTAAATTCAATTCTGGCAGCCATATTTTCTTAACTGATGCTTCAAAGACAATTTTTAAAGTATACCTGATGGTTGTAAAAAGATGTCATAAAAATACATATTATAGAAACTAGTTGTGGTCCGTAGTTTCACTTACGTAAAATTATCTGAATTATAGGTCAAATTACTTTTAAGTCAGATATTCCAAAATTCTGTTATTATAGTCAAAAGAAATATTTATAATGAAATATGAAATTATATGAAATATTTATTTATAAGAAATTACAAAAGTCAATTATTTATAGTGCTTTGCTTTGCTCGCCCAATGACTCTAAAATAACAATTTTCGTATTTTAATAGCAGGGTTAATTTCCGCACCGTAAGAACTCACAACTCGTCAGTGTAGGTACATATACTAGCAGTTTTGTTTATATTTTATATAAGGTCACCAGGATCCTGGGTATCTAAAAGCATCGAAAATAAACTAGCCAACCGATTAAAAAAAATTTCACTGTTAAAGAGCTAAATTATTTTCGATGGGTAAAGGCTATGTTATATGAGGTCTGGCAAGGTCCTAGGGGTCCCTAAAGCGCCAAAAATAGACTAATCGACTAATTCTGAAATTTTTTTCACTGTTATTAGAGAGCTAAACTATTTTAGATGGATATAGGTTATAATTATGTTTGTAGGTCCGCTAAAATCCTACGGATCCAAAAACGCCAAAAAAAAAACTGTCGAACCAATTTTAAAAATTTTTCACTGTTAAAGAACTAAATTATTTTAAACGGACAGCGGCTGTCGTTGGCTGGTAACGAAATCTGCCAGAGTCCTAAAATCCCAAAAACGCCAAAAACAAACTACTTAACCGATTTTGAAAATTTTTTCACTGTTAGAAAGCTAAAATATTTTAAATGGGCTACGTTATGTGAAGTCCGGTAAGGTTCTGATGACCCAAATTTACTACCCAACCGATTTTGAATTTTTTTTTTGCTCGTAAATCTTGGGAATTCGCTGTTATATAGGATGCTGTTACAGGGTTATTTTACATTTTAAAATATCTTTTATATACAATTAAACAGTAAATTAAAAAAAAAAAAAAAGATTGCAAATGTAACATCTTTTGCGAAGTGAATAAAATTGATCTGAATTTACTAATCAATTTCTCGGTCATTGTTATTTTATTACAACTATTGCAACAATGTTTAATATAGGCTTACATTCATATAACTGTATTTGATCTTGAATAATTGAATAATATGCATATGTACTGAATTATTTTTCGTTAACTAGAGCATACTTAATGTAATTAACTGTTTATATGTAAAATGTTATTACTTTTTACTTTAATTCAAATGTGCATACATATAATTTTTGAAATATAAATATTCGTTTCATTATAATTATGATGAAAACTGAATTTTAGTTTTGTTTCTAATGAAATTTTAAATTAAAAAGCAAAAGTATTATAATAACGAAGTAATATGTAATAAACATTTAATTTTATAAATCAGTTAATAAAAAAATAATAATCACTTATATGTAAATTAATAACAATGATAATAAATACTGTCTTCTTCATAACTAGTAGTCTTCATTGTAAATATGTTGTCGGTTTAAAGTTAACAATAGTTGCTTTTTTTTCATTTTTATAATGGAATTTGATTTTAATCAGTGATTATTTTTAAAATTTTCAGTCTATACTTTTAAATATCAAAGGTACATGTTTTAAAGGGACACCACTGTAAGTACCACTGTAAGCACTGTAAGAAAAACATACCTAATGATTTTATTTTTTTCTATTCAGTAAAATATTTAAAGTTTAAAAAAAAATAATCAATGAATGCTTTCGTACTAGCGTAATTTTGTAAAACATTTTGCAACATAAAAACATGGTTTGTGTTGATTTACTACATAATGTGTAGGTATAGGTTAAGGTTGTTGTGGCATGAGGGCTGACTAGAGAAAAAATAATAAAAATTTGCATACAGATTCTCAAAAAGGTATTTTATCATCCTATGAAAGAACAAAAAAATTTGGTCGCTGAGAGTCGAGAAAAAAATTACCAAAGTTAAGTAAAAATACATGGATGCTTATGGAGACATGTGAATTTTTTTGTTTCGAATTTAAAAAAAAAAAAAAAATAGTTCTAATAAAGAGAATTAAATAAAAAGCTGATTTGATATAGTTTAGCCAATAAAGAATTGATACTCAAAATTCAATTGCGATCCGGTCGACTGAACTTTAGATTTTTTGATCTAAAGTATCGAAAACGTCTAAAGTAGTGATAACATTGGCAACACTGTTATATATTTGAAATCAAAATAATGTGAGAGAGGTTACAGGTCTCGTTAAATCTACTTAACCTCATTTTATTTGTTTATAAAACTTCTGAAAATAAAAATATAACTTTTTTGAAAGTATAAAACAGTGCACACTAATAACTGGTGCTAATAACAAAAAACAATACGTATTTGAAATAAGTTTTGTTTATTTTCCTCAGTTTAAATTATAATTGAATGAACTGGAATCATCACACCTTTTTTCTATAAAAGTTCAATTGTTTTTTTCAAAATTTATTAACAATAAAGCAGGTATATAAATTCATTACAGTAAATAAAAATACCTAATACTTAATGAAATTTTTGTATAACACTTACATACGTTTTTAAAAATCACAGACACCAGAAAACAAACTAAAAATTATTCACTTTTTTGCTAGAGAATTATAAACTTATTTTCATAACTTTTCATAAATATTTTATCACATAGACATAAAACACTTAAATAAACTTGTTCTTATGTATTTTTATTTATTGGAAAGGTGAAAAACAATCTAAAATCCCCTATGCGTTTCAATGTTACCGACGAAATAGTGGTTGAGTTAGAAAACTAAAGAACAGTGTTAATAGATGACAGCACTTACTGGCTATTGTTTTACTTCAATGTTGCAATATTTTATACAAAGATATAATATTTAAATAATTGCGTAAAGAAAAAATTGCTTTCATCTAAAATGTTTATAAAAATATTTAATGACATTTTAAAATACTTTAATGTTAAAATTATATCTCCATATATTAAAAATTAATAAATTTTCGCTTTGAAATTTCGTTGGATGCAGTTGGCAATACTTTCAAAAAGCAATGTTTTAATATAGGATTCAGTATAGCCACATTTAAAAAACTAAACCTCATGCCATAATAACCTTAAATTGACTAAAGTTGGTCTAATGTCATTAACGAATGAAGTAAAATTAGATGTACATTTTGAAGTTACTATAGTTATTTTAATTTAAAAAATATGCTGCCAATGGGGTGTGGTACACAGCTCCCTCATACTCGTAAAAGACTTTAAAACAGTATTTTACCAAATATATATACCGTGAAATTATATTTTCGCCTTAAAGTTCATAAAAAATTGTTGTAACTCAAAATACTTAAAGGCTAAATTATAAAATAATAGCAAAAATATTTTAGAAACTAACCCCCAAAATACTTTAAAAATTTGAGCGAAGTAGGACTAGCAGTAAATAAGATATTGACATTTAATGAGATTTCATGGTAGCGCCGTGGATCACTACTATTACTCCGAATGCAATGAAATTTTTAGGGGACCATCTAGGAACCAGACCGCATAAATTCTGACAATTTTATAAAAAGAATTGAATAGTTCAGAAGTTATGCCCCTTGATGCAATTTAGTATATTAATGGAATGACATGGTAGCGGCGTAGCTACCGTTACTCCGATTTCGATTAAATTCATAGCGGACCATCTAGGAACCAAATTGCATAATAAATTTCTGAAAACTTCATTAAAAATAATCGAATAGTTCAGAAGTTATGCCCCTTGGTGCAAACTGGCGACACACAGGCGGACGGACAGACACCAAACCAAAATTGTTCAGGAAGCTCTAAAACGTAAAATGTGCATAAAAAATTTTATTTTTGAGGGAAAAATTTTTTATTTTTCAAAAGTGATCACAATGTTTCCGCTACTTTAGTAGTCTTGAAAAAAACAAAAAGGACAGAATTGTTTAATGACGACCTTATCAACTTGTTTTAAATATTATGTTAAAAAGGCTTTTATTTTTTAATACAATTAGGCTTTTGAAGAAAAAATTTTTTTGTTATAAATGGAAAGATCATATATACGTTTTATAAGAAAACTCTTTTTATTTTTTTTAAATGTAATAATTAAGAAGTTATATTAAATTAAAAATAAATTTTTAAACTTAGAACCGATAACAGGCCGATAATTTCCGAGCGCTTATGTGACGTAATAAAGGTAATATGGCCTGAACATAGCTACACTAGTGTCTTTTTATTTTCAAATAGATTTTAGGCCAAGAGCTACTGGCCGATTTGCGATGGTCATTTAAACACGCGTTAAATTGAGAAGATAGAATCTTGGATATTTATTCTACATAGAAATTCAGTTCTGGCAAACCTATTCGGCCGGGTTGAGTCATCCTTAACATTTAAAGAATGTAAAAAATAAGGCACAATTTATATAAAGTAACAGTTCTGGAATTTTGATATATGAAAGTTAATAATATTTTTTATCGATTAAAAACGTTCTGGTAGTGTTTTCACTTCACCAAGGTACCGCCAGGACAATCTAAAGTTGTGATAAATTTCATAATTATTTTGGCAAATATCAAAATATTGTGTATTCATGGTAATGTGATTTAAAAAGAAGAGAGATTACGAAGAAGAGATTACACTGTTCTTATAAAAAGTTTCTCATTATTATTGTTCTGACTCATACTTATCTAAATAATTTAAAATAGGTAATAAAATTAATTTATTTACGTTTAATCTTCTGTAGTTATACAAGAAGGTGTAATTTCGCAAGTGACGCTTAAATTCTTTAATTTTAATAGAATTTATCGACTAAAATTTCAGTATGCTCACATTTAAACTTCCAGATGATACCATAATCTCAATTTTAATAATATGTTTTTGATCTATTGTTGTATAAAAGAGTCCAATTATTTACATTTCGTTTTAACGAATTTCCAAATTTAGCACAATTTACCATAAATTTACCACAACTTTAAACGTAAGGATGACTCAACCCGGCCGAATAGGCTTGCCAGAACTGAATTTTTGTGTAGAGTAAGTAGTATCCAAGATCCTGTCCTCTCAATTTAACGAGTGTTGAAATGACTATCGCAAATCGGCCAGCAGCTCTCCTACTATTATTGCTGCTATGAAATTATTGTTAGTATGAAATTATTGTTGCTCTGAAATTGTTGTTCCTATCCAAATTATTTGCTTGCTATAAACTTCACTGTCGAAATATCGAAACTAAAGAAATATGGAGCTTGTTTTGTACCACTTTGTGATAGCGATACAAAAATAAATACGGAAAAAATGTCCCTCAAGATTCTGAAGGTCGAAATCAATGAAACAACCACCAATAATTTTTCCTACTAAATTTTAATAATTTTGACACTTTTGACATATTACCTTTATGACGTCACAGACATCGCGATCCTTTGTAGTGCTGTTTTTAACCAAATGATATTTTTAAAAATTTTTCAAGTTTTAATTAATTTATTTATTACATATCATTTTTAAAAAATTTTTCGTGTCGATTATCAATATTATTTATGATGTAGATTTGAAATAAAACAAAAAAAATATTTTTTTTTTATTCAAAAACCCAATTTTAAAGTTACGTAAAACTGTTTTCTTAAAGTGCATTTAATACTTGTAGGATTTCACGAAAATCTTACGGTGATGAGGTTACGTCAAATTGAAACGATAGAGGAGCATCTGTGCTGTTAAGTGTAAAATTTTGCCTGAAGGTAAAATAAAAACCTAGAACATATTTTGTTACATTAGCTGTAAATGATGAAGATAAAGTAGAAAGTTGTAAATACCACTAAAATTGAGTATGCCGACTGCTGAATATTGTGTACAAATTTAAACTCAAATCGTGACGTCATTGCACACGTCACTATGGCGAGTCGTTTTTCGTGCCAATTTATTCATTTAAAATTGAATTGAGATTTTTTCAAGATTTTTGAAAATTTAACAAAAATTAACTAGTTTATACGTAAGAACAAAGCATTTAGAATCGTTTTTCAATTGCAGTTGGGTACCCTATTTACAATTTAAAAATTCGTTAAAAAAAAAAAGAAACACGTACTTCGTAATTTCCATATTTATATGGCCGATTACAAAAAGTTACGAAGCAGTTTACTCTGTTCTTGTTTTATACATAACGTTAATAATATAATAAAACACGAAATTTCCTCAAAACCTCTTTAAAGATTTCATAAAAGTCTGTGTACAAGTACGAGAAAGTGCCACACTCTCCATTGGCAGCATATTTTATATATATTTTATAGTAAATTATCGTATAACATTTAGAGTTTATACCTAATTAAATTTTACATTAAAAAAAGTGACATAAGAATGTGCAGATAATAGTAACATAGTTCTTACCACTACCAGTAAGAAATTGTTGGGAGAAAAAAATTTGAAATTGTGGGCTTTTTGGCTATAGCTCCTAAACTATATGAAATTTGGGAAATTTAGAGATAATATCATTCGAGGTGTCTAATTCTTCTACATAATTTGTCTAATCTAACCGAAACTGTATCTCTTAGCGATTATGATATGAAATCCCAGTGCTGGCAGTTTTATATATATATATATATATATATATATATATATATATATATATATATATATATATATATATATATATATATATATATATATATATATATATATATATATATATATATAAACTTTTAAACGATCAAACTTTTAACGAAGTTAACAGTTAATTAATCAGTTAAATAAAGAAATTAGAAAATGGACAAAAAAATTTTTTATAACATCGAAAATTTAATATTTTAAACCCTATTTATGATTTTTTTATTTAAATCATTTATGTAATTCTGAGGAATACCTATATAATTATTAATGTTTCACGTAGACATGAAAATAAATAAATAAATTAAGTTTGTAACGTTATGTGTAAATTATTTTCGAATTTCGTTGTAAATAAATATCAAACTGCCTCGTTGTTTAAGACGTATCACTCATTTAATTTGGGTTTGTGGTTGCCAGGAAAATTTAGTTGAAAGCAAACATCACAAGTTAGCAAGATCACTTAGAAGTGGTGGAAATGACAAAGATACAAAACCCAATGCAGATGTGCGTGACATGTTAAATACTATTGTAGCATATCCACCGACTGTTCAACTTTCTAATGAAGAGCAAGATTTAGTTTGGAAGTTTCGTTTTTATTTATCAAACCAAAAAAAGGCATTAACAAAATTTTTAAAATGTGTCAATTGGAAAGTATCGGGTGAAGTTCGCCAAGCTTTATTAATGTTGCAGCAATGGGCACCTATGGATGTCGAAGATGCTTTAGAACTTTTAAGCCCAAATTTTACTCATCCTGTTGTACGAAGATACGCTGTTTCTAGATTGAAACAAGCACCTGATGAAGATTTAATGCTCTATCTGTTACAATTAGTCCAAGCGTTAAAATATGAAAGTTTTAATGACATAAATGAGGGGTTTTTAAGAATTAAGCCTAACGATGATTTAGAGCAAAAAAACGAATTATTTGCAGATTCGTCAATAATAAAATCAAACAGTTATAATACTACCGAACAGTTAGCATCTTCAATGATAAATAGTGTCATTGAAGCTAATCCTACACAGAAAGATATTTCTGATGACAATACTCCACTACAAATTAATTTAGTAGACAACGAATCAGGTAATACGGATACGTTACTGGATGACACAACTTCGTGTGACTTAGCATCATTTTTAATTCAACGCGCTTGTAAAAATCAAACTTTAGCAAATTATTTTTATTGGTATTTGTTAATTGAATGTGAAGATCAAGAAACAACAGTGGCCAAACAAGATAGTAAAGTGAAGGAAATGTATTTAACAGTAATGAGAACTTTCTCACAAACGCTAATGAAAGGTAATGCGGAATGGCAACAACGTCGTGCAATGTTAACGAAACAGCAAAATTTTATTGATAAATTAGTCAAATTAGTAAAAATGGTATCTAGAGAGAGGGGTGATCGGAAAAAAAAAATGGAAAGATTACAACAATTGTTAGCAGATACTGAAACTTTCAAATTTAATTTTGTCAATTTTGATCCATTACCACTTCCACTAGACCCGGACGTTGTTATAAAAGGAATTATACCTGAAAAAGCCAGTTTATTTAAGTCAGCATTAATGCCTTCCCGATTAACGTTTTTAACAGTAGACAATAAAGAATATGTTGCAATTTTTAAACATGGAGATGATCTAAGACAGGATCAGTTAATATTGCAAATGATTACGTTGATGGACAAATTATTACGAATGGAAAATCTCGATTTAAAATTAACACCCTACCGAGTACTTGCAACTAGTACAAAACACGGATTTTTACAGTATATCGAATCGAAAACGGTTGCTGAAGTTTTAAATACCGAGGGGTCTATACAAAACTTTTTTCGTAAACATCATCCTTCAGAAACTGGACCATATGGCATCGCACCAGAGGTTATGGATACATATGTACGTTCTGTCGCTGGTTACTGTGTGATCACGTATTTGTTGGGCGTAGGTGATCGACATTTAGACAATCTTTTACTTACTAAAAACGGTAAACTATTTCACATTGATTTTGGATATATATTGGGACGTGATCCGAAACCGTTACCACCTCCAATGAAATTAAGTAAAGAAATGGTTGAAGCGATGGGTGGTCCCCAGTCAGAACACTATCAGGAATTTCGAAAGCAGTGCTATACGGCATTTTTACATTTACGAAGGTAAGATATATTTTTTTTTATTCTCAAAGCTTTGTTTTCTTTAAACCCATCTACACCGTAGCCAAGAGAAGAGCTATGTACTATTGTATGTATGTAAATTTGTTCCCTAGTAGAAATTAAACTACTAGACCGATATTAACAAATAAGGTATCATTCAGTTCGTTTTTATTTCAAAAGTTTATAGGTTATATTTTATCCATGGGATAGAAAACTAATTTACTCAGTCAGGCTGAAATTGTTAAACCAGTTTTGATTATATTTAGCATAAAGAGAATTATTTTTATTAATAGATTTGAGCGTTACTTTATGGTATTCCATATTTGTAAATAATAAACAAATATTTTACTTGTATTGAAAATGAACTAACGGTTCGAAACAATATTGTCACAGTTTCAAAAATAAAAGTGGTATTTTGCAAAGTAAAATATTTGTTTATTATTTAGAATTATTTTTATTCCGATTTAATGTTTCCATGGAATACAAAATTTATTACTCATACCAAATGAAATTGTTGAAATAATTTCGATTTAAGGAGGTGGGTAAATTCCTAAATAATAAAAAACGCAAGTTTAGACACCTCTGAGATACGCTTTTGTCGTTAACTCTCACGTACAAACAAATTGTTTTATCGTCTTAACACTTTAAGTAATTAAGACGAGTTAACTCGTCCTGCAATATGGCGGATCAGAATACTGTGATGTGTGGTTCCGATACCTTAGCTCCTCAACAATTATTTTTTGAAATTTTTTCTTCACATATCGTTTGTTCTTTATTGTTCGTCATTTATTATTGTTTGTTCGTATATTGTTTATTTATAAAAAATTACATAAAAATGCAAACTCAGACTAGCTCCCCACATACTAATTATGGTTTTTTTTTAAATTTCTATTGGTCTTTTATTATGAATAAACGTTTGTTCTTATATAAACGACGTTTGTTCTATCATCAAAGTGACTTCTTTCGGCTTTAATTAACAACTTTTTATATTTTCTAATTAGTTCAATTGTCATGGCATAAGTAGTAGCATTGCGCATGCGCCAATTGTATTTGTAAGCGGTTCTTTTCAAAATAAAAGAAAAATGACAATCTAAGTAAGTTACATGTACAATGTATTCTTTATGTGCTATATAACTTAACTATGCAGATGCTTTCTCAATTTATTGTCGTTATTAATTTATTTATACATAACATCGTTATTAATTAATTGAAAAGAACCGCATACAAATACAATTGGCGCATGCGCAATGCTACCACTTATGCCATGACAATTGAACTAATTAGAAAATGTAAAAAGTTGTTAATTAAAGCCGAAAGAAGTCACTTTGATGATAAAACAAACATCGCTTATATAAGAACAAACGTTTATTCATAATAAAAAACCAATAGAAATTTTAAAAAAACCATAATTAGTATGTGGGGAGCTAGTCTGAGTTTGCATTTTTATGTAATTTTTTATAAATAAACAATATACGAACAAACAATAATAAATGACGAACAATAAAGAACAAACGACTAACTAACGATATATGAAGAAAAAATTTCAAAAAATAATTGCTGGGGAGCTAAGGTATCGGAACCGTGATGTGTAGATATTCACTGGTACGGGTGCCGCCATCTGTGACAGATTTTCCAAAATACGGTATAATTCTAAATAATGTTCAGTTTTATCAACATAGTTTAGTATAATTTATATTTTGTAAATTCCTAGGGTTCACTTTTCATGTTCGAATCTTTTTTTTTCTTTTTTTTTTGTAACTTTATCTATTGCACTTATCACTGACAGTAAAAAGTCCGGCATTTTGAGACAAAAAAAAATTTCCATATGGTTTGTTTAAAAGGATTAATACGCGCAATGAGCTGAAATAACTAAATGTTTATTAGCAAGTTTGTTAATTTAATTCTTCCAGAAAAAAGATTATTATGATCCATGCGGCGCCTCACTAGGATATAGTGATGCGACTCGAGTGATGTTTACTCGAGTGACTCGAGTGAATTTGTCAAACTCGTATTCGAGTGAAAAAAATTTTTTACTCGAGTCCAATTGCACTCGAGTTTCCGAGTCAACTCGGCACACCGAGTAGACTCGGTTAGGGCCAGATGTTACTTCACTAGTTACAAAGAGACGGGTTGAAACTTGCACTTGATACGATAACAATAAATTAATAGGTATTAGATTGATTTGATTGAACTATTGAATAATTATTTAATGAAAGTGGGACATACGTGTGATTTTAAATTTAGCTTTCGTTAATATTACTAGTAAAGACTAAAGTATAGGTGTATAATAATGATGTTCCGATTCGATTATTTTACCAATCGATTAATCGATTATATACTAATAATCGTAATCGATTTATAATCGGTATATTAATCGAGGTATAATCGATTATACCGATAATTGACTTAAATATAATAACCTAACTTTATCCACTTTTTAGTCAATAAAATTGAAATATTTAAATAAGAAAAATACAACCAAAATATTTAATCAAACAAAAAAAATTATTTTTAATTTATGAAAAAAAACTTTAAAACATGGGATCGTTGCTTTGTCACTTTTCACAGCAAAATCACAGAAAAACACGAGTCGACTTTCGACTTTTACACCATCATCAGGTGAAAAACATAACTGATGATGGTGTAAAAGCCGAAAGTCGACTCGTGTTTTTCTATGATTTTGCTGTGAAAAATGACAAAGCAACGATTCCATGTTTTAATATGGATTTTCACAAAGTAAACCTGTCTAGTATTAATTATTTAAAAAAAACTTTCCTTAAATAATTTACAACTAAATTTAACGTAAATAAACATTATTAAAAGTTTTATTTTCAAGCAGACTTCCAGTAATTCTGTAATAAAAATACAAAACTTAACAAGTGAGATTCAAATTTTTACCGTTACCGAATTTTAACAAACAAATTTCAGTTAGCAATAAGTACACTAATTCAATAAAGGTATTTAAAAATGCTTAAAAAAATCTTACTCGAGTTGGAGGGAGTGAAATAGTTAACTCGGTTGACTCGAGTGACTCGAAAACTCGAGTACAATTCGAGTGACGTAGCAAAATTACTCGAGTGACTCGAGTCACAAAATCGTACTCGAGTCGCATCACTACTAGGATATACCTAGTCACCAACAGAGGCGGTGTAAATGGTAGGTGAAGTAGGCGACCGCGTATAGCCTCACGCCCTTGGAAACCTCGCGGTAAAGTCTCACATGTGTAAGGAAAGTAGTAAAAAGCTGATGAAGGTTATCGGCCGGTTGTGGAGTGGTGATTTTTTTTTGTTCGTCACTTAATCTTTAGGGAGAGTTTTTTGAAAAATCAGAGGAAAAGGGGCCTTATAAAAGCAAATTTTTAAGGAGACAAGGAGATATTCTAGGAGCCTCACAAAAAGATTAGAAAGATGTTTTTTTTCCTCGTCGTCTCATTTATAAATTTTTTTCCTCGTCGTCTAATTTTTAAATTTAAAAAAAAAAAATCAAAGAAGGGGCCTTCAAAATTTATCTTGCCCACTTCCCATTTTTGTCTTGCGCCGCCTCTGGACACCAAAATTTCAGAAATATGTCGAAAATGATAAAAATTCAACAAACATGGTATGTTTGTGGGATCTTTTGTATAACTTGTAGTCTAGTCTAGAAGAGCCAATTTAGTGAAATTCTCATAGAGGGCTCCAAAAATTATGATTTTGGTGACATTCGATTCGTATTGACCTCTAGAAACTTTTTGAAAAATTTGAAAATGCGCTCATAAAAATTGCAATTGTTATAAACAAAAAAGTGAAAAAAAAATGAGTGTTTTTGTTTTTTTGAAAAATTTTAAAAACTATTAAAGATTTTTGAAATTAAAAAAAAAAAAGATCTGAAAAGAGCAGGAAATTTCACAAAAATAAGCCCCGACTCCCGGAACTGTATCTCCAATATTTATAATTTTAACAGAGCCCTAAAGTTATTGCTAAAATGGGGTGTTTGGCGTTCTCGCGCGCCGCGTCATTCAAACACGGTAAACAAAAAAAATTATTTAAATATATTAAATATCAATATTAAGGAATGAAAAAATTCACGTACCTTCGGAATAAGTTGATAAACAATAATCCGTGCAAAAAATTTTTTATATGTATTTTTCCATTTGTTATGCTATTGTTAATTAACAAAATTTTTGAAACCGAAAGTTGACATAGAAACCTTAATAATTATTTAACTAAAAAGCTCAAATTTTTTTTGCTTCGTAGAATTGTTCTGAAGAGATGAAAAAATAGATTCCCGTTGAAAAAATCAAAAATTTTTAATTTTCCACTTATTTATAAACAATCAATTGCATTGAAAAATAAGAAATGTTGATAAAGCATTTGTTGTTTTTTTTTGTTTTTTTAAATCTTAATTATTTTATTTTTTCTCATTGAGCGCCACCTGAAAATAATTTTTTAAATTTTTTAATGCTATTATTTAAAAAATTGTTATAAACAAATGCATTGTTTTTGAGACAATGGAAGAATTTTTTTTTTGATTCGAAGGACCAAAAAATATTATAATTTTTAATAGAAAAATCGTTTCTTAAAAAAATTTTTTTATTGCTCAAAAATGCATTTGTTAATGAACTATTTTTTGTGTCATTTATTATTAATATTAAAGATCCGTGTTTTTTTTTTAAATCATTATTTATATTGCTCTTTCATATTCCGAAGAAATTACAATTACAAAACGTAAAAATTTATTTGTTTATAACAAATTGTTTATTAAATAAACTTATTAAATATAAATAAAAAATTGTAATTTCTTCCGAATACGAAAGAGCAATATAAATAATGATTTTTAAAAAAAAAAAAAAAAAAAAACAAAAAAAAAAAAAACGGATCTTTAATATTAATAATAAATGACACAAAAAAATTGTTAATTAACAAATGCATTTTTTTAAGAAAAAAATTTTTTTAAGAAACGATTTTTCTTTTAAAAATCATAATATTTTTTGGTCCTTCGAATCAAAAAAAAATTTTTCCATTGCCTCAAAAACAATGCATTTGTTTATAACAATTTTTTAAATAATAGCATTAAAAAATTTAAAAAAATTATTTTCAGGTGGCGCTCAATGAGAAAAAAACGAAATAATTAAGATTTAAAAAAACAAAAAAAAAAACAACAAATGCTTTATCAACATTTCTCATTTTTCAATGCAATTGATTGTTTATAAATAAGTGGAAAATTAAAAATTTTTGATTTTTTCAACGGGAATCTATTTTTTCACCTCTTCAGAACAATTCTACGAAGCAAAAAAAATTTGAGCTTTTTAGTTAAATAATTATTAAGGTTTCTATGTCAACTTTCGGTTTCAAAAATTTTGTTAATTAACAATAGCATAACTAATGGAAAAATACATATAAAATTTTTTTGCACGGATTATTGTTTTATAACAAAGAAAAAAAAATAAATATAAAAAATAATATTAATTTATAAAAATAAATATAATTTTATAATTGTGTGGTATTAATAATTAATTTTGATTTTATTAAGGTTTACTACTTTTGCTGAAAATTTTAAAAGGTATTAAGTGGAAAGAAGTTTCAATTATTTTAACAATAAGAAATATTTATTGACATAGAATATTTAAGGGAATATACATATTACAGAGTGCGCTGTATAAAAAATTAGAAATTACATTTTATTTGAAACAGAATTGAAAAGTTAATGTTTAATGAAAAAAATGATAATAATTGTTAAAAGCCACAATGCTCAATTATTATCTATATAGTACTTTATAACAACTAAATCATAAATAATAAATACTATATTAGACTATTGATGATTTGCCAAAATAAAGAAAATACAAAATTAGAACGATACAGAAAAATCTTACCGTAACATTTGAAAATTAAATTTTATCAAATTGTAAATAAACTGGTTACACCAGGTAAAGTGTATACGATTTATAAAGATTAGAAAATAAATTACATTAAGTGTATACACATTATAAGGGTGTTAGCACACCATGGGAGTGCCAGATGATGAGTCCAATAAAATGGGAAAGAAATAATAAAAAAAATACAAAACAAATATGTGTAACCATTAACTACAATGCATAAAATAAAAACGTGCCTCCGGCACGGATGCATAAACAAAAATCACTAAAGGCTACATAAATGGCATAATGAATAATTTCTCACCTATACATTGTAGGTGTCAAAAGAAAATTATTCTAACCACATATTTGACATATATGAAAAGAAATAATAAAAAAAATAATTATACTCAAAAATTAATTACCGGAATCATCACCGAGCATCCCTGATTGAAGTTGCAACTTACATTTTTAAAGAAAACTTTAAAGAAATATAAAGACTACATATCCTGAAGGGATATGTGGCCAGTAATGGTCGTTTTACATTTTAAAAAAAATAAAATTTACAAAAATAATGTCTAAGTATCCTGAAGGGATACGAAGACGAGAATGGTTCTAAACCATTGGATTCAACGACCCGATTGAATCTCGTTGACGACCAGATTTAATCTCCCTAAAGTAAGAATAATATTTTTAAGGTAACTTTATCTGACAATTATCGCATGCGCGTAAAAAGTTCTAAAAATAATAAAATAGAAAAATATGTTACACAACCTGAGTATTAATGAATGCATTGAAATATTAATTTATAGACAAACAAACATTTAACAAAATATTATATAATAAGTATGTCTAAAATATTATTATGTGTAGCGGTCCTTTCAACTAGATAAACAAATTTATTGAAAATAACTAATTAGAAATTAATTGAAATAACGCTACAGTTTATCAACTTATTCCGAAGGTACGTGAATTTTTTCATTCCTTAATATTGATATTTAATATATTTAAATAATTTTTTTTGTTTACCGTGTTTGAATGACGCGGCGCGCGAGAACGCCAAACACCCCATTTTAGCAATAACTTTAGGGCTCTGTTAAAATTATAAATATTGGAGATACAGTTCCGGGAGTCGGGACTTATTTTTGTGAAATTTCCTGCTCTTTTCAGATCTTTTTTTTTAATTTCAAAAATCTTTAATAGTTTTTAAAATTTTTCAAAAAAACAAAAACACTCTTTTTTTTCACTTTTTTGTTTATAACAATTGCAATTTCTCTCTATGAGAATTTCACTAAATTGGCTCTTCTAGACTAGACTATTGCTGTAATAATTTTAAAGTATATACCACGGAGACACAATAGTTTCTAATTGGTTAATACTGCATGGTGGAAATTCAAAATGTATAGTAATTGTCGATAGCAGGTTTTGAAACTCTAACATTAAAGTTTAAATCGATATTTTTGTACTTTAAACGTATGAATTAATTTGTATACAAATTCAGTTAAAGTGGTAACTGTTAAAGCATATAGCATTCTCATGTTTTTTTTTTGTTTTGTTATTTTTTGTTTTGTTTTTTTTTTTTTTTTTTTTTTTTTTTTTTTTCAATTTGTAGATAGCGGGTTTTGGTGTATTCCTTTTGCGCCCCTGGTCAAAAAATATCTTGGTGTTTGACCGTAATAAAAGTTTTATGATATGAGAAATCTATACAAAATTCAGTTTTAAACTGAATTAAAATAAAATTTCCATCTTTCTCTACAATTATATATATTAAATAACATTTATATGTTATTGTTCAATATGTTTAATAATTTTGGTTAAATTTTGAAGAATACAATTTTATAATTACGTTCTACTTTTATGCTGTGCTCATAATTGTACTTCTTACAATTAATTAAATGTATTTTTTTTAATGCTTATGTCGAACCACCCCCCCCCCATTCTGAAAATGTAACCTAAAAGGAGAAAATTTGACATTAAAAACAATACATTCTTTTCTTTAAATAGTATCTACCTACATGCTAAAAATGCTTCTATTGTTTTGTACTATTTATAGCGTATAGAATGTAATTTTTAAACTATTTAAAAAATTAAGCTTGGGAAACATATTCTTTTTTTACGATCAAATAGTAGATGATATAAAAACTAGATGGTGAGGTTAGTTAAGGTTAGGTTAGTTAGTTTTAACAATATACTTCGACTTGGATATAAAAACTAGATGGTGAGGTTAGTTAAGGTTAGGTGTTACTTTAGTTAGTTTTATAATATACTTCGACTTGATATAAAAACTAGGTGGTGAGGTTAGTTAAGATTAGGTTAGTTTAGTTAGTTTTTACAATATACTTCAACTTCAATATAAAAACTAGTTAGATTAAGGTTATATGGTTTTTTTGGGGAATTTTAGGTATATGTAAATAGGTTTGTCGTGTACATACTTATGTTAATATCAATATCATTATTAATAAATTTTACATAAAAAAGTTTTTCTTCAGCCTCTTCGCTTTCGATGGGGTCAAATTTTATTAATGTCGTATTAGTAACTTAAACTTAATCGAATATAACTAATATAAATAATATGTGTAAAATCTCTGCATTATATATATTTCTATCTATGATTGAAATACTATAATACATTTTACATAGTAGTTCCATCCTTGTCGTGTGTTTTAATAGACTGGTGTACTTCTCGTATACTGTAATAAAAACTGGTGTTTTTACGACACCAACCTTTAGACCACCAACTGATTTTTTTCAACCATGGGGCGCAAAAGGGATATCTCCGCGGGTTTTGAAATTAGAGGGTTCATATATGCATATTCTCAATTTTTGTTTAAACTTTGTTGTAAAAATATTAATATTTCTTTTTTCCATAGGCACGCAAATTTGATGTTGAATTTATTCTCATTAATGGTTGACGCTAGTGTTCCTGATATTGCACTAGAACCAGATAAAGCTGTACGTAAAGTTCAAGATAAACTTCGATTAGATTTAGGTGATGAAGAAGCTATTTTATACTTACAAAGTTTGTTAGACATGTCAGTAACGGCTGTTATGGCTGTTCTTGTTGAACATATACATAAGTTTGCACAATATTGGCGTAAATAATTTGTAATTTCATACTTTAAAATTGTAACATATAATTAAATGATTGTATTAATATGTACTTTTTTATATTAAAATATTTAACCGATTCACTGCCATTGGCATGTTAACATGCCAAAGGAAAAAAGAGAGAAATATACCTGACAACAAAAAACAACACTATCTTTCGAAAGCCATAAATCTAATAATTTTGACATTTTTATTTAAACATTACCGGAATTGTTTAGATTTAAAAATATTGTTTTTCAGTTCCACAGTAAAATTAAATTAGTAGTACATTAAAACTCCACGCTACGATTATTTTTCTAATAAAAATTTTTTCCCAATAAACGTTAAATTAAAGGTAAATTGATACCTCTCTAGTTGCCCAACTTGCTTTAAAATGAAATAATAATAAAAAAAATAATATTGTGAATAATTTAACATTTAGATATTTACAAAAATATAAAAGTTACTTATAATAGTTTTTATTGAATTTTTTGACATAATTGAATTTATAGTGTCCTATACCTATATGAAAAAGTTTGTATATATGATTAGCAAAAAATTTTTTGGCGGTTTTACCAATATATATGTTGATATGTACCAGTACTAAATCATTCAAATCAACATTCATTGTCCGCTATAAAATAGTATATTATGTGATTGAGATTGTAAGTTGCATATTAAACACGAGCGAACAAGTTACGCAAAAGCCGCGCAGTGGTGAGTGTGTAATATGCCTTACAACCCTGTTACATACTATACTTTATCTACGACTAACATGAAATTCACAATAAACGATAAAAATTTGATACAAATACAATACATTAAAATTATGTAGAATTTGAAAATTAAAACAAATGTAAACACTCAGCTGCCAGGTAAAATTTTTGTACAGATTCTAATATAATGTACAATATAAGAATTAGTAAAAGTATAGCAACCTGTGGTATTTTACGTATACATGCGTGTAAAGAACCATTATTTGTACAGCTGTATGTAAAAACATAGCTTACCTAGATAGTATTTTGTACAATAAACAAGCAATTTCATGGTAGTCATAGATAAAGATATTTATATTATACCTATATTACACACTGCAGTAGGGTTGATCTGTGGCAGCAGGTAATACAAATACTATACACATAATATATATGTACCCTTCTTATAAAGTCAGTATTGTATATTATAATTTATAAAATTATAAGTACGCAAGATACGCTATACGGACACAGAAATTGGGGGGGGGGGGAGTGTAAAGTTTATTGCTTTGTCATAAAAAATTAAAATACAGTAGAACCTGTTTAAGTTGGACACCCGCGGTGCAATCAAAAACTGTCCAACATAAACAGGTGTCCAACATATGCAAAATACCAAAATCATCTACGCTTAGTAATTTTAAGGTTAACTTTTAAGGTTAATTTTTCGTTTTCGTTCGGCGCTGCAATTCTTTTCGTAAGCTTTCAAAATTTCGTCTTTACACTTCAAAATATTCCCAACAGTTGATTTGGAAATTCCAAATTGGTCGGCTGCCTTTCTTAAACTAACACCATTCTCTACTAAGTCTATAACATTTTTTTTCTTTTCAATGGTCAATTCTACTAAACATTTTCGCTTCGAACTCATGGTGCTAAATTTGTAACTAATAAATATTCAAGAGATCTGTACACATGAAATCACTGCTGATTATTGACTAATAACCATTGTGACTGCCGAGCTTTTATATTTTTAGGACATAACTAACACGTGTTTCGGTCACGTGTAAAAATTCAATTATTATAACTGTCATAACATAACTAACACGTGTTTCGGTCACGTGTAAAATACATGAATGTCCAACGTAAACAGGTCAAAATATCAAAAATCATTTTAAAAAACTGTCCAAATTAGACAGGTTTCCAACATATAGAGGTGTCCAACTTATAAGTATTAATATGCATTTAAAACAATGTAATTTCGCCAGGCCAATTGAAAAGTGTCCAACTTGAGCAGGTGTCCAGTATACAGAGGTGTCCAACTTGGCAGGTTTCACTGTATTTCTGACCTTTTTTGGAAAAGGTCTGTTTTATTGCCCTAGACACCTTATATTTGTACGTATACTATACACTCTATTTCAGAAGACATATATATTACATACTTTCAGTTTGGTATAATTCGCACATTGAGAATAAAACTGTTACAACTGCAAAATCACTAATTTTAAGATATTAAAGAAATAAGATTTTGAAGAAATTTAAAACCTAATAACTTTTTTCCAAATCATCTTAGAACTTTGAAACTTTGTTAGGTTCATTCTAACAGTTAGTTTTAAATGTTGTGATAAAAATTTTGTCGAGAAAATTCATAGTTTAAATTTTCATTGCAGTTGCAACCACAAATTTTTTAGTTATTTTACAAAAAGTTGCATTCTATTTAGGATTATAATGTTATATCTGCAAATAATACATTTTTTCTTAATTATTTCACAAAATATTACTTTTTGTTGGTGACGCAAAGTTGTATCTGCAACTAATACTTTTCAGAAATTTTGAAAATTTCGCTTTATATAATTTTATAATGGCAATTGTTTAAGGTAACACATTCCATAACTGTATTACAGATAGAGATGGGAAACGGGAAAATTCCCAGTGGGAATTTTCCCGGGAATATTCCCATTTGGGTAATTATTGAGTATTTTCCCGGGAAAATTCCCAAGGTAACACATTCCATAACTGTATTATAGATAGAGATAGGCAACGGCAAAATTCCCAATGGGAATTTTCCCGGGAATATTCCCATTTGGGTAATTATTGAGTATTTTGGAAAATTCCCGAAACCTGAGTAAAAACGATTACTTACAATTAGCTGTACTATTTTACAAATGCGTTTTTAATTAAAGACCGCGACACCGGTCCCTCAATTTACGTGAATATTCATTTCATGGTGATTCAATTTATGCGGATAAAAAATCGCGTAAATTAAATCCGTCAATTTAAAAAAAATACTGGAAATAAAAGCTACCAAAAATTGTAGAGAATTTTATAATACAAATGATAACGAAAATGTAAAAATTTACACGTTAAAATTTTAAAAATATCGTTTTTTTCGATATCGATAATTTTCGATAACGAAAAATAGGTTTTGACAGAGCCAATATATTAGGAATACCCACAACTTGCTTCACTTAAGCCTTCAAATATTTCGTTATTTTTGAGCTACGATGCACCATTTACGAGATATTTACGACCAAAGGTTTACGTTTTCGAAAAGTATTGAAAACTAATTTTTTTGAAAATATTTTATTGGTGACAAAACCAATTTGACTAATCAGTCTGAATCAATTAATTATAATCAGTGTATGATGAGTAACTCGGTATCAATAATTTTCGATAACGAAAAGTAAGTTTTGATAGTCCCAATATGTTCGGAATACCCACAACTTGCTTCGCTTAAGCCTTCAAAAATTTCAATATTTTTGAGCTACGATGCACCATTTACGAGATATTTACGATCAAAAGTTTACGTTTTCGAAAAGTATTGAAAACTAATTTTTTTGAAAATATTTTATTGGTGACAAAACCAGTTTGACTAATGAATCTGAATCAATCAATTATAATCAGTTTATGATGAATAACTCGGTATCGATAATTTTCGGTAACGAAAAGTAAGTTTTGATAGTCCCAATATGTTCGGAATACCCACAACTTGCTTCGCTTAAGCCTTCAAAAATTTCGTTATTTTTGAGCTACGATGCACCGTTTACGAGATATTTATGATCAAAAGTTTACGTTTTCGAAAAGTATGAAAACGAATTTTTTCGAAAATATTCTATTGCCGACCAAAGAAATGAGACTAATAGAGCATAAATTAAACCATTATACAATCAATTTATAATAATTTGTTAGAATTTGTTAGACATTTAGTTGTAAAAGTAATTAAACACATTTAACTGAAAATATTATGTTATTTATTCTTCTTTTCTTCTATTATAACTATTAGGAGTATATAGCTATTAGGGATATGCTGCTACAATTTTATTTTGTTTTTGGATTTTAATTTACTTATATGGTTTCTTACATTTTCTTTTACATCAATATTTTGCCGATTGACGTTTTTCCCACGTTTGTTTTTATTATACAAATATTTCGATCAAGCTTTTAGTTTACTTTTTTAGTTTACATTTTATCTTGTACGCAATATCCTGATTTAATTTTTGTTTTTACCGGAAAACTAACTTTTTTGTTTTCAGTGAATAACGTTCTGACCCTGTATTAATTAAACCTTTTTGTATATTTGTCGCCAGTAAATCGCGATTTCGTTTCTTTCCTTCCGAAACAGGTGTTGTTAAATTTCCATTAGTATTACTTGGGAAAGTTTCGTCCAAATTAAAATATATATCCGAATTAACAGTAATAGTTAAAGAAGAAGACAAAAACTGTCCATTATTTAAATTTAAATGGATAAAATGATTTAAATTGATTAAATTATATGGTTTAAATTGTTTAAATTATACGATTAAATTCAGAAAGAGCTGTTAAATTAATTTTTTCTTTATCAGCGTCCATATTTTGAAATTAAAATAAATTATAATTATATTTTAATAACAATAATGCTACGAAAGGATTCGTCTAAACTCAATAAACATTAAATATGATTAAAATTGTGAACATCATTATTCACTTACATTGTAAAATGATAACAGAAGAAGGAATACCAAAATGTGTGTAGTTCTGTATGTACCTACAATCCACTCTAACTAACATGTAGCCACTTAATAAAAGAAATCACATACATATACTAATAAAAATCTTAATCTAAATAAAAAGTTAATTTTTTGTTTTCTCTTTGTTACAACTGCACATGCAACAAAAATTTCTTAAACCGTTTATTCTTAGGTTGTTAAAATTTAAAAAATGCTTATGGACTATAACTTTTTTATTTTCTAGAATTTTAGGATGAAAATTTCACCAAACGATAGCTTAAATGTAGCTGAATCCAATGATATAAAAATCTCAAAATCGAAAAGTTTGCAGTTGTAAGTTTTATTCTCAATGTGCGATATCTGCTATGTATATGTACTGTAAATATTAAATATATTAGTTTACAGCAATCTCTCGATTATCCGAACTCGGTTCAACCTAACCACATATTATCCAAACTAATTTATCGTTTTTTTTTGTATATATATATATATATATATATATATATATATATATATATATATATATATATATATATATATATATATATATATTTACTTTATCTTTTTTTGGGTCCGAAATTACCGTTGAACAAACTTGAGGGGAAGTATATATTATGTACAGTTTGCCGTCGATCAACAAATACTGGTTGATCTAAGTAAATAGTTGTTTTGTCCCTCTTGTATCTTAGCGATCGATTAATAACTTATGACTCCTCTACTCTTTAAAATGTAACCATCTGGACATATTGTGCTCGCTTTTGAAAGATGTTAGAATTTTTGTAATCTCGAGATATCTCAAGATATAACAAAATCATTCGATTATTTTTCATTCGAATGATTTTAAAAAAATATCTCCAGATATTAAATCATTCGATTATTTTTCAATCAAACAGTTTTAAAAATATCTCGAGATAAAACAAATTCGATTATTTTAAGTGATCCTACTAAATACCAGGTAGTATTATATTACAACTCCCAGAAAAAAGTTAAGGTAATAAAATTTTGAAAAAAATATGATTGGTTAAATAAGATGACAAGGATAAAAAAGCAGCTTGTACAGTGACAGTTCAATTTACTTATCTCTCTCACACAAAAATCTGTCAAACTAAGTCGGATTTACATAGCTAAAAAAAACTAGCATACGGTATTTTTAATGTGTCTCTCCATGGAGATACGGAGTCTTCACCTGATGGCAGATTTGTGGTAACTAATAACTCTTACTGATTATACCGTGTCATCCTGGAGTTAAATATCTACAAATTCAATTCATTTTAGAAAACTATTAAGAAATTATTCTATTTAATGGAAAACTAAAGTAGAAATACATATAAGAAAACATTAAAAAGTTACTAGCATTATTTATAAGTAAAAATTAATAACAAACTTAGATAAAATAAAAAAAAAAACAACAAACACCACTTGGAAATTATAATTGAGAGGACAAATGCATGAAGAAGTTATGTGACATTTTTGTAATTTTACAGTACAACCATTTGAAAGTTTTTATTTACTTGTACTCCCTATGAAATAGCACATGTTTACTATTGAATTTGTTTGAAACTATTGGAAGTAATGAAACCAAATTTTTCTAGATGATATTTCAGGATAAAATATTTCTAAATTCTACAAAATCAAAAAAAGTAAACGAACAGTCAAAAATAAATATATTAAATTTTAAGAAAAGTTAAGTTTTGAAAAAATATTAATACCATGACGATCATAACCTTTAATGACACAACGTCCAGTGGTACATTATTTTGACGTTTATACACTTCATGTGGATTTATTGACGTCGTGTCGCGCAACGTGATATGTGAGTTAGTAAAGTTTCAGTTGACGTCTTATGACGTCAGCGACCGTCAAGGTGTTACTTTAAATACATAATTTTAATTTTTAATATTTAACATTACATTTGACATATACATTTTTTTTTAACATATACATTTGAAATCATAAAACAATTCGATAAAATTTAAATGGACAAAATCGTTAAAAGTGATGATATTAAAAATTGAAAATTAAACTTAATAAAATTAAAATTAATAAAAAAAATAATAATAAAACTAAGAAAACAGTGTTACACAAAATTTAGAAAAATGTTACAAAAGAATCAAAATTAATAACAATTAAAAATGAATCACGAGGTGCTCGAAACAAAATAAATATATAAACAAAATGGCTTTAGTCTAATGGAAACAAAGTAGTGACTGTGGCGCTGTAGTCAAGTTGGGTAATCATTTTAATCTTTTAAGTGGCTTGTTAAACTGGACGGTTGCTGTTTTACATGCCAGCATCAAAAGTGTTGTGCAAATTAAATTGGAATCTGTGTGACAAATAGAAGCTATATGGAGTTTACCCCATTTAAAATTTTGATATATGACAAGCACGATAGATAAAATGGCGGCACAATCGACAAATGTCATCAACCTGAGTTAATTCGGGTTAGCCGCTTAAGTGGCTAAAATTTTTGATCTTAACTCCCTGACGATTATAGGAATAATTCCGAAAAACTAATTGATATAAGTTAAAAAATCAAGAATACACTATTTTGACAACTAGTACACTTTATATGGAACTGTTGACGCCGTTGACGCTGTTTACTTTTTTTATAATGTAAAGTGCAATTCTTTTTTTTTTTTTATTTATAATATCCTGTGTATGTTTTAAGAACTGAATTATGTATTTTAATAATAAATGAAATTCTTAATTTAATTACGCATTATAATTTAAAAAGTTAAATGAATGTATATAATTTTTAAAAATATAGTTTTAAATTATAATTTAATATTTCTAAATCGTGTTTTGTATTACTATTTTCTATTTTTAATAGGCCTTTTCATCACAAACTTTTTTTGTGCGCATGTGTCAATATGGGCCATTTTTTTCGTACTGTTTTTTGTAAACAACCATGTTAAAGTACCCATCTACAAATAATTAAAATCAAAAAATAATAAATAAAGAATCTTTATTGAAAAAAAAGTAAGAAAAAATATAAGTGTTTTTAATTGAAAATTAATATTTTTCAATGCATTACTATAATGTTATCTGTACGAAAAGGAGCAAAGAGACGGTGTTATTATGGAGTTTGTAAGGGTGATACATGCTATAAATCATTTAAAGTTGTACTAAAATTTGGTTGACATTATTAATTAGAATAAAATTATAGATATTATTTGTTTTTATTATTATTTTTGACATAGTAAACAAGTAGTATGGATGCCTAACCTCTCAATCAGCTCACTTTTTTCCGTTTTTGCGAACGTCCATAACATTTCAGCCACTTTTTCAATTGTTCACAATTATGGGTGATTATGGGCTTCAACTGAATTATAAACAAGTGAAGCACCATTGACGATTTTTTCCAATAATTCATTTGTTTATTGAGATAATATTGCTTTCTTGGCTATTCCTGACCAAAACAGTACGAAACTTTTGAATTACCACTATTTTAACATGGCGGCTGCGCTTGCGCTCGTCACATGATGAAAAGGCCTATTGAAAAATAATATTTATGAATGTTGCTGCAAGAGGGCAGTTTCGTATTGAAAATAATTTATTTCATTTTTTGCTATAGTGTAAATCCAACTTGTAAAATTTTATTACGTTTACTTTTTTCTTAGAGTTGTAATACTATAATTATTTTGTGGGTCGTCGTATCTATTGAAAACAGACGACAGTTCAAATTTTAGAAAAAGGTTTTATGATAACAATGATTGGCTATGTTTTGCATAAGATGAATAGCTAGACCTAGCAGGGGTGCCTCCTTATTGATACTTTAATGGTCATGGGCGCTGTATGTGCACCGTCAACGAAAACCTAACTAACTAAGACACAACGCTGTACTACGTCAACAATTCTATATATAAAGTGTATTAGTTGTCAAAATACTGCGCTAGTGGGGTGTTTCGTCATTATAGATTATGACCATCAACGTGTTAAAATGCCGACTGTTAAAATGGAAAAACCGATAATACTGTAATTAGTACTGGTCTAATGGACAGTAATATTATAAAAAAAAGATTTTTGAAGATAATATGATAAACCACCTAAAAACAAAAGACCCGAAAGGTGGATTATGGTTGTGTGGTTCATATAAGTAAATAATATTGTATTATAGGTTTGAATTTGAAAATAAAAATTACAATAAAAGGATTCCGAAAAATTACAAAATTGAAATTTAATTTTTTATCACATTTCACTAACTGAATAATATAACCAATAAAAATAATCTATAAATAATTGTTAGAAATAATCGAAAGAAAATAATTGACAATAATAATCGAATGAAACATAGTCGATAAAAATGATCGAATGAAAATAATCGACAAAAATAATCGAATAATAATAATCGATAAAATTAATCGATTATTAAAATCACTCGATTAAAAATAATCGATTATTGAAATCATTCGATTATTCCCATCACTAATAGAAATGGTAACTTATTGTTAAATTATAACACCAACGTCCTGGCGATACTCGAACTACCACCCGCCTCTATTAGATCGGTTAATCGCGGGATTATTGTACTTAATCCTAACTAGTAACTAATTCGAACTAGTATAAATTTCTGCCTTATAATGTTTAATTTAGTTTTTAAAAATAAAATCCTTTAACTTAAAAAATCTTTTTTATTAGAAATTACATAGGTATGTATTAGGTGTATTTATTCAACGTATCCTCTGCTAATTCATTAAAGAAATTTGATAAATTGTATTTATGTATTATAGGTATTATATAACTTGATAAGTAATTGTTTTTAATAAATAATATTGAATCTGAGTATTCTGTTTTCAATACCAGTGTGTTCTGTGAAAAATAAAGCACAAAACATTAGCTTAATCAAACAACAATGGTTACCATTAAGTTGCTCATTCTTTTTTAGCGAATTTCCAAAAATGGAAATTCAGCTTTTACGGCAGGTGTGATGACACGACCTAAGCCCGGGACCATAACAGAAATATGTTTTGAGGTCCCCAGAATACGAAAAGGATATACACTAAAATTTATATATATATATATATATATATATATATATATATATATATATATATATATATATATATATATATATATATATATATATATATATATATATATATATATATGTATATATGTGTCGCCACGATAACTTTCGAACGAAACGTTTAATGCTTATGAAATTTTGTGTGCAAATTCGATTTTCCAAATCGTTGGATGAGTTCGTTAGCCAGACACGTCGGATGCCCAGAAGTAGGTTTTCCGGGCGTTTTTTGTCAACAAAATGAGTTTTTTGCCAGAATTAAGCAATTTTTCAAATTTTTTTTTATACCAAGCCATAGTAAAAGGTAAAATGCATAAAAATGTTTTTATACCGTTGCTCTAAATTACTTACTTTTTGAGAAAAACTAGGAAATATGTCGTTCTCCATTTCACTCGCACTCGCATTCTTTTTTTTTCTGTCTCATTTTTTGCGAGCTAAATTCGAAAAAAACCGCTTTATAAGTAGCGTGTCATGATTTTTTTAATCCAATTTAACGATTCGGCTATATTCTATTTCTCTGTCAGTTAAATGTTTTTATAATGTATCTCTGTTCCATTTTTTTTTTTGACAAAAAAACTCCCGACGATATCTGTTATGTGATATGATCAGAATTTAGATTATATTTACACCTTCCTAAAATTAATAAGAGTTTGCTTCAATCGTATAAAAATTACGTTAAATCATATTCAAACAATAATATTTTTACGTAATTTTCTATCCAGTTGACAATACAGTTATGATTAGAATTGTATAAAGAGAGTATTCTAGTATTAAATAATTTTGCACATTCAATTTTTTTTAACAAAAACAAAATTTTTTAAATTTTGACACATTCTTTTATGAAATTTCGATTAAGAAATATTAAAAAATTTTAAAGTGAATCATTTAAAAAGAGTTAAAAATAAATTAAAAAGGAAACATTTATCTATTTTAACATATTTGTAAAGAAAATTTTACAGTTTACTTACAGTTTTTTGAAAAAATGTAATAACATTTTTACATACAATAAAGATTATATTTGAACGGTAGGAAATCCACAAATTTTTTTTTATTTCTTTAATTAATTATTAAATTTGGTTTTAGAAGAAAATCTTCGTCTAATTCGCTTCAAGCCGAAAGTATAGCCACTAATAAGGACATTCCACTGTTAAAATAAATGGAAAATATATTGAAATTTATTTAATGAAAGCCATTCATACACATTTTTAAAATATCCTTTTGAATTATATAACAGATAAAATCTGTGTAAAAAAATCTAATTGACGTGTTTTTTCTCAATTTTCTAATATTAAGTAAGGCTCGTTAGTTAGGGAGTGATTGTGTCAAAATTTTAAAGTAAAATATGGTAATTTTAACCCTCTTTAAAAGAACATTTCGATTTTAACAATAAAAAAATTTTAAAAAGTGTTTTCGTTTTTCCCGGATTACCAAAAACTTTTCATAGGTATATCTGTGACTAAAGTTGCCTCCCTTTCTTAAGAAAATATTTTTAAAATTTTGTGCAAAAAAATAAAACACAATTAACGAAAAAAAAAGTACGCGTTCCCATATTTTTAAGATTTTGTGGTACAAGAAAATCCTTATAAATTCATCATATCTGTTCTTGCATTTACTAGCTTACTCCCACTTGACTACTTTTAAATAGTCGGTGTCAGATCTTACGCAATTTAATAAACAGTATCGTTTTGATTTTTTAAACTCATTTAAGACATTTATTGTTAGTGATACATATTTGAATTATTTTCCTAACTAACAAATTGAATTCTGTAGACTGATGTTTTTGTAGATAAAAAAAATTCTAGGTGGCGTCTATATTAGACAAAAGTCTGAAAAACGGACGTAGAATCTCACTGTTATTAATTATTATGTCTTGTAGTCTTTTGAAAAATTATTTTTTGAACTAAAATAAGAATAGGAGGAATATAAACTTAGGGGTAAACGACAGGGGTATATAAACTTTCTTTTAGATTCTACGTTTATTTTTACAGAAAATCATCAAGTACCTATTATTTCTTTTTTGAATGTATAAATACAAAAAGTTCGAAATTATTTTATATTAGAATTTCAATTTTGGTCGACCCTACGGGTTGTCCCCATTTACTCTTTTCTCGTCTCTTTTGACCCCAATTTTTCATAGAGAAGAAATTATACGATTTTTGTTAATTTTTCAAAAAACACGGATATTTTTAAATTTTTTTGGATACTGTTGATAAAGTGGACCATCTTCGCGTAAATTTTTAATATATTAAACATTAGGTACTCATAAAATAAATACAAAAAAATACGGTGTGAAGTCTGAATGCGTCCCTATTCATCCTTGTCTACGGTAGCATATTTTTTATTGACATAAATATTAGAAACGCAGGAAAAGAGACCAGGAATCAACATAGAAGTGGATTATGGTACGATATATTTTCTGAAAAAAGTGCTTAGGACCAAAGTTATAGAGTTCAAAGTGATGCACTTGATGATGACTTTGAAGTTGACCTTGGGGTCAATTTCCAAAGTCATTTGAAAATCATTTAATATTTTTCAAAAGGAGTAGTTTACTTTTCATCCCTAAATGGTTCAAAGTATATTCGAACGAATTTCACATGCAAGATAGAAAATAAGTGATCAAGAAGTAATTTTGAAAAATACTTGCTCAATCGCAATCGGAAAAATAATAGTTAATCATATGTTCAATTGAATTCCTAATATGATAACTACAGAGTAGCAATAAAAATTTAAAAAGATTTTGAAAATTTCTAATATAACATAAAGTTAATGTTTAACTTACAATTGGAGTGATATTAAATCGTTTCTTAAGTCTTACTTCTAAAATTACTTACAAAAATGTTTTCTTTTAATTTTTTCTATAAATTTGCGCCTATTTTTCCATTTCGTCAGGTTTTTTATTTTATTTATTTTAGAAAAATAACGGAACAAATCAATTTTGAAGATAGATTGAGTCAATACATGAAATTACTGCTTTTAGGTACAGGATATGGTCAAAGTTCGGCAATGGTTAATCATTTTCAACTAACCTTGAAAATCGATTTCAGGGTCACTATCAAGTGCATCACTTTAAATTCTACAAATTTGGTACTCAGCCCTTTTTTCAGAAAATATGTCGTTTCAAAAATATTTAGCTATAACTGTTTTCATCTACAGGGGTTGAATGGTGTTTTCTACCCCTAAAAAGCGTATTTAGCCGAAATAAAAAAAACACGTATTTAATAATTTTCGCTGTTTAATAAGTATGTTAAGTTTCATTCAAATTGGCGAGTATTAGTTGGGTAGTGTTATTTGTCAGAATGTTTTGCCGATCTAGTTTTTTCAATATTTCTTTGCTCGTTTTCAGAATTTGTATTTTAATTTCTACGGACAAATAACTCATTCTTTTCTTCGATTTGAGTAACTTTTATTTGCTGATGTTGACCATTAATTGATCGAAACATATCAAATATTTTTCAATGATTTTTTTAGCGAATGTCGAAAATTTTGAAAATTTTTTCACCGTTAGTAAGTTAAAGTATTTGAATTCATTAAGTAATTAAATGATGTCCACAAGAACCTTACGGACTACCATAAGTTATGTGAGATCCCTAGGACCCGTTTTTTACTGTTAGGATAAACTTTTTACTAAAATTATTTTAGATGAATAAAGGTTATGTTGTATGAGTTCCGCCAGGGTTTACTGATCCCATTATTGTAAAAAATAAACTAACCGACCGATTTTGAAAATTTTTTCACTGTTAGAGAACTAAATTATTTTAGATGGATACAACTATGCTGCACAAAGTCCGTTCGGGTTCTTGGGTCCCAAAAATATCAAAACTAATTACCCAGCCGATTTTAAAAAATCTTTTACTCTTAGAAAGCTAAACTATTTTAAATAGGTAAAGTTTTTAGATGAGATCCGCCAGTCCCCAAAATTTGGAAATTCGCTATGTTATGCAGATGCTGCGACAGGGGTATTTTAATGTTTCCCAGTAGATGGGTAGAAATATAGTCTTTATATTTACAGTAGATACATATACAAGCAGATATACCAAACTGAAAATATGCATATCTCTTTTGAAATAGAGTGTACAATATCCATACCAATATAAAGTGACTAGGACATAGATTCCCAACCTTTTCTGGACCACCGCCGCCTTTAATATAGAACAGAAATTTCAACGTCCCCTAGCAGCGCCGCGGGCTGTTTTTTACTCGTACCTTTTTTTTTTTGCTCATTGGCTGTAAAATGCCTTACTTATTTTTTCGCCAACCTCTTTTGACAACCTTATCCGCTACCGCCCCCTTGGAAGGCTCCAGCGCCCACTGGGAGGCGATATCGCCCCCGTTGAAAATCTATGGTCTAGGACCATAAAATAAACCTTTTTCAAAAAAAAAAAAGATAAATGTTCTAATTTTTTATAACAAAGCAATAAACTTTACAATCCCCCAATTCTATAATTCTATGTCCGTATACCCCGCAAGATATTATGCGATACACACAAAGTGGGAATGTCGAATTATAAGAATGGTAGATAATGGTTTTCTTCATTCTTTTTACTTAAGTCTTTGTAGAATGTATTTTACTTAAAATAAATATCATAAAACTCAGAAACTGAAATCTTAGGATAAGATCAGGATTACCGATAATCACAAAAATTTCCCTTATATTTTTACCGGTAATTTGAAAAATAAAAAATAGTATATTTGAAAATTTTTTTAAGTTCATTTTATTTCATAAAATAATGATTCAGGTATAGGGTCAATCGGATAGAAATGAATAAGTCATATTATTAAACATTTTTTATTGTCATAATTTTTTTATCAGGTATTCACTAATAATAAGTGAGTGCAAAACGAGGGTTAAAAAAAATTTTCAGACTCATACTTTTTTTAGTGGCCATTTTAAGTTTGATTTTGGAGCCTTTTGTCGATTGAAAATAAGTATTGCGTAAGTGTATATAACTTACTAATAACTACTAATTTAACTAAAAAGCAAAATTATCAGAATGATATGCTCTATATTTTTTGTCCTTACATAATAATATGTGTTTTCTAAATAGTAAGAAAAGTAGAGAAAAAAATTCACAACCATAAGGTGAAAATTAAGCTAAAACAGGACTTTTAGAGGTGCAAAATTATTAAAAGGAAGAAAGACACCATCAATTTCTTTTCCTTGTATAGATTTGGGTATTTGACAAATTTCGAAAGAGGGTTTTAAAATATTCCAAATGACTTAAATATAATCCCAGTAATTGATTTTTGTATAAAGCGATTTAAAGGAAAAGAAAGTTTTTTTTTATTTAATTAAATTTTGGTGCGAAAACACTTGGTCACGTGTCAATAACGTAACATCACGAACCAGTTAGCTTTTTATATTATATAATTATGTAGTAGGTATAGTAAGCATGAGGAGTTTATTTTCAAAAAACAATTTCTAAGAAAAAACTGATTTTGAGAATTATATAGAGTTATAAACTTGATTTAGAAAGTCATTATTCTAAACGGATTTTTTTTTCCAAAACTAATTACAAAGTACCGAAGAAGGACATCAAATTTTAAATTTAATTTAAAAAAAAATCTGAATAAAAATCAATTTTAGAAATCGCGTTTTGGAAACAATTTTTTAAACTGAAATATCTTTAAATCCTTGAATTAATAATGATCGTTAATTTGAAATTTTTAACGGATAAAAATGAACCTTAGCAAAGGAAAAATAAAACTGGAACTGAAAATCCAACAGAAAATATTACGTTTTAAAGCTTTTGACTGGTTTTGTTGCACGGTCACAATAGTATCATGGATAATATGAGTAGCGTGTGTTACAACTATCTAATGGCTAGTGTCTGAAAAAAAATACTGAAAACAAAAAGTGCTGCAAACCAAAGGGAAAAAGAAAAACAGATAAACCTAAATTACTTAATTAATGCTATTCCATATTTTAAATAATAAAGCAAAGATTTTACTCAGCAAAAAAATCACGTTTATTTTTTAATTGTGACAATTGTTTCAAGCTTACAAGACCATTTTCAAACAAAGTAAGATAATATTAATAGATTTGAGCGTTACCTTGTGGTATTCCATATTTGTAAATAATAAACAAATACTTTACTTCGCAAAGTAAGACTTTTATTTTTGAAATTGTGACAATATTGTTATTCACTGGTAAAAAATCCGTAAAAATGTTGCTGGTGATAGATCTCATTTTACTCGAAAATTACATTTTGTTAGAAATTGTTTTTTGAAAATAAGCTCCATCTTCATTAATGTCGTATCCATGGCATTAAATAATTTTATATATATTTTCTGTTGATTTGTCATTAATTACATATTGCCTGATTTTTAATTTAATAAAAAAATGGAATAATAGATTCGTTTGTGTTAGCAAACCTCTTTGTAAATTGTAAAAACTAAAATGTAATTATCTTTTTTATAAGTGTCTTTTTCCAATATTAAATGAATTAAATAAATCTTTTTTATCATTTCACTCGCTATATTTTACTATCAATTGCAACATCAGTCAAATACCCATTTATTGTAGGACTATTATGTGTAGAAGTTTCCAACTTGAAACCTTTGTGCTTTTTTTTATATAATTTTTCAAAAATGGCAAGAACCGTATTTTGACAATACAGTCGTCCCTCAACTTATTGACAATTTAAGTTATTGACGATGATCGTAGTTTACCTTAAGTCACAGTTTAAATAATAGTGTATACTACGTATACCCAGTTGAATCACTCATTTTCGCTCTCTCTCCAAATATATTTAAATTGTATACCCATTTCTTTTCCTTACCATTTGCCCTTGAATACTTCCAACACATAAAAAATCTATGCTATGTATCTCTGAAACTCAAGCTTATGTGTAGGGTTATCCAAAAATAATTCAGTGTGATCGATTTTATTTTAATAATTAAATTGTAAATAAGTAAACTTAAGAATTTAAAAAAAATATATATTTAAAAAAATATTATAATACAATTTGGTTTTATACACTGTATGACATGTTGACAATTATGTCAAATGTTAAATTATGTTGATGTTATGTTCATACTGATAATTATTTTTCGCCCATTATCAAGATCATTGTATATATGAGAACGTACATTGCTAATAGAATTATAATTTTAATTTATTAAAAATAACAAACGACTTTAAAGAAATTTATTTTAAAAAAAAAAATATCACTTAACAACAAACGTTATCCTTGTTAATACATCTCAAAATATTCTAATCATACATCTTTGGGCCTCACTGAGGGTTTCTGTGCGATCTTTGTGTATGACCTAAAAGTGTTGATGGATCAACACTGTTTCAACGTCTTCTTTAGTTTCAACATTGTTAGTCAAGATGTTAATGTGTACGTATATACGTATTTTTTTATCTATATATTAGGCCAGTCAAAATAAACAAAAAAAAAAAAGTTCAAATCTCGGAAAAATTTGCATAGAACTGAAAATTGGTACAGACACCTTAACTGTCCCCAGAAAGTCCCCATCAGTCCTACATGTGCTAAAAAATTTATTTAAGGTCAAAGGTCAAGGAAATTGGTTTTTCGTAAATATCTCGCAAATGGTAAAATTTGTGGTAAAAATAGTTTAAATAAATTTTGTAGATTATGCAATTCTCTACAAAAAAGGTTTGAATATTTTTTTCGTACTATCTATCCTTCATGAGATATCGCGAGTTCAAAAATTGGAAAAGTAATATTCTACATAATATACACCCTTTCCTACACCACCAACAAAATAGACTTGATGCATTTTATGTGGTTTCTCTTGTAGGTATGATCCACAATTTGTTTTAATGATTTGAAAAGTTATTTTATTTTATCCTACTTCATATCATGAGCTTTTATCGCGGAATTTTTTTCTGAAAAAATTTTTTTCGATAAAAAATAAATCAGTAACACCATAATATCGTAACCAGCACTCTTAAATATGTCACTAGGGGTATAAAGAGATAATTTTGAACAACGCAAACTATAAATTTCATGTTTCTAGCATTAAAATTATGATTTTGGGAGTTTCAAAAATTTTTTTATTTGTGATGACATCGTCAAGTTAATTTTTTTTTTATTTTTTTATTGTTTTATTTTTTTAAATATAGGTAGCTACATAAATGATACGAATAAAATCTGTAGCTGAAATTTCGGTAACTTGAGTGTCAAATTTTTGTTTTTTCTGTAAAAATGGCCAAGTTTGTTTAGAGAATTTGACTTATTTTGCGGATGAAATTTTTCTGTCAGATTTCGTAGCATAAGTACATGTACCAATATGATACTGTAGCAGAATATAGTAAAATAATTTAAAAAAAAATCAAAATAGGTCGTGGATTATATCTACAATTAAAACAAAAAATGAGTTAAAAGCACGTTACTCCGACGGTTGTGTGGAAAAGAACGTATATTATGCAAAATATTACTTTTCAAAATTTTGAAATCGCGATATGTCTTGAAGGATAGATCGTAGGAAGAAAATATTGAAACCTTTTTTGTTGCATAATCTACAAAATATATCTAAACTGTTTTACCACTAATTTTGCCATTTAAGAAATATTTACGAAAAACCAATTACCTTGACCTTTGACCTTGAATAAAATTTTTAAAACATGTGGGATTGATGGGGACTTTTGACATTTTATTTGTAATAACATAGTTGAAGTCTGTACCAATTTTCAGCTCTATGCGAATTTTTTCGAAGTGAAGTGTTTGTTTTGACTGGCTTATAAGCGTATACATACATATAAGGTATTATATGTATATATTATACATATAATACCTTATATTATGTATATATTATATATTATTTGTATGTATATTATACGGTAGATACCGTATACACTGTATATGTATACACACACCGGCATAATTAGTGGAACATACAAAATATCTCTAAAAATTAAACAAACCATTTAATTTTAAGAAACTATTAGTTTTATTTAATTATTCACTTAAAATTACATGTTCACAAGTCGATATACATCACAAATCCAATTTTACGTAGTGGTCAGTGCAAATTTAAGGGGAAGTACGTAAAATCGGAAGATCAGGGGCGTCGCTAATTGCACCATTTAATTGGTCATCGAATAAAAGACGGAATAGCACATTTTGATAAATGTTCTAGAATATTCTATTCGTCAAATAACAAAAATTGTTTGTCAAAATCGGACATTTGGTTTACATTAGTTTAATTTCGGTTGGACAATTAAGTGGTGCAGTAGATTTTCCAATATCTTTGTTAGTTGACAAATAGAATATTCTAGAACATTTCTCAAAATATGTTATTTGGTCCCTTTTTTGGTAGCCAATTCAATGGCGACGTTTGTTTTTGAATATCTTTGCTAGCTGACGAATAGAATATTCCAGAACATTTGTCAAAATGTGTAATTTAACCTCTTTTTCAATGGACAATTAAATGGTACAATTGATTTTTCAATATCTTTGCTAGTTGACAAATAGAACATTCTAGAATTTTTGTCAAACTACACTGTTTAGTCTCAGTTTTAATAACCAATTCAACGGTGAAGTCTGTTTTTTGATATATCTGCTAGTTGACGTTTATAATATTCTAGAATTTTACGTTACTTATTTTGCATATTACGTATACACTTATACAGAATATATGCATATATATCTGCAGTGAAATTTTAAAATTTTTAAAGGCTACGAGACCCTCCGACAATATTACCTACGGCCCTGACTCTAGCTTGGTACATAAATTTTCACCAACACAGACAAACAACAACATACATATCTGTGAGAGGAGAACCCCACTAAATCGCTGACGTCACTACGTAAAATCGGAGTACGTACCATTGGATGGCCACTGTACCTTTATTTTCGTTAGCAAAAGCAATTAACCATATGAAATACCAAATTTTTGGAATCTTATGTCGTCTAAGAATCATTTTAGTTAAAGATTATTTAACAAATAGAAAATGAAACACAACGTTTTAATACCGCGTGCTACCTCCCGTGCTCTTGTCAAAGCTTCTATTCGTCTTGCTATACTCAGAATGATGTTATCTACAGTCTCCTAAGGCAATCTTTGCCCTTCTTTAATTACGGCATGGCAGTCTGAAGCTCCACCACATTGAGAAGAAGCGGCATTTGAGTTAAAAAATGACAGACCTCTTAAAAAGATTTGCATCAATAATAAATAAGAACAATTCTATGGAAAGTCAATTGATCCATTACTTCAGTATTAATTTAAGTGAAAATGAAAAACAACAGCCAACTTTGTTTAATAAATAGGTTTTTATATTTTTTTTTTTATTTTTAATGTTCCGCTCATTATGCCGATGTGTGTAGTATATACGATACTATAAGAACTTCAAATACAATTTTTTGGTAATTAAAATATCTTTTTTGGTTGTTGTCTATCATGTGATAGAAAGCTATGAATAGCTGAACCACACAAGCAATAAAATAATATAATGAAATCGGAAGCGAATTATAGATTTTTGAAGATGTGTTTTCATTTTTAGCAAAATTAGGCACGAAGTAACCGTATGCTGTATCAATCATATTTTTAAAGAGTTTCGTCATTTTGATTGCAAAAATAAAAAATTTGTACCAAATTATTCAAATTCAAATCACATCTATAATTTTTCCTCTAATCAACCAGACGGATTTTTTTTTTTTTTAATTTGATGATGTTATCAAGTTTACTAAAAAAAATAATGGTAGAATGATGAATTTTGTCAGTTTTGCTTATAATAAATTACAAATTGAAATTATTTTTCCATTTCTGACTACGTATGATTCTAGGGTTAACGTAAAAAGTTAAATATTATTAGAATTATAAAAGAAAGAAACTACTAAAACTATAATTACCAATTAATAGAAAAACAATTATTAATAAAAACACATCAATAAAATCTAACAAAATCAAAAATTAAAATTTAAAAACAATATTTGAACTGCTACAGCTCTGAACAAAATCGAAAAGAATAAATAATTTTATAAATTTATATGTACACCCCTCGTTTCTAATCAGCAAAAGCCTACTATATATGTACAACTTCCAACACATACTTCCAGAACAAATCAGAGTGAGAATACTGTATGTAATATACGTAGTATATTACTATTATTTATACTGTGCTTAAGTTATAGACAAATCATATGTATGTACCCAAGGTCATACGTGCTGTGTCGTAGTGTGGCAATGCGTACATATAGATGGTTTGTCTATAACTTGAGGTAAACTACGATCATTGTCAATAAGTTAAATTGTCAATAAGTTGAGGGACGACGGTATTCAAAGTTGAATATCTCAAAAGGGATTGAGTGGAAAATTATAAAATTAATACAGGTTACATCTCATTATGATGTAAACATATGATACAAATTTCATGATTGAAACTCAACTAGAGTTACAGTGCGTCAAAGCTGACCAAAATCTGCATTATACGCATAGCTTATTTAACTCTATAATCTTTTAATATCCTAAAAAAATCAATACGGTATTTGACTGTACTTAAAATTTGTGTCAAATGTTAAATAATTCTATGCATTATCATTACATATGTCCAATTTTAATGATGAAACATAAAAAAATTCGATAACTATTTAGAAATTTTATTTTGAAAATCACCATTTTTCAACAAATATTCAAATTAGTGAAAACGCGCCATTTCTTGAATATGACGTAACATTTTGTAACTAGATATGTCGATTTTGATAATTTTCATCGGTGAGGTGAAATTGTGTTTTCTTTTGAATATTTCTATTAGCTTATATATATATATATATATATATATATATATATATATATATATATATATATATATATATATATATATATATAGTAATAATAATCGACCAGAATTCAAATAAATATTTGCTTTTACTTTGATATTTTATGAATATAATCAAAGTTTTGAGGTTATAAATATTGACATTGACATATTTTAGTTGCTTCAAACTGTGACGTCACTATAGTGAGGTGTTTTTCCCGCCTTTTTCTCATTTACAATTTTTTTTGATGATTTTTTACAGAATCTGTCGAAAATAAAAAAATCACTTAATTGATATGAAAAGACAATGCTTTTAGAATATTTTTGTAACTTCAGTCAAGTACCCTATTTTCTTAATATTTAGTCTCGATCATGACATTTGTAGCAATGTGTTTGTATACCCCAGGAAACGACAGTAGACATATTGACAAGAATGTGGTAAGTTAATCTGTTCCTGATATTAGTAAGAAAAATCTGGGTCACTGACCGGAAAAAGATCCCGGAAACCTGGATCTAACAAGAAGTCAGTTTTTCGTACATGTAAAATGTGTTCTAAAAAGGAGTGTGCTAGGTACAAGTGCAAAAGGTGTCTAGAGAAATCAGTGGTATATCCCGACTGTTTTGAAGAATCGCATATTACAAATTAAAATAAAACGACCAATTTGTAATTCTTATATGTAAAATAAAGCTCATATCATGTAATTGCGTTCTATTATTCATTATTTTTCAGAAATCTAAATCAGTAAATATGCCTCTAAATTAGTCTTTCTCAAACTTTTTCTTCCGCGTATCCCTATTAATCATAATCATATTAAACGTAAAGGCAGATAAAATGTACTTAGTAAAAAAATATAAAATCGGAAAAATTAAACACAACTAAATATAGCACATATTTTTAATGAGGTAAGTAAATGCACGTGTTTATTATTCGTAATTATTGTTTATATATGTTTATATATATATATATATATATATATATATATATATATATATATATATATATATATATACAGGGTGTAAAGTAAATAAGTTTCATCCTTTTGAGAGATGGTTTATCTCGGTGTAAAATTGCCGAAGACATAAAAATTTTTTCGGAATTCGCTATCTGAGAAAATCGCATCCCAGCCAGCTCATCGTTTAATATGAATTTCTCTGAATACGCCTCTGACCAAACTAAAATTATTCGCACCCTGTATAATAAAAATTTTTTAAAAATAAAAATAATTTTTTTTTTTATTTTACGACAATATGTAAACATCTGCCGACTTTTGAATTGATTAGGTACTGTATAGTAAAAAAAAAACCGAACACTGTTTTTCATAAATTTTGGTTAAAATATGTTTGAAATATTTTTGTGGGTTTTTATTTCACAGGACGTTATGAATATTGCAAGAACCGTAACTGTGGTATTGTTGCATTTCTTTAATTACAAATATTTAGTTGCATTACTTTAATTACAAGTATTAATTTAATTAAAAATTACACTTGAATTTTTAAACAAACCAAAATAAAAACTTTCCTTTAACTGTCATAAAACATTGTTATTAATATTGTTGGTACACAACACAGATTAAAAAGTGAATTTTTATTCATAAGTGAGTAACTTTAGCGGAAAACTGTAACAGAGAATTCCAAACTTCGGCATTAATTATCATTATTGTAAAATTATTTTACCAAATTTGTTCTATTATACCAACAAGCTGAAACAAAACACATTTAAATAATAATTTATGTACCTGCGACACACATCAAAATAAGAGTACCAATAATAATAATAAGATTAATAAGATACTATAAACATACATAATTATGTATGCAAGCAAATATACAGTAAGGTAAATGTCCCAAATTCCGACACTTTAAGGAAGAACTAAACATATTTTCCTAGAATAATTTAAAATTCGTTTCTAGGAAAAAATATTTTCCTAGAATAATTTAAAAGGCTCAAAGTCTTTTGTCAACAACCAGACCAAAATTTTTACTTTAGATAAATTATCACTTAAGAAAAATAGAAAGATAAAATACAAAAAATAAGAATTTTTGTACTACTGAAATGACACATAATTTCGACATCTTCCATAAGACTTAGCTCTAAATTCAATACCTTTGTGAACTTATTTTCGTGTTTTTAAATTCAACAGTGTCCATAATTTTGACTATAAACGCTTTAGCTCAAATAAAAAAGAAAAAAAAATTGATAAAGATGCATTTAACCTTTAACCGGTAAGGTGATGTCTGTGAGTCGTATACAAAAATATTCTTTTTTGTTAACTGAACGTTTGTGTATTCTTTTATGATTTAGGGCAAATTTTACCCTGCTGGCGTAAGGGGAGTGGTCTCCAGTTTTTGGCTATCTATGTTACCAGCCCGCGGTATGTTAATCTGTTGATGTCTCTCAGACATCACTTTACCGTGATTATTATAAAAATTCACCTTACCGGTTAAGGGTTAAGTATAATTTATTGAAAAATTGCTTTATTTATTACACGTACATATTAGTTAATAATCTACTTTTCCAATTTCTGCTAATATAAAAATCAGTACTGTTTTGTTGTATATTTCGCAAAATAACTAATTGATCATTAATTTTAGTACAATATTTGTTAAAAATAAATCGAAATATACAAAAGGTAGTATTACCTAATGTTCATAGATATATCTCTGATATACAAAACGAACGTTTTAAAAGCAGAATTTTTTTAAATTCTTTAAAATAATATAAAAGTTTGATTTTAAGACACTGTCTGATTTTGGGTCATTTACCTTATCTATTGATTCATTCAAATTGATAAATATTCCTTTTCAGTTCACAGCCTCTGTGGTTCCCAGTGTGTCAAAATCGTCAAAACATTTTTTTTTAAATAAACAATTGCAGACATACATATGTACTTGGGGATTCACAGACCATCATGATATCATCACATCAACCATTGATAATCAAGGAGTTGGCCAAGTGCGTATTTAACACACATTAAGCCGAGTTGCTGAGTTATTTGCGTTTTTGTATTTTTGGGGATAAAATACATCGCATCGCATATTTTTTTACGGTTTACTGTGAAAATAAATAAATATATTTGTACTTGTGTTACTTAAGGGTCAATTAAGTGGTAATTGGATTCCTTACAAACCACATGGACTTTGAAATACAATATTTCTGAAACGAGGTATAAAAAGTTGTTAAAAGAACCTTAACTTGATTTTAAAAGATTTTTCTAATGATATGCTGCAAACAGTATACATATAATTATTTTTGAAGGAATTTACGAAAAAAATTTTTCAGCATTTCTCTTAATAATTTTGATTTGAATTTTTGGAAATGTTATCTAATATCAGAATATACTTTGACGTAAAATTTCACTTACTGAGTGTACTAAAATTGTTTATGCCCAATTTTAAATACGGAAGATAGGTACCATAAGAAATTAAGAAAGAAATTGTTTTACTGACGGTTAATTGAGATATTTATCTGTAGCATGTATTATATTTGCAAAATTTCTTCGAAACCCTAATCTTTGAAAATTATTTTTTAAAAAGCCATAAACATAATATATTTATGACCTGTCAAACTGGATATATTTATGTGTTTTGGAAACACTAGTAACCTATTTATTTTATACATAAGTATGAATATGTATTTTTAGTTGTATGTGTATGATTGCCGATTGCCGGTTGGTATTCCGTATTCGTATTATTTTATTATCATTTTATCAATAATAAAACAGTACATTCTTCCTTATTTTTTTAACAATACAGGTACTGGTCTAAGCTGTTTTAAACTGTTGCATAACTGTGTGAAAATAAATTAGCGATTTATAATTTCTTTAAATCAAAGTATTAAAATTAAAAGTGTGTGTATGTGCGTGAATAACAAACCAATTGTATATTTTAGAAATGTTTTAAAATTTAATTGTTGTGTCATAATTCATAAATACTTCAACTTGACGTACTTGCTCTGAGATAGTCAGGTACAAAAGTTTATCTCAGCAAAAAAACTTTATCAAAAATTAAATAATGTATTGATATTCTTCAGTTATTATATTTGTATACCACTTTTTTTTGTATTTCCGCGCGCTTATGTTGTAGCAATTTAAAAGAATTGTTGAAGAAACGTTGTAAAAACGTAGTAAAATGATGTTTTTAAATTATATTTCAAAATCGGCGTGGTCAATAATTTTTATTTCTTATTAAATATGGTTTGTAACTTTGTATTGAATAACATTCAATTTTTATCAAATTCCTTTGACACGTTTTCATTTTATTCTAAAAAAATAGAATTTTCCCATAAGAACCCGTGTTAAAATTACAAAACTTTGAAATCGTTTTTCTCAAAATTGGGGTGGTCAATTTTTTTTTCGGTAAGGGCTCGTATTATTGGTATTGGAGAAAATAAATATCTAGTGAACTTTGTTAAATTTCCAAATAATTTAATGAGATTTGACGAAATCGATCTATTTGATATGTGACGTAAATTGTCTCATTAAAAATTATGTTTAAATTTTTATGGACACTACTGTATAACTATTTTCAAAAGATTCCATAAACAAGCAGGTAAAAATATTTTGTTGACAAAAAAATTTACATTCAAAAAAGCAAAGGAAAAAAATGATAAGTAATCAGAGCCTGATTAAGTTTTTTTTTCTAGGGGCCATTTTTTAACACGTTTTTGACAACCGAAAATTTCTGAAATGAAACTTGATCGGTAAAATTTAACTAGCAATACTTAATTAGTAGACTGAGACCTTTCTCTCCTGCAAATTATGAAACTTATTTACTTTACACCCTGTATATATATATATATATATATATATATATATATATATATATATATATATATATATATATATATATATATATATATATATATATATATATATATATATATTGCAGCTATATTGTCAAAACCGTTTTATTATAATAACGCTAGTCAAATTATAAAAAAACCAAATATCGTCAACTGATGTTGTCCCTTACAATACACCTAGTAAATTTCAGTGCTATTATAATTTCGCTAAAATTGATTTCAATTAAATTTAGTGAGGACACTTTTATACTTTGGAATAACCGAAAGGAAATTTGATCCCGATTAAAGGCTCCTGAGGGATACAAAATAAATTATTCAGTCAGGTCAAAATTACTCAAGCGATTTCAGTCTGATTTCGTATATAAACTTATATACTTTGGAATAACTGATAGAAACATTTTTATACCAGCTAAGAGTTCTAGTGGGACACAGACTAAATTATTGAGTCACCTCAAAATTACTGAACGAATGTCAATTAAATTTTTTAAAATTTTTTTTAAAATTTTTTTTTAAAAATTTTGATACATATTTATATTATATGCTTTTTAATAACTAACGGAATAATCTGTATTTCTCTTGAAAGTTCCTATCGCCTACTATTACGATAAGAAATAATATCAAAACTACTGAAACAATTTTAATAAAATTTAGTATTGGCATATACCTTAAAATAATAAATATTTGGTATACTTTTTTTACAGGTTGGAGGTTCCCGTGGGAAATGAGCCACTATTTCATAAACTATTAATGTTGATTTTCTTTAGATTGTTTATTGATTGACTAAAAACTTTAGAAATAATTTTAAATTACTGCTCCGTTTTTTTCGAGATATCGTTCTGTAGGAACATGGAATTTATTGTAATTATATCAAAGTAGTTGAACTACTTTATTGTGAATTAATATGTACAATAGTTTTATCCCGGTTTTCTAAAGGAAAAACCGGACACATAATAAAATTTCAATTTAGAATATTTTTCAGCTTTTTATTATTAGCTCGAGCTTTTTATTATTAGCTCTAGTAAAATTGTCATTAAGGGGTAATCTAGGGTTTAAAGCTCAAATACTAATATAATCTGGTTCATATCCCTGACGAGTCTTTCCATGGCATACAAATTAAAATTCTTGTACTGTGAAGATCTTCAGGATTTTCTTTTGAAATTCACATAAAAATATCTGATTTATAGCATACGTATTCCAAAATATAGAAGTATTCATATCAAATTTGACTGAAATGGAATCAGTAGTTTTGACATTAATTGGTTTCATATTCATATCCCTTAGGAACCTTCAATCGGGATACAAACTATCCCAGTAGTTATTCTAAATACAAATTAAATTTAACTGAAATCTGTTCAATAGTTCTGACATGATTGAATAATTTATTTTTTCTGAGGGAATCCTTAATCAGGATGAAAATTATCCTATGTGTTGTTCCATGGGGTATAAGTATCCATGCCAAAACTGAATGAAATCGTTTCAATAATTTTGGCCTGACTGAATAATTTATTTGGTTTGCCATGGGAACCTATAATCGCGAATAAACATTTTCTGTTTGTTATTCCAAAGCAAAAAGATATTCATACCAAATTTGATTGAAATCGGTTTTGTAGTTTTGATACCACTTAGTTTCGTATTCATATCCTGTAGGAACCTTCAACCAGAATATAAATTATCCTATTAATTATTCTAAACCATATAAATATCCCCACAAAATTTTATTGAAATAGACTTAGTAGTGAAGACATTGTTTATTTTAGTATTCACAACCCACGGAAACTTTTAAACGAAATAAAAATTTCTTATCGGTTACTCCAAAGCATATTTATGTAAATATCTAAGCTAAATTTACTTAAAATCGATTCAGTAGTTTTTTGACATCATTAGTTTCGGATTCATATTGTGTTTACTTTTACCACACATATTTTCCTGTAAGGTGATTTGGTTATATTGCCAAAAAACATTACACTTCACAATTTCACTAAATGAGTCTAGCGAGTTTATAATAACACTAAAATTTACTAGGTATATTGTAAGAGACAACATTAGTTGACAATATTTGGTTTTTTTATAATTTGACTAGAGTTATTATAATAAAACGGTTTTGACAATACAGCTGCAACATATATATATACTAGTGCTCCGATTGAAAGAAAAATGCGTATGTATTGATCACACAGATATAAAAAAAAAAAAAACATTAGGAATTTTTTAAGTAAACACATCGTTATATATATATATATATATATATATATATATATATATATATATATATATATATATATATATATATATATATATATACAGGGTGAAATTTTAATAACTCTGGTGAATTTCGATAGAATTTTACAATGATTTAGAACGAAATTTGTTGGAAACAACTTAACTACACTAGCGGAAATAATTATAAGATCAAAAAAAATTCCAAATTTTTAGCGATTTTTCGAATGGCTGTTTGCAAAGAGCTTTTGGTGGCTCTTTGGAAAATCAAGCCCTGTATTAAAAACTTCGAGAAAACCACTAATGTTAAGTGTGCCTTTTACAGTCTAATATACCAACAAAAACCCCACCGAGTTTCAGTTTAATCCATCCAGCTGTTTTTGTGTTTCATTCGATTGAATTTTTGAAAAAATCAAAGGATCATTTTTTTGATCTTAAACTTTCATAATCTTCAACCAAATAAAAAAAAATTTTCTCAGCTTTTTTCACATTTTTATCAATAACAGTATTTAAATTTATAAAAAAAAGAAAATTTTTTAGAAAATTTTCAAAAAAAAATTTCTTTTAAGAATTTTTCGAAAAAATTTTTCAAAAATTTTTTTTGAAATATTTTAGAAAAAAAATTTTTTTGAAAATTTTCTAAGAAATTTTTTTTTTTTATAAATTTAAATACTGTCATTGATAAAAATGTGAAAAAAGCTGAGAAAATTTTTTTTTCATTTGGTTGAAGATTATGAAAGTTTAAGATCAAAAAAATGATCCTTTAAACACGTAAACCACGGATACGTTAAACATCTATTTTATTTTATATACAGTTTTTTGTTCACCTGAATAATAAATAAAAAATGGATCGTGTAAATGAAATATGGGAGGACGATATAGATATCTTGGATATTATAGATTTTGGATTTCCAAGATTGCGTTATATCAGATCTTATTTATTTTTTTAAATACAAATATAATACAAAAATAATTTCAAAATAATTTTTTTTTTTTTAAATTAAATTAAATTTTATTTATTACATAACTATAGATTATATTTTATTTATTTTTTTTAATATAAAAATAATTTTGAAATAAAATATTATTTTTTCAAAATACAATTACGATGTAAAATAAGAAATAGTTGTTATTCTACTTAAAATAAAATATACAAACAAAATGATAATATGCTTTGAATTGACGGATATGAACGATATTTATAATATCCGGTCCTTGTACATAAACATGAAAAATTACTAGGAACTCACTAGATTTAATAGTATTGCCAAGTTTTCATTTACTTATAAAATATTTTACTAAGCTTTACTTATACCACAACGGTGCAACACACAAAATAAATAAAAAATTCTTAAAGTTAAGCATTTCTTAACTAAGTCATATATATATATATATATATATATATATATATATATATATATATATATATATATATATATATATATGTATATATATATATATATATATATATATATATATATATATATATAATACTTAGATTTTTATTTTTAGACGATTATAAGCATTTTTTAAATAAAATATATGTGAGTTAGTACAGTGTAATTAGTCATTATTAAGGGAAAATGACGGAATCCATTTATAATGAATGGATTTCAATGATTTTTTTTTTATTTTCTAATGGCATAAAGTAAAAAGTTTACCCATTTAAAATTACCGCATTTTTGGAAATTCGTAAATTTTCGGAAAAAATAAAAAAATTATAGATATCAATAAAAAATACATTTACTGAAATTTTTAGAATTTTTTTTACGAAAATGATTCTTATATTTCGTTAAAAAGGCAATTATCTATACATACTCGTATAATAAAACTCTAACGAGACCGTTTCTGTATATGGAATATTTTTTTGAAAATTGTACTAGTACTGTAAATGTCTTTCTATCTGTCTGTCTGTCTGTCTGCCTGTTCACGCATCATGCGAAAACTACTGAACGGATTTTGATGAAATTAGATATGATGATAACTTATTACCTGGGTCAACATCTAAGATACTTTTTATTCCGGGAAAATATCTTATTCACACGGGAAAATATATAGAAACCATTTTTAACATGTGCACACATTACGGAAATTTATTGAACGGATTTTGATGAAATTTGGTGTGGTGATAACTTATTACCTGGGTTAACATTTACAATACTTGTTACTCCGGGAAAATATCTTATTCACATGGGAAAATGGAAAAACCATTCTTAACATGTGCAAACATTACGGAAAATTATTGAATGGATTTTGATGAAATTTGGTTTGGTGATAACTTATTACTTGGATCAACATTTAAGATAGTTCTTACTCCGGGAAAATATCTTAGTCCCACGGGAAAATAAAAAAACCATTTTGGGCATGTGCATGCAATACGCAAAAATTATTGTTCTATGCAAGTTCTGTATAATTATTACATTTATATAGTTCTCATTGAGTTGATAACAATGCGTCGCGCGAACGACGGCGTGGATACAGCTAGTTTAAACTAATTTTCTTCTAATGATAATTACACTTCTAATAAGGATAATACCGCACAGTAAATAACTTAAAATACGAGTATTTTAAAATCTGGCTATCGAGAATGGATAGATGTTATATGCATACATATTTATATATTATGTGGTTATATATTTCTCGAATTTCTGCAAACAATACAGCCATTTCCATATATAATAAAATAGAAACGGCACATTAAGTATATCGTCGGTTTGGTACGAAAACTCATTAAGTGACAAATTTTTTAAAAATGAGTTTTTTATATTTTTCAGCTGACTTTTACTTTCTCTTTTGATTGATAATACTCAGTAGATGATACGACCACTAGATTTCCTCATTTTGCGTTTGCAAATAATCATTATTTGATATTTACTATTTTTTTGTAGAGCTAAAAATCATTAAAGACTTTTTGCATTACAAAATACTACAACAAATATTAGAAATATGAGATATAAAACTCACTAGACCATTTTCCAGGCAAAATAACAAACAAGTTATAACTTGTTTTTTTATAATTTCGTTTTCTCATACTATTTTATTTAAAGTTTTGTTATTCTAGGTAGTTATATAAATAGTTTTTTTTTTAGCGAATTTCGAAAACTCGAAATTCAGCTATTACAGTAGGTCTCATGACGCAATCTGAGTCCGGGACTATGGCAGAAATCTGTTTTGAGGTCCCTAGAATACGAAAATGATATTCACTAAAATTTATATATATATATATATATATATATATATATATATATATATATATATATATATATATATATATATATATATATATTTATGTGTTCCCACGATAACTCTCGAACGAAACGTCTAACGCTTATGAAATTTTGTGTGCGGACTGGATTCTGAATTGGCTTGGCTAAGTTCGTTAGCCAGACACGTCGGATGCCCAGAAGTAGGTTTTCTGGCCATTTTTTATCATTCGATCCTATCATACGACAGTTCGATTTTTACATCGTTGAAAAGGAAAAAAAAAATATGAAGAAAATGTTCTTATAATTTTCTTTCTATGTTAAGTAGTTTTCGAGAAAATCGTAATTTTCACTATTGGCTTATTTTGCTCTCTTTGTCATTGTAATAAGTAATTTATATTTCTATCTCAGTTCTTTATGAAGTATAAAAATATTTCACTTTTTTATTAAAGAATTTTGTGAGAACAAGTGAAGTATATTCACATACATGTGTTATAACACACATACATGTATAGAGTTTTGTTTCTCATTTATTGCATTATAATTAGCATGGTTCTATCTCATGTTAAAAAATGTAAATTAAATAGATTTTCTAAGCTAATGTAATGAAGAATTTTTTTTTTATTGAATTTTTAAGTAAACAAGAAATTGAAGATTATGTTATGATATAATATTATTAAATATATGAAACAAAACAAAATATGTATAATGTACATATGTATGCACGGAAAAATATTTTGAATCGATTTTGAAAATTTTTTCACTAATAATTAATAATGTTAAAAAATTAAACCATTTCAAATGGATTTAAGGTATTTTATGTGAGGTCAAGGTTTTCGGGACCTAAAAAGGCCAGAAATTAATTAACCAATCGATTTTAAAAATTTTTAATGTTAAAAAAATTAATTAATTAAATGATGTCCGCAAGAAGCTTACGGACTGCCATAAGTTATATGAGATCCTTAGAACCCTTTTCTTACTGTTAGAGTACTAGACTTGTATGAGTTTCGCTAGGATTTACTGATCCCATAATTGTAAAAAATAAACTAAACGACCAATTTTAAAAAAATCTTCACTGTTACAGAGCTAAACTATTTTAGATAGATTTAGAATACATTATGTAAGGTCCGCCAGGGTCCACAGGACCCAAAAGTCTCAAAAATAAACTAACTGACCGATTTTGAAAATTTTTTCACTGTTACAGAGCTAAACTATTTTAGATAAATATCGATTACGTTATGTAAGGTCCGCCTGGGTCCATAGGACCCAAAAGTGTCAAAAATAAACTGTTGATCGATTTTGAAAATTTTTTCACTGTTACAGAGCTAAACTGTTTTACATAAATATAGATTCCGTTATGTAAGGTCTGCCAGGGTCCATAGGATCCAGAAGTGTCAAAAATAAACTAACTGACCGATTTTGAAAATTTTTTCACTGTTACAGAGCTAAACTATTTTAGATAAATATAAATTACGTTATGTAAGGTCCATCAAGGTCCATAGAACCCAAAAGTGTCAAAAATAATAAATATAGATTACGTTATGTAAGGTCTGCCAGGGTCCATGGGATCCAAAAGTGTCAAAAATAAACTAACCGACCGATTTTGAAAATTTTTTCACTGTTACAGAGCTAAACTATTTTAGATAAATATAGATTACGTTATGTAAGGTCTGCCAGGGTCCATGGGATCCAAAAGTGTCAAAAATAAACTAACCGACCGATTTTGAAAATTTTTTCACTGTTGGGGAACTAAGCTATTTTAGATAGACATACATTACGTTATTTAGGGTCCGCCAGGGTCCATGGGACCCAAAAGTGGTAAAAATAAACTAACCGACCGATTTTGAAAATTTTTTCACTCTTACAGAGCTAAACTATTTTAGATAAATATAGATTACGTTATGTAAAGTCTGCCAGGGTCCATCGGATCCAAAAGTGTCAAAAATAAACTAACCGACCGATTTTGAAAATTTTTTCACTGTTGGGGAGCTAAGCTATTTTAGATACATATAGATTACGTTATGTAAGGTCTGACAGTGTCAGTAGGACCTAAAAGTGTCAAAAATAAAATAACTGACCGATTTTGAAACTTTTTTACTATTACCGAGGTAAACTATTTTAGATAGGTACAGGTTGTGTTATCTGAGATCCACAACTGTCCTGCGGATGCAAATGCGGCGTAGAATGCTACACAACGGGTTTTGAATATATATATATATATATATATATATATATATATATATATATATATATATATATATATATATATATATATATATATATATATATTACATAAAGTCCGCCTAGAATATACGGTCGAGCTGATTTTTTAATGAGGTCCACCGGGATCTTGCAGATCCGAAAACGCCAGTAATGAGCTATCGAACCGATGCTAAAAAATTTCTCACTGCTAGAGAACTAAATTATTTTAGATGGATACAACTATGCTGCACAAAATTCGTTCGGGTTCTTGGGTCCCCAAAAATACCAAAACTAATTACCCAGCCGATTTTAAAAATTCTTTTACTCTTAGAAAGCTAAACTATTTTAAATAGGTACAGGTCTTAGATGAGATCCGCCAGTGCCCAAGATTCGGAAATTCGCTATGTTATGCAGATGCTGCGACAGGGATATTTTTTTTGTATTTTTTGTGTTTCTGTAATAAATTGATGCGTTTGGTTTATTTTGTTATATTCATACAGTTTGATTATTTTTGAATTGTTAAAACATAGTTTTAACAGTAATAGTGTTAATTTGGAAGATTAAAATTGAATGTTCCTATGGAAAGTAATGGATCCTGCAGTACAGGATAGTACTGATGGCGAAGTTGAAGATTAGCTCTTGTAATTTTGGTCTATAAAAAAAAGTAGGTATTGCCTCTAATATTTTTGTAATGCTAAGTTTGCTTAAATAAAATTCTAAAACGTTTAATTTAGAAAATTTTTTTAAAATGTTATATTTAGATCAATAACTTGAGTTATATTTTTTTGTTAACTTATAAGTTATGATTTTCATTTAAATAAAATGTCATTATATATTCAGTTGTAGTATTTTTATTTTGTGCAAAAATTCATTAAGTACGAAAAACAAAGTTCGTGAGACGCCTTTGAAAATTTTTTGATTAAATCTTATTTAAAATTTTGATTTTCTTATATCTCTAGCGGTTTTAACAACTTAAACAAAACAGATCTGTTGCTTAAACATTTTGGACAAGCAAACATAATTAACAATTTTTCATTTCCATTTATCTCTGAAACTTAAAAATGTTACTTAATGAGTTCTCGCACCAAACCGACGATATATGTAGTAAAAAGGAATGAACCAAGAACAAAATAAGAAATTTTCAAAAATAAAGAAAAATATTAAAAATTTAAACATGTTTATTTATCATATGGACTATTTTCAAAGTAGCCCAAATTGTGGAAAATCGCCCAATACAAATTATGAGCGCGAGACATGCTTGAAATCCGCCCAAATTACGGAAATACGCCCAATCTGGCAACCATGACTGTATTCCTAGTAGAGAATCATCTGTCCCTCGAACTCTTCGCTATCACTACTTTCTCACTCTATTCCCATTCTCCTTATACAGTAGTACCTCGATAATTCAGCCCTCGAAAATCCAGACCCTTCAGTAATCGGGCCCGATTTAACAATTAGTAGATACAATTTTACACACATTTTTATTCTATATTTACAGTCAATTCGTACAGTACAAAATAGAATTATATTGTACAGTAATTAATCACGCGAAACGCAGAACTGCCTACAAACCCAGTACATAGAACAGCAGTGCTTGCTGTTAACTTCTTAGAGAAGCTATAAGGGTCGTCTAAACGGTCTCTCGATGGTCCGGCTTTTTGGTAAATCCGGCCTACCGGCCGCCTATTTAGGCCGGATTATCGAGGTCTTACTGTACATGCAATACTTACCTTTCAAGGACGTTTGCTATCCCTTTGTATACTTTATATAGAATTTAAATAATTCTCTAAAGAAAAGAAAAATATAGCTGCAAAAAGAATATATTTTACTAAAAGTAACGTTATCTTCATTAAACTACCCTTAAAAGAAAAAAAAGCGGAAGATTTCAAGAGGTAAACTTTTTACTCTTGAGCATAAGAAATTCAAAAAATCCAAAACCATTCAAATCCATCCATTATAACTGCATTCCGAGGTATAAACCTAACTGCACTGGACTAAGTTGCCATTGATAGAAAAAAGTTCAGGTAAAATTGAAAAGTTTGGTTGATTTGTTTGTGATTAAGTAGCTATGATTTATGACTATTTGAACCATTTCCACGGCAAAATCTAATTAAACGTTTACCATTACGTTGAGCCTTACTGTACCAATATATAAAATATTTGAAAATATTATTAACACTATGAGGCCCGAGCACTTTCACAGTAAACTTCCCCGGAAGCCGAGAATATCTTTAACCCTAGAATCATACGTTGGTCTACGAGAAACGTTAATCATACATCGACGTCGTTTTGACGGATGGACTTTTTACGGAGAGTTTTAGAGTTTATTTGCAAAAAACATTTTTTTTACATAACAATACTACAAAAGCGAACAAAATATTTTAAAAAATTGGATTTGGAAAAATTTCTTAATGTAAATATTTATTAATTTTTTTAATCTTTTTATCAAAGCATATTTTCATTATAAAAATTAAAAAATAGATAAATACATCAATTGTGATAATTAATTTATGAACTATTATGAGTCAGTGGACATGTGTGATTTTACAGAATGTGAAATTTCTCAATCATAAATATTCCTATAGATATGTAGTTATTTCCCCATTAGGCACATTTGTAAATTTTCTAAAATTTGTTAGTAATTTTTCGAATAAGATCTCAAAAAATAATAAAAATTAAAATATTTTCCACAAAATAAATTGTTAATCTTTTATTAAGTCATTCGAAATGCATTCTTTAGTTTTCGATTCAATATATTAAAACTTCAGTATTATCTCGTCTCTATAAGTCAAACAGCTGTAATCATCTTTCACATTATCATAATCATTGAATAAATTAATTATAACATCCATATCTTTAATACATTTTAAAAAAAAATTAGGAAAACTTTTATATGTAGTGTACAAAATCTTCAAAAAAAACATACGTTAATCATACATCGACGTCCTTTTGACGGATACTATTTCAATACAAACAAAACGACAATGACTATAAACAAAATAAATCTATGTGGTGTGTTATAATATCAAATAAATTAGATAACAGAAATCTCACAGCAAACAAGTAACAACAAGTCGTAGTATTGGAGCAGGTAGAGAAGTTCGTACGTCGTTTTGACGTGTACGTACGATTCTAGGGTTAAGCAAATTTTAGGTAGACAAGTACATAAAATGATTCCACAAAACACTAAAGGATTCAACATGTATGTGTTACTTATGCAGGTCAAAAGATGAATAACACACATATACATACAAGCATACAACACATACATACATTTTATATGTGGATAAAAATATTATTGTATAAACAAGCCTAGATATTTTGATGCTAAAACATATTATGTACCTATATTTATATGTACAAAAAATGAAAAGTGTCCGGTACGTAGTAGGGTGTGTCCACGGTAACTCACGTTACCAAGTGAATCAAAATTTAATAGTTTTTGTATTATAACAACACTAAGTTAAAATATTTTTTAATTGGAATTTTTCCTAGTATTAGCATGCTGATCTGCTTTTATCATCATTTTTTTTTAAAGCTTTTGGGTTGTCCACAACTGAAATAATGATTTAAACATTTCGGTAACTCACGTTACAAAAAAGGGACAGTACAAAATTTACTTTGGAGTCAGTTGCTTTTTTCTGCTCCCGATTCAAAGTTACAAGAATAATTTTTTTTATATTCAACCTATGTGTGTTATATAGAAGATGATAAGTTTCTGAAAACAGTTATATAAAATAATTATTATTTGTATACATTACTCAAATCAATGTATACAGTTTTTAAAAGAATATTTTACAATGTTGAAGCCCTTTTTTTATATAGAAGTATTTTAGAAAAGAAGTGTTTAGGCAGACAAATTAAGCGACACATATGAAATACTAGGAAAGTTTTATTATTACTAAATATCAGAATAACAGAAAAATTTTATAATACCTGTTATAAACTATAAAATACTAGTCTTAAACAATAGAAGTTTTAAACAGAAGGTGAAAAAGTAGCCTATTTATTTTAATCCTGCAATTTATAGTAGGCTGTCTTATAATACTGGTTAAAACATTTCTAAATTCATTTATTCAAAGAATAAATCGAATGGCAACTCTCGGAAAACTCATACGGTATATATATATATATATATATATATATATATATATATATATATATATATATATATATATATATATACCGTATGAGTTTTCCGAGAGTTGCCATTCGATTTATTCTTAAAATATGCATCTAATTGAGAGGGGGCCATTCAGGAAAAATTGTTCCAGACTTGTAGGACTTACGGTTTTTTTGGAATAGAAAAAACATTTTTTTTTTTCAAATGGAAACATATGTTGAGATGTTTTTTAAAAATTAATTTACTACTTCAAATTACCAATTATGCTAAAATTTTCATTATTTTATTCCATATTTTTGAGAAATTGCCTCTATTAATTTTAATTTTCAAAACCCGTGGTCAAGTTTATTTAATCGAACGCAAAAAATACGGATAATGTGCAATTTACATTCAAAACAGGCAAAATAACTAGTGATGGTATGTTCGTATTAATCTGTTACAATAAAACGAAATTTATTAATTAAATACATTAATTATCAAAATTATTTTTGTAGTTTTTCCTCAAATATTTAACTTAGTATTCAATAAAAAGTCATTAAATTACAGCTGTAGTCTTAATTTTTAATATTTAATACTACACCGCACTATGTAAGTCAAAAATAGGTATTTGTGAAACAGTCATTAGGTTCATAATACGTAGTAATAAATATGAAATCTATATTATCTTTGTAATTTGTTATTGAAATATTTATGTAGATGGCAATTGGCATCGATAATGTCTAAAATAATAATGTCGGATGTCACGGATGTATAAAACATTGATAGCTGTGATTATTTATCACCGTTAAAGAAAAATGTCAACAAAAAGTATTTTTAACGCCAAAATTTTGGTATTTAAACAAGGTTGTGGTATGTTCAAACAGAAAAAAATATGATTTTATTCATTTCACGATTAGTTTTTAATCTGTATAGTAAGTAATTATTTTCATAACCTTATTTTCTTTTGCAGTAAGAATCCAAACAATTTTTCAAAATCTACAATAATTCGCATAGCTCATTTCATTCGATGTTTAAAATTGGAGTATTTACTAAACTTCTGTCAACTTCGACAGGAAAAACCGTATTAAAATATTAAAATTTGTCGTTCCATGGGAATTTCCGTGGGTAAAAATCAGCTGATCACAAAATTGAATAAAAACCATTCCCATTTGAAACGAAATTTACTCATGTAAATAATGGTTCTTAGTGTAGACTTATAGTGTAATGAGCGTACTCTCGAAAAAAAGAACCCGATGAAAAGTTTTAATTTCCAAAGACTTTCCCACTATACAGTCATTTTTATAAAAAAATTTATTCTGTATTTTAAAAGACAAAAATGGTGTCTGTAATTCAAACAAATGTTGTAATGAAACAAATTTTACTGAAAATAATAAAGTTTATTTAAAAAAATAATAAAGTTTTTATTAAAAATATTTTATCTGTAATTGACTCTTTTCGACATTTAGTAAATCACTAGTGTCATACCTGTCTAATTTGAATATTTGAGTCAATATTTAAGATTTGTTTTAGTTTTTTACACAATCGATAGGTAGGAGCTGCACAAAATGATAGTGAATCTTTCAAAACAGAAGTAGAATAGAAAGAATAAGTTTGTTATCTTTTTTCTTCGTCAACTCTGCTTTTAGGGGAAATTTTGACAGAAGTAGTGGTGAAAATCTTTCACGTGAGAGACGCCCCAACGCCTCAGAGCCTCCCATAGGTAAATCCAGCCATGGGAAAAGAAAAAGGGGGTTCGGCAAGAAGAAAATGTCAAGGGCCTAAGAATGTGTTAATGTGAGTGTTGGTGTGAGTGATACAGAAGCATGAATCTGTCCGTAACTTGAAAGCAAAACATCCGTAGATGTACAGATAGTACTGTTTGAATATCTTGCTTAAAATGTTCGGGCACCGAAGTGCTTTTGTATCTTTTATAACCTAACAACTAATTCATATCACACAGCCCTAAAAAATAATATTTTTTAAAATTAAAAGCAATTAATATTTTTAAATAACGAACCTAAAATTAAAATTATGCAAACGAAGGTAATAATTTTTTTCGAAAATAAATATGCAAAATATAGAATTATATTTCTACATGTCAAATGGTCATATTCAAATAAATTCAAATCAGTTAAAAATTTCTGTTTTACCTACCTGGAAATACGAGTTGTTGAATCCACGAGTTATTAACTAGATAGCCATCTATGTAGCATAAATACAATTACTGCTTAGCTGCTACAATTATTATCCGTAGTTTATAAGGCTAGTTTGAACTAAGCGCTCTTAAATTAATCAAAATTCACTTAAATAAATCACTTTTAAGAACAAAAGTTGTAAAATTTGAAAAAAAAAAAAAAAAGATAAAAATTTTTATTTTTTTATTTTTATTTCTGTTGTTTTATTGAATAATTTTTATCAACAAATAAGTATACCATTCCATTTAAAAAAAGGTAAGTTTGTATCGTATCTCGAAAACCACAAGAGCTATAAAACTCGGAAGTATATCAATCAATGTCCCCCGCCAGTGGCTACAACTTTTATTTGAACAATTTTTTGATTAAGTCAATAGTTTAGCCATAATCAAAATGGCAACTCTCAAAAAACTCACCCTATATATATATATATATATATATATATATATATATATATATATATATATATATATATATATATATATATATATATATAGGGTGAGTTTTTCGGGAGTTGCCATTTTTATTACAGCCAAACCGTTGATTTAATCGAAAAATTGTTCAAATAAGAGTTGTAGATACCGACGGGGGCAACCAATTGCGATAATCAGGAGCTTTATAGCTCTTATGGTTTTCAAGCTATGATGCAAACTTTTAAATGGAATACTGTACTTATTTGTCGATAAAAATTATTCAATAAAGCAACAGAAACCAAAAATAAAAACAAAAATTTTTTTATCTAAAGTTTTTTTTCAAATTTTACAACTTTCGCGCTTAAACATGATTTATTTAAGTGAATATTGATGAGTTTAAGAGCGCCTAGGTCAAACAACCCTGACAATTACGGAAACTAGCAAGCGGTAATTGTATTTATGCTACCTAGATGGCTTTACCGTTTAGGTTTATCTAGAGTCCCTATAATAAATAGTCGTGACATATTGTGTGCTTAACGCTGATTGGCACCGGCATTTTCTGTCCACAGTTTGCATAAAATACATTAGAAATAAATTAAATATTAACAAAAATCTGAAAAAATCATTTAGTTTAACCTAGAAAGAATAATTAAATTAAAAATTTTTAATTGTTCAGTAATTCATAACTTATTAACAATAATTATGTACTCAAAAATATTTACTCAAGCATGTGATAATTAATTTTGAAGCTTCTCGCTCTGATTTGGACCGAAACGAATGACATGTCACGACTGTATTTATTATAGGGACTCTACCACACAAATGACTAATTCAAAATGTCAGGTATTGAAATAACCAAATTTTATTGATTTTTTATTCAATATTTTGTATTTTTTTATTCAGTATTTTGTATTTTTTATTGATTTTTTATTCAATATTTTTATTCAATATTTTCATTTCATAGGATTCTGTAAAGCTTTGGTTCAGTATGAAGTTAATATAAAATTGCAAAGGCATGGTACTTCTGTGGAAAAAATTCAAGAAATAGAAAAGTTAACGCGAGGAAACTGCCCCTAAAAATTTGCCACCCGGGGCCTCTGCCCCGCGTTCCCGTAATGTAAATCTACCACTGGTTATACGTAACTACTAGCAGGGCTGGGAAAAATGGTTCATAGAAATTAAAATAGAAAATGGAAAATGGTTTTCAAAAATGCATTTAAAATACAAAATGGAAAATGGTTTTGCTGAACATATTTAAAATAGAAAATGGAAAATAGCTATTTAAAATGGATTATAAAATGCCAAATAGGGTTTCCGATCTCTGGCCAAAAAATCGATCTTGTGGATCGATTCGAATCGTCAAACCAAAAATCGATGCAGGAGAAAATCGGCTTACAAAAGATCGATCTGACGAAAATCGATTCAATTTTTGTACTTGCAGAAAATAAAAGATATATAAAAGTTTTAATGAAGTTTCTCATTGGGTCATCACAAATCAGTTTTTAATTTTCTTTGAAGATGAACTGCTGAATTTAATATGAATAAAATGGTTTCCAGTTTGCGCTAAAAGTGACAACAATAGTTAAAATATATTATACAATAATTTTTAAAAAATATAATATTTTTACTAAAAATATCCTAATTTAAATTCGAAAAGATCGATCTTCGATCCTCTAAATTTTTCACGATCTCTGTATCGATTTACTCTCCAAAGAATCGATTCGAAAAATCGAAGATCGGAAACCCTAATGCCAAATGCTTTTTTTACTTTAAATTCTATAAATTTTTTTTATCAATATTTAAAAAAAAAGTTAAGTAAATTTTAAACGTACTGAAATTAAATAAAGGCAGTCTTTTGAGAAAATTTTTTAAAGTTTACATGATATGAAAACGAAATTTAACTCTTGAAATATTGTTACTTTAAAATATTGTAAAATTTAATTCAGCCTTGACGTATTCAAACCTTGACTACGCTACAATTGCGGCTTCAAAATTATGAAAATCATCTACTTGTAATACAAAACATTTTTATTGCCGTGTCTTAAAGATAATAGTACACAACTTGAGTCAGAAAAGTTTGATTTAAGAGAACTACAACTCTAGTAATAAATTTAAGTCCTGTGATTTTGCAACTCCAGTTATAAAAAATTTGAATCAATTAAATAAACTTACATTTAATTTACAATTTGTTAGACTTCAGATCGTTCAGTTCGAGTTCTATAATTTATACACATAAATTTGAGTATACATGCATTTTCATTTTAAATGGAAAATGGATTCAAATTTTCTTTTTAAATACAAAATGTTAAACCAACCACTAGGGAAAACATGAAAGATCGAATTCGTGAAGCCATCAGGAATATCCCTGAACAGATGCTAGAAAATGTCCACCAGGGGTTTCATAGAAGGGTAGCTAGCTGTATTCATGTAGATTGCAGGCATTTTGAGAATAATATAGTTTAAAATTTTATTTATTAATATTTTAATTGAAGGTGCTTTAATTAATTTAACTAACTTTCAGATTTCGAAAACTGAAGAAGATTGAACGTGATGCAGTAATTGTTATAATTAAATAATAATTATGTTAAACAATGATGAAAATGTAAAGTAAATTGACAGATAAGTGATACATGATTTTAACTTACTCTGAGTTTAACATAAAAATAGAATTTAGAGATAGCGAATCGCGATAGAAGAAAATAGCGAATTAAAATTCATAAATTATGAATGCTCATATTAAAATATTTCATATTTTTATTAAGTACTTAAGAATAAATCAATCTTACTCTATGAAAAATGTATTTTATTTTATATCCTGAAAAATTCTATAAAACCGAAATAATTAACGGTAAAATGGCGACGCAATACCAAGAAAATGATCCACGATCATTTGGTTACAAACTAAAATAACAAAAATTTGCAGTTTTGTAAAATACTAAAATACGCTGCAATGGGGTGTGGCACACAGCTTCCTCGTACTCGTAAATGTCCAATATATCTTTGTGTAATTTAATATAGGTATATAAATTAATAAAAATAAATAAACGATTCATAAAAAATTGAGCGAAGTGGGACTAACAGTAAATAAGATATTGACATTTAATGGGATTTCATGGTAGTGCCGTGGATACTATTACTCTAAATGCAATGAAATTTATAGGGGACCATCTAGGAAGCAGAACGCATAATTTCTGATAATTTCATAAAAATGAATTGAATAGTTCAGAAGTTATAGTAGCTTTTTCATTTGCTTTTAAATGTAACTGCTTTAATTTTAAAGTAAACATAATAATAATAATAATAATAATAATAATAATAATAATAATAATAATAATAATAATAATAATAATAATGATTTTTATTGCTTAAGAAAATCTTTTACACCAGGGAAGGTCATTTAACATTTATAAGTAACAACAAATAACAAAAATTATAATAAACAGAAAGTTCATTAAGTGGTAAATACTAACTAGCTCAGTGGTCAAGAGGCCCTATCGCATATAAAAATACGTCGTTCAGCTGCTCCAGCCCTCTTATGGTTAATAACGCCGTCATGGGATCACCTCCAGCACTGATATGCTTATTCAAGTACATTTACCTTTTAAAAGGATACTTTTTACAATTAAAAAGAAAGTACGTAAGATACTGAGAACTTCATTACACTATTGACAAATTTCTTCATGTTTCAGAGTCAGTTTACAGCCTTTGAAAAAAATTTTTGTACATATTTTATTTGACATTCGTAACTGACTAACTAATCTTATTTTGGAAAAATTAGCCTTGAGGTGAAGATAGTTATTCCCATTTTCTTCATGTATCAGGCGTCTGTACATTGGGGTATAAGTAGACTGCTGCAAGCGGTTTAGATCGGTGTCTTTTAATGAGTTTTCATATTTTTGAATAATTTCGGTCAGCATTCTTTTTGTTTTGAACATGTCCTGCGCTTCCCACAAATCCTCGTAACCAAGTTGAGTCAACTTTTGTTTTAAAGATACAACGCAGTTAGAGTTTTTCTAGGTTCGATCATCACATAGTTCTTTTAGTTTTGCTTAGCATACTTTCGGGATTCTCTCGTCTGTCATATTCAGCAAATGACACCACTATATCAACATACTTTTTAAAATAAGTGTAGCCAAGTGTGGACAGTTCACCTTCGACCTCCCTACATAATCAAGTGTCGTCACTGATAATTGTAGTAGATTTTTCCAGTACTGTGTTTGTACTTTTTCCAGTACTTGTACATATTGTACAGCTCATATTTCACAAGCATACAGCAATGTCTATCGAACTATGGAGTCGAAAAGGGTTTTCTTGGTTTCCCAACAGTTTGATTTTGAGATTGACAGTATTGATTTATGAAAAATTACTATTTTCGATTTGCTTATATTTACTGTCAGGTGATTTTTTATGCAATATTCCGATAGTATCTCAAGTTTATCCTGTACATCATTAAAATATGTTCCAAACATGATCAAATCGTCTGGTCAGATTACTAGAAAATAAACTAAGGTTATGAACATTTTTAAAATACATCTTTTTCAAACGTATTGTTAAAATACATACAATACATACTTGAAAATTTTTATATTAAAAATATTTTTTTTTACTCTTTTTAAAAAAAAGAGTTTAAAAATTTAACAATTTAAATTTAAAAAAGACCTGTCATATTATTCATGACAGCTCTACGATACTATCCAGATATGCCATCTATAATTTACTTTAGAGATTTTTAATAATGACATTTTCACATGTACCAAATTTTGACTTCTTTAATATGGTGTACAATTAAATATTACAAAAACATTTGTAATTTGATAACTTGTTTAATGAATATTAAGTTGAATATTTGAGGAAAAACTACAAATTATTTTGATAATTAATGTATTTAATTAATAAATTTTCTGTTACTGTAAGAGGCTAATGTGAATATACCATTACAACTTATTTCGTGTTTTTTTTTTAGTATAAATTCAAAATAAATCGTATGTTTTGCGTTCGGTTAGACAAACCTTACCACCGGTTTTGAAAATTAAAACTTAAAAATGCAATTTCTCAAAAATTTGAAATAAAATAATGAAAATTTTAGCATAATTGGCAATTTGAAGTAATAAACTAATTTTTAAGAAACATCTCAACATATGTTTCCATTTGAAAAAAAAAAAAATTTTTCTATTCCAAAAAAACCGTAAGTCCTAGAAGTCTGGAACAATTTTTCGTGAATGGCCCCCTCTATTTTGAATATTCTTTGTATAAACTTTTTTTCGATTAGATGCATATTTAAGGAATAAATCAAATGGAGATATATACTCCTCAAAACAAAATAAGGGCCACTTGAAAGTTTGTATTTTAAAACTGATTTATGTCGATCCGCGTCAAAATAACTTTTCTAAATGACTGTTGTTATGATATTAATTGGTTGAGTAAATGATAACAGTTAGGTTTAAGTGATATTATTGCTGAGGGGAAGATTTAAACGTTTTTTTGTCTCGCACAGCGTCAAGTGGTTAGTTTTACTTATTTTTTTGAATTTGATTTTAAATCAGTTAGCGCTAGATTATTGATTGCTGAGGTTGTTTTTTGAAGTTTGGCGTGTTACTCAATCATTTATTTTTACAATGCCGAGAATTCGACTCCATATGGACGAAGCTACTGCTACCAGAGCCGTAACGATGATTAAGGGTGGTCAATCTCAACGTTCCGTGGCTCTGCAGTTGGGTTGTTCACGAAGGGCTATTCAAAATGTTTGGAATCGGTATCAGCAGACCGGTAGTGTAACCCGGCGCCGTGGCTCAGGAAGAGTTCGTGCTACCACTGCCCGTGAAGACCATTACATTCGACTGTGTGCACGACGTGAGCCGACTGTTACCGCAGGTACTCTGCAAAATCGCTTACATCGATTTACTGGTACTGTTGTCAGTAATCAGACCATACGAAATTGTTTGCATGAAGACCAACAACGTTCAAGAAGACCAGTAATCCGTACCAAACTGACCGGAGCGCATCGTGCAAACCGTTTAAGATTTGCACGTGAACACCTTGAATGGGGCTTGGAGGAATGGCGTCACGTACTCTTCACGGATGAGTGCAAGGTGAAGTTTTTTAGTGATGATCGACGTGTAAGAGTGTGGAGAAGAAGTGGGGAAAGGTTTTCTGATCGTCACATTCATGAACGCGACAGATTTGGCGGTCCTAATGTCATGGTCTGGGGTGGAATTAGTTTGCAAGGCAAAACTGAGCTTGTTTTCCTGAACGAGGGTACTGTAACGGCTCAAAGTTACATCGAACAGGTTGTCAGACCCCATGTGATCCCCTTTGCACAACGAGCGGCCGACGGATTTATCCTGATGCAGGATAATGCCCGAGCGCATACCGCTCGAGCGACGACAACTGTCCTTAGGGAGGCTAATATACAGGTTATACCGTGGCCTGCAAATAGCCCTGACTTGAACCCAATAGAACATCTTTGGGATCAATTAAAACGGCGAGTCAGAGCAGCCGGACAGGATGTGCACACCCAACAACAACTGATTGATGTCTTGAGAAGATGTTGGGAGGAGATTCCTGATGAAACCGTTAGGCATCTTATTGAAAGCATACCGAGGAGGCTTCAAGAATGTGTTTTAAAAAGGGGAGGGCATACTCGATATTAAATCACCGAAAAGTTGCATAATGTGTGCTTTTACTCAAAGCGTGAACGTTTGTTGATGACTGTAAAAATGACTATAAAAATGATAAAATCCTAAAAATATGTAATTATGGATTAATTTTTTATTTAATCTTATTAAAATTAATTTTATTTAGTAAAACATTAGTTCCTTAATTAAATGTAAGCATACCTTATACTGTAACTTATATAAACTTATGCAGCAAAACATGAGTGGCCCTTATTTTGTTTTGAGTAGTATATATATATATATATATATATATATATATATATATATATATATATATATATATATATATATATATATATATATATATATATATATATATAGTGTCTTTCATAAAGTTCGCACCACATGGGAAATTTTTTACTATTGATTTTTTGACAAATATTTAAATATTTTAGTTGGGTTAGTTGATGCATCAGTTGGAATGAAAAAGTAGCTAAACACATCTTATTCCCTGCTTGCTATTTGGCGGGAAGCTGCAAATTTCAAAATTGCGAATTATTAAAAATGGTAATAGTTTGAAAATTACTGATCACTTTGTCATGAAATTATGGCATCATATCAAAGTTAGGTCTAGTTAACATATCCCGATAGCTAAATACCACAGTCTGAAAAATTAAAGCCCAAAAAGTTTATTTTCCAAAATACGCCTTTAAGTGACCCTAAATTTGAAACTGTTTTATGAATTCCAGCAAAATAAAAATTATACCAATGTTTGAAGTCTGCTTATTTATAAAATCACAGTTATTATCGAAATATTGTCGCAGATATTGGTCTTTCAATAAAAAAAATTATTTTTGTCATAAAAAAAAACGTCCCTGTAACATTGGTGTTCTATATAAGCTAATAAGCATGAACAATTATGATCACTTTATTGTCTTTGTAATTTGCAGTAAAGATATGCAGTACGCTAATTTTTTGTATAGAAATCTCTTAAGAATAATTCAAATAAATGACCCCAGTCCTTTAAAACTGCTTTTTTCTTCTAAATATTCAACTAATTATTATTATTAATGTTATCATTATTGCTGTGAGTTTTGTGTATCATGGCTATATTGATAATAAATTTTATTGATAAAATCTTAGATATTAGTGATATTGCCAAAAATTCTAGTAATTTTAAAGGATTGAGATACCATTTATTTGAAGTATTCTTAAGAAAATTTTCTATGAAATTAACGTAATAAGTATCTTTGCTACTAACTATAAAGAAAATACAGCAATATTGTTCATGCTTATTAAAACTCCAATGTTACAGAGACGTGTTTTTTCAGCACAAAACTAAATTTTTCTATTGAAAAACCGATATCCATGACAATATTTTGATGATAATTGTGATATTATGAATAAGTAGATCGCAAAGAATGGTATCATTTTTATTTTGCTACAATTCGTAAAATTATTTTGAATTTAGGGCTACTTAAAGTCATATTTCAGAAAAACGGATTTTTGGGCGTTATTTTTGCAGATTATGATATTTAGCTGTCGGATTATGTTAACTAGACCCAATTTTGATACGATGCCAGCAAGTGACCAGCAAGTTTGAAATTATTACCATTTTTCGTAATTTACAAATCTGAAATTTCCGGTTTCACGCCAAATTGAAAGTGGAGGTGAAATGTGTTTAGTTACTTTTTCATTCCAACCGATGCACCAGTTGAACCCACTAAAACATTTTTCTAAATATCAAGAGTAAGAAAGTTTCCCATATAGTGCGAACTTTATGAAAGACACTATATATATATATATATATATATATATATATATATATATATATATATATATATATGCCATGTGAGTTTTTTGAGAGTTGCCATTTCTATTACAACCAAATTTTTATGATAGAAATGGTACTGGAAAAGGTTCTTTTCTTGGATGTAATGGAAATGTAACCAAGAAAAACACTATCAGTTGAAATAGCCTCAAGTACATATGCATATTTTTACCGCCTTACTGATAAAGAAAAGTTAAAAAATTAAACTTGGGTAAAAAAAATTTTTTTGCTCATTTATGTTGTTAATTAGATCAGTTTTATCGAAAAATTAATATATAGTCTCATTTAAAAATCTCTAAGTTTGTATCATAGCTCGAAAACCATAAGAGCTATAAAGCTCCTGACTATAGCAATCGGTTGCTCCCGTCGATATCTACAACTCTTATTTGAACAATTTTTCCATTAAATCAACGGTTTGGCTGTAATAAAAATGGCAACTCTCGAAAAACTCACACAGTATATTGCATAAAGTCCGCCTAGAATATACGGTCGAACTGATTTTTTAATGAGGTCCACCGGGATCTTGTAGATCCGAAAACGCCAGAAATAACCTGTTTTCAGAAACGCAAATTTTCGTGTTAATTTTCGTGTTCGCAAAATTCCGGCATTCAATAAAATCATCTAGTGTGAGGACAGACCGGTACGGTCAGATCGGAACGTCAATAATGTAATTATATTGTATACTTGATATAATATCCATTATCTATTTGATTTTAATTGTGTTCAGAAAAAAGAGTTGCGTTATTTTGTGGAAATTCATTCTAAACAAAATTAAAAGCGATTTTTAATTTTTTTTTTTTAGAAACAAAATATTGTATTTGAAAAAATGTCCGGGTTTTAAGCTGTGTCCGGGCTCATTGTCCGGGTTTGATAAATTTTCTAATGGCAACCCTAGTTAACACCACGTTAACACATTTCGTAACCTGTAAAGTGTCAGTGGTAATAAATATTTTTTAATTTGTATACGATTATTGTTGTAATTTGAGACTATTTATTAATAAATATTCTAACAATATTTATAACAACAACTAAATCCGTATACTATAATGTATTTCTTTCGGACTGCAATCAGCTGATTTATAGCTAGGGTTGCCAGAAAATTTTTATTCAAGTCGCGCCATCTGTGATAAAAAGTCGCAAAATACCTTGAAAATTCACAATAAAAAAATTCTTTCTTTAATAAATAAAAGACAGAATATTATTTACTTACTCAATGTTGAAACAAATAAATAGTTTCCTGAGATTTTTATAACAATAATATTGTTATCAATTTTGAGGCTATTTATTTACTTATTTCAAGTTTGGTATCTTTTTTTATTTTAAATAAATTATTATGAGACTAATTCATCAAAATGTTGCAACGAAACTACGAGGCAGAAGAAAGAAAATAATTAAAAACGGTCGTATTGTTATTGTTAAAAATTGTTGCCAACGGTCAAGAGTAAAAAGAGACTAATTTATGATTTGGGTGCCGCGACTAGTGAACCGCAGACAGTTCAACCGCGACAGTTCAACCCCGACAGTCCAACCGACGACAAATCAACCTAACGAGAGATCAACCTAACGACAGATCGACCGATGACAGATCAACCGACGACAGTTCAACCTAACGACATTTTAACTGAAGACAATTTAACCGTTGTACAATTTATTAACTAATAAGAACAAAATTATTTGAATTTTATCTAGCAATGAAATTGTTAGAAATTGTTAGCAATGAAATTTTATCTAGCAATGAAATTGTTTAGTCTCAAGTCCCTTGAGACTTGAGACTAAATAAGTATTTATGTAGTTTCAAGTCTCAAGGGTGACTCTTTACACAATTAAGGGTACACTATTTGGTTGGGTTGTGTTGGATTTGGTTACCTTTCGTTGAATTCGATTAGTTTAGGTGTTGTCTGGTTAGGTTAATCTGTTAAGTTGTATTTGGTTACGTTAGGTTGGTTTTGTTTATAATTTGTTGAATTCGGTTAGTTTAGGCTGGTTTTGGTTAGGTTAAGTAGGATTTGTTTATAATTTGTTGAGTTCGATTAGTTTAGGTTGGGTTTGGTTAGGTTAGGTTTGTTTATAATTTGTTGAGTTCGGTTAGTTTAGGCTAGTTTTGGTTAGGTTAAGTTGGGTTTGCTTATAATTTATTGAGTTCGGTTAGTTCAGGTTGGGTTTGGTTATGTTAGGTTGTTTTATATTAGGCTAAGATGAGTTTGCTTATAATTTGTTGAATTCAGTGAACTCAGGCTGGCTTTGGTTAGGTTAGGTTGGGTTTGTTTATAATTTACTGAGTTGTTTTACTTCAGGTTCGGTTTGGTTACGTTAGGTTGTATTAGGTTAGGTTATGATGGGTTTATTTATAATTTATTGAATTTAGTTAGTTTAGGTTAGGCTTGGTTAAGTCAGGTTTCATTTGGTTAAGTTGTGTATAGTTAGGTTAGGTTACTTTTACTTATGATTTGTTGAGTTTGATTAGTTTAGGTTGGGTTTGGTTAGATTACGTTTTGTTTATAGTTTATTGAGTTGGGTTAGTTCAGGTTGGATTTAGTTAATTTATATATTAGTGTTAAGCAGTTAGAATGTTCTGTGGTTTAACTGTTCTACGGTTCAATTGTCGTTTGGTTTAACTGTCGTTAGGCTGAACTGTCGTGAAGTTGAATTGTCATTGGCTAATCTGTCGTTAGGTGGAATTGTCGTCGGTTGATCTGTCGCCAGGTTGAACTGTCGTCGGTTGAACTGTCGCGGTTTAACTGTCGCGGTTGAACTGTCCTCGGTTTACTTGTTACAGAACCATGATTTGTCACCCAAGTTAAAATTTAGACGCGTCCGGATGGTTCCGATACCTTAGCTCCTCAGCAATTATTTTTTGAAATTTTATCTTCACATATCGTTAATCCGTCGTTTGTTCTTTATTGTTCGTCATTTCCATGTTTGTTCGTATATTGTTTATTTATAAAAAATTACATAAAAATGCAAATTCAGACTAGCTCCCCCACATACTAATTATGGTTTTTTTTTTATTTCTACTGGCCGTTTATTATGAATAAACGTTTGTTTTTACATAAACGACGTTTGTTCTATCATCAAAGTGACTTCTTTCGGCTTTAATTAACAATTTTTACATTTCTTAATTAGTTCAATTGTTATGGCATAATAGTAGCACTGCGCATGCGCCAATTGTACTTTCAAGCGGTTCTTTTCAAAATAAAAGAAAAATGACAAAATCTAAAAAAGTTATACAATGTCAAGGTTTGTTGATATGGGAGGTTACGAAATTCACTATAGCTAAAGTGCATTCACACAGCACAGGACCGTATTTGATTTATTTTTTCAATTGTACGTACAAAATCAACAACGGCATTTATACTAAAATTTAAACATATACAAGGTGGTCCAGAATTATGTACCGTAATTGCTAGAGCTGATAGTACGTTCAAAAATAATGGTATCTTTTCATGTACACTTTTTTTCAAAACTCAATAATAAGGGAGATACAGCCCTGTAAAGGGGTGAAACGAAAACCATTATTTCTTAAATATTTTCCAAACGCTTTTGAATAACGGATTGATATTTTAGGGGTGCTTATTCTGCGTTAGAAGGATTAAATTTTTGTCAACACTTATTCCACCACTCATGATTAAGGGGTGGTTTTGGGTGGTAGGTGTGAGTTATCACGTCTTTTCTTTTTTAATTTGCAATTATTTAAACAAAATCCTTGATAATATGATTCCTCAGACAATTTCACGCAAAAAAGGTATACTTGTTACATTTCGATAAATAATACCGTTTTCGAGTAATTTAAAGTAGAAGTATCTGTTTCCAAATTATCCCCTAATCATAAGTGATGGAATAATTGATACCATAAATTTAATTATCATAATGTTAATACGCCCCCCTAAAATATGAATCCGGTAATCAAAAGCGCCTAAAAGATTTCAAAAAAAAAAGAAGTCAGTTTCGTTCCACCCCTCTACATTTTACCCCTATGCTTTATCACCCTTATTATTGAGTTTTGGAAAAATGTGTACATGAAAAAGTACCATTATTTTTAAACGTACTATCAGCTCTAGCAATTACGGTACATAATTCTGGACCACCTTGTATGTTGTTATGTGATAAAAATCAAGTTATAATGGGAAGTTAATATTATTTCCAGTAAATTTTAACAATTTTATAATTAGTGAAAATATATACAAAATACAAAATATATACAAAATATACAAAAAAAATATTACAAAAATATTTAATGACAAGTTCTACAAAAATTTATGTTCAGAAATAATGACGTAAAAAAATTATTTATCATAAAAAAAGAATAAAAACAAAATATGTGTTGACACGTGGAAATTCCGATTTCGGTCGGAGCGCTGGTTCCGTTGGTGTACCAAGTTGTTTTCTTGTGTGGACTGTAGATGGAAACGATGTCGTGAACTTCGTGTTGTTCACTACGATGACAATGATAACAATGAAACAACGTAGCTGATTTGGTGAGTTTCCACACCACCTGGCGGTATCACCATGGAGCGCTGATCTCTTTTATTTAAGATGGTAGGTTCGCCAAGAGCCCTATCCATCCACCATTCAAAACAGTATCTTTAGTCACAGAATACTGAATTGTAATTTATTTTTAGTCACTAAAAGCTGACATGTAATTAATTTTTAGTCCCTAAAAGCTGATTTGTAATTAATTTTTAGTCGCTAAAAGCTGACTTATTATTAATTTTTAGTCGCCAAATGCTGACTGATAATTAATTTTTAGTCGCTAAAAGCTGATTGGTAATTAATTTTTAGTCGCTAAAAGCTGACTTATGATTAACAATTTAGTCGCTAAAAGCTGAGTTTTAATTAATTTTTAGTCGCTAAAAGCTGACTGCTAATTAATTTTTAGTCGCTAAGAGCTGATTGGTAATTAATTTTTAGTCGCTAAAAGCTGACTTTTGATTAACAATTTAGTCGCTAAAAGCTGACTTGTAATTAATTTTTAGTCGCTAAAAGCTGAGTGATTATTAATTTTTAGTCGCCAAAAGCTGACTGCTACTTAATTTTTAGTCGCTAAAAGCTGACTTGTGATTAATAATTTAGTCGCTAAAAGCTGACTTGTGATTAATAATTTAGTCGCTAAAAGCTGACATATAATTAATTTTTAGTCGCTAAAAGCTGACTTGTGATTAATAATTTAGTCGCTAGAAGCTGACTACTAATTATGGTGGTTAATAAAAATTTTATTTAATTTCAACAACAACAACAACAAGCGCAACTTATTTTCATTAAAAAAATTCATTCAAGTGAATTAGCTAAATTCTAAATAATTAACAACACATGTTTTAAAAACTTTCACGTATTATTGTATTAACAAGAAATTTTATCTAAAATCTAATTCAATATTACTCTTGTATTTAAATTAGTACTCTGCGAGTAAAATCATATCGTGTACATCTCTATGATACGATGATTCTAGCATACATAGTTTATAGTCAGTAATAGCGTTCGGTATACATCGTATACACAAACATACCTTCGCCCTTCTCTCAAGAACATGGAAAGTGTGACAGGAATATACAAATATCTCCAAAGTAAGGCAAAAGCACTTCAAAACAAGTGTAATGTTCTTAAAAGTAAGAGCAAGACACTTTGGCTAGTTGCGTTACGAATGCTCCCATACTCTAATAGCTGAATTTTCGATTCGAAAATTCGTTTAAAAAAACCTACTTAAGCCACATACTATATTGAAAAATATTTGAGTGTGCGGCTCGCTAAAAATTGTTGTTCTTAAAAATGGCCCGCCATCTATCAAAGGTTGCCGACCCCTGTACTAGTACAATTTAATAATATAATTTTTATTTTACAATTGATTTATTTCACATTTTTATAAACTATTTAAACTTTTCAATAACTATTTGTTATAAAAATAACGATGTGTTTTTGCATTTATTCACTTAATAAATCTATGTTACCGTTATTTTTTTGTTCTTTACATCTTTATATATAAAAATGAATGTTTGTCTGTATGTCATCGATGAACTCGAAAACTACTGGACCAATTATTATGAAAATTGGTATATATATGTATTTTTCCACGGAGAAGGTTTGTATGATATGCTCATTGATGCCACTCGCCACCAGGTGGCGTTGCAGAGTAGCAACTTCTGCCCCGTTCAACCGATTGACATGAAAATCAGTATGATGATGTATTTTTAATGGGTAAGATGAATATGATATTCGTATTAATGGAAGTTACCACCAGATGGCGCGTGGTCCACCCCAAATTTTATTTTTATATTTTTTAGATACATTTTTTTTTTAATTTTTCGAAATCGTATGGCGAGCGGAGCGAAGCATTACATGGAATTAACCTTTTATAGAATTTTGAACTGTTTAGCGAGCGAAGCGAAGCACTTTATTCTCGCGCCTATTTTAAATCCTATATGATTTAAAATTGGCTAAACTATTTTCAGCTTTATTAGTAAACCGTATGGCGAGCGGAGCGAAGCATTACATGGAATTAACCTTTTATAGAATTTTGAACTGTTTAGCGAGCGAAGCGAAGCACAATATTCTCGCGCCTATTTTAAATCCTATATGATTTAAAATTGGCTAAATTATTTTCAGCTTTATTAGTAAACCGTATGGCGAGCGGAGCGAAGCATTATATGGAATTAATCTTTTATAGAACTTTGAACTGTTTAGCGAGCGAAGCATTTTATTCTCGTGCCTATTCTCAACCCCATATGATTTAAAATTGGCTAAACTATTTTCAGCTTTATTAGTAAATATTGATTTGATTGTGTCAAAATGATAATAAAAAATTAATTAAATCAATTATAACTACTGAGCCACAGCAACGCGTGGCTGGGTCAGCTAGTCTCATATAAAAAAAGAAATGAAAAAAATGATTTATGTAAATGTTTACTTTAAAACTAAATAAACAAAAACCAACGCAGCAAGGTTATGTCGAAATTTGATTTCTACTATTAACTACTATTAAAAAGGAAGATACACAATCTAAATAAAAAAAATTAATAAAAGATCAAAGATAAATAAAATACAAGAAAAAAAGTAAAAAATTAAAACATTTAATATAAAACACAGCTAGATACTCAAAAATCACAACAAACGCAAACGGAATGGACGAAAGATGGCAATAAAATGATAAATGATGAATATTTGTAAATTTTATTTTTTAAATTCCACATAATATGTAACCGGAAATGAAAACTGTGTACCATAATGAAAAAAATTTTTTTTAAGCGACAGCCTGCATATAAATTATTAAGAACGAACTAAAAGAAAAGAAAATTGTTCTACATGTTTCAGTCATTTAAATGACCATCTTCAGGAAAAATCAATAATTCAGTTGTGAAACAACTGAGAAAAAATAATATCAAAAGGACATAACCTCCAAATATCAAATGGATGTCAAAAATGACAGACGAAATTAAAAAAAATTAAAAATCAAAGAATCAAAAAATTAACGGACCCCATACGAAATAGGGAAAGTCAAAATCATGATAAAATATTAGAAGACGAGATGCGACCAAATACTTACCGTATCAGGAAACATCAAGAATGTAAAATTCCAACGAAGTCGTAGAAAAAACCGGTATGTCACAAAGAAATTATGTAACATCACAAAAAATTACGAATAATTTGTGTACCATAAAATAATTTGTGTACCATAAATAATACCTCCTTTTATTAGTAATCCATTTCGTCTATAGAGTACCCATTATGACAATAATGTATACCAACCAACTAGGATTGTAGAGGTAAGGAGGAGAATCTCATATGGGATTTGAATCGAGAAAGTGGCCCCTGAATTCGATGAAATAATAGTTCAATAAGTACCCAGAACGACGCTGATATGCAATCAGGACAGCGATTCTTGAAAAGTGAAGTGAAGTGGAATGGAATGAAATGAAGTAGCTGAGAACAGAACCAAAGGAAGTATATTTTTATAAGTTGGCAGGTATATATTATTGTGATAATGGGTACTCTATCGACGAAATTGGTTATTATATATATTACATACATGAGGAGATATTACTTATGGTAAACGGTTTTCATTTCCGGTTACATATTATGTGGGATTTAAAAAATAAAATTTACAAACATTCATCATTAGTATTATTAGAATATAATTACAGAAAAAAAATTATTAAAAACTAAATAAAATTTCTAAATAAACAAAAACAAACGCTACTACTACAAAACAAGGTTATGTCGAAATTCTATTTCTACTATTAACTACTATTAAAAAGGAAGATACACAATTTAAAAAAAAAAATTAATAAAAGATAAAAAATAATTAAAATACAAGAAAAAAAGTAAAAAATTAAAAGAGTTAATATAAAACACAGCTAGCTACTCAAAAATCACAACGAACGTAAATGGAATGGATGAAAGATGACAATAAAATGATGAATTTTTGTAAATTTTATTTTTTAAATTCCACATAATATGTAACCGGAAATTAAAACTGGGTACCATAAATAATACCTCCTCACGTATGTAATGTATGTAATATATATAGTAATCAATTTCGTCAATGGAGTACCCATCATCACAATAATCTTCCCACCAATTTATAAAAATATATTTCCTTTGGTTCTGTTCTCAGCTATTTCATTTCATTCCATTCCATTTTACTTCACTTTTCAAGAATCGTTGTTCAGGGTTCGATCTGAGCTTGGCTAGGGTGGCCAAAAGGTCTCTTTTAAAGAGAACATATTCTCTTTTTTGAAAAATATCTTTTTCTTTCTTTTTTTCTATCAAAATTTTCTCTTTTGTTCTCTTTTTTCTAATTTTAGTTCAATACATTATAAATTGTCTTTTAAAATATATTTTACTATCTTATGATGTGGCAAGATTGCATGAACTTGATTGGCAACACAAAGATTACGCGAACGCAGCTGAATCAAGTAAAAATTTTTGTGTACGTTTGCTAGTATATTGTAAATTTTTGCCGGATTTCAGAAAACACTTGTTCTGTCTGATTGGTAACTAACCAATGAAATTTGGCATAAATATCTTTCTGTGCTAATTAATTTAGTTAGTTTATAACACCGGGTTGACGCCACTGAGTACTGAATCGAACATATTAACATGTTTCCTAGAGATACCACAGGCATTAAATTTTGAAGCATGACTCCATTTTAGTAAGCCCAACTTGTAACCACGGATACTTGTTTATAAATATCGTGGCAATATATATATATATATATATATATATATATATATATATATATATATATATATATATATATATATATATATATATATATATATATATACTAGCGGAAATAATTAAAGGATCAAAAAAAAAAATCCAAATTTTTAGCGATTTTTCGAATGGTTGTATCTTTGTGAAAAATGGTCGTATCGGAGTCGTATGCAAAGCAATTTAAAGCTGGAAGTTTCTAGTTTTCAGATCTTGCGATAAAAAAATTTTCAAAGCAACGTGTATCGCTCAATCCTAATAAGTACACTGGAAAAAAGATTTCCGAAATTTTTTCGGTTTCTTTTTCTGGTCCACGGACTTGGAAAAAAATTTCCGACTTAACCACCATATGGACCGGATAACTTGTTCATTCGGCTTTAATTTGCTTTTTTTTAGACCTTTATACGATTACTTCTCGCTGAGATATCGGACTTTGAATGGAAAAGGATCGTTTCGCCTTTGACCATCGATATCTCAGCAACCAATGATCACACAGAAAATTGAAAGTGTGTTTCGAAAACTCGAATAAATTTCATACTCTACATGAATTTGAAAAATCAAGAAAAAAAGAGCTTTTGGGGGCTTTCTGGAAAATCAAGCGCTGAATTAAAAATTTGGACAAAACCATTGATGTTAAGTGTGCCTTTTACAGTTCAATATACTCACAAAAACCCCACCGAGTTTCAAATAAATCCATTCAGCCGTTTTTTTGTTTCATTCGATTGAATTTTTGAAAAAATTAATGGATCATTTTTTTACTCTTAAAGTTTCATAATCTTGAACAAAATGAAAAAAAAATTTTTTCAGTTTTTTTCACATTTTTATCAACAACAGTATTTAAATTTATGAAAAAAAGAAAATTCCTTAAAAAATTTTCAAAAAAAAAATTCTTTCTAAAATTTTTAAAAAATTTTTTCGAAAAATTCGCAAAAAAAATTTTTTTTTTGAAAATTTTTTAAGAAATTTTCTTTTTTTTATAAATTTAAATACAGTTGTTGATAAAAATGTGAAAAAAGCTGAGAAAAAATTTTTTTTCATTTTGTTCAAGATTATGAAACTTTAAGAGTAAAAAAATGATTCATTAATTTTTTCAAAAATTCAATCGAATGAAACAAAAAAACGGCTGAATGGATTCATTTGAAACTCGGTGGGGTTTTTGTGGGTAGCAGTGCTCACTAAATTTAAAAATAAAACCACTTATTATTTATTTATATATTATTTATTTCATTATTATATAATTATTATACAAAAATATATATTGTTTGTTGTTAACATGTTTTACATTACATCTCTCTCATTATCTGGTTCAAAACCGATCTCTCGTACACATCCCCACTCATCCAAGCGTTATGTACCTCGTTTCTCTCCCAACCACCAATGTACCGCCCACTCTCGTACTATCTATCTTATGGTACTGCCATCTGGATTATTATAGAATTACAGTATAATTCAAATTAATATACTAGCAGTGCCACCTATCCATCACTCATACAACGTTTATATCGCGGTTTCTTTGAATGGTGAGATTTACCTTCAATATATATATATATATATATATATATATATATATATATATATATATATATATATATATATATATATATACGAATAGAACTGTTCTCCTTTTTTAATCCTGTCATATGGCCACCCTAAACTTGGCGATTATAAGTGAAGTGAAGTATGCCAAAGGGAAATGCTAACTGTTAAAAACTGTTAAAAACAATAAAAACTGTTGTTTCAGTTTTAAAATTTTCAGCGCTTAATTTTAAATTTAAGAATTTTAGTACACTAGCGCCATCTTAATTTTATCCCTTTTGGGGCCACTTTTTATACAGGAAGATACTTCTCCTTACCTCTACCCTCCATACTATGTGCTATTTCATTCCATTCCACTTCACTTCACTTTTCAAGACTCGCTGTCCTGATGTCTACCCACCATACTTATGGTACGGTAGCGAAGGTAGCGACAAAGACGCCGAGTGTTAATCCTTGAAAATATTTGCCATTGTGTCGCTTCGTTCTTGGCTTCGTTGATGTGGTTAGGGTGGTTACTTACGTTAGCGACGTTATTTTATTTTATAGTGGTGTGTGAAAGTCAAATAGGTACACAATTCAACCATTTCAACGTTTTTAAAGAAAAATTATTTATAATAATAAAGAGTAAGTCAATCACTTTTTGTTATATTTTGAAATCGATTTTTTTTTAATATAATTTCCTTTTCTGTTTTAAAAAAAGGCTTAGGTTTAAGTAGTTTTAATGGAAATCCAGTACTACAAGTTTTCTAAATCCACGGTTATTTTTATACTTTTGACGTTGTATTATTTTGATAAACCGTCTACGAATCAATTCTGAGTTGTCTGTATTAAAAATCTGTTTGGAATAATTCTTTAGATGTTACCATTTAATATTCCAAAAATGGTAAAATTGTTTTTACTGAATCTTTTTGAATTTATTTAAATAGGATTATTTTTGACTGCTTTTTAAAGGAATAGTGGTAAACTGGATACGATTTAATATTCCAAAAATGGTAAAATTGTTTTTACTGAATCTTTTTGAATTTATTTAAATAGGATTATTTTTGACTGCTTTTTAAAGGAATAGTGGTAAACTGGATTTGTAGAAAAATGTCGATGGTTATCTAGTTAATGTTGAATAGGAGTAGGAGATAATTTAAGCTACTATATTAGGGTTTCGTAGGCATGACATAACCACGAATTCCCTATAATAAATATATTCATCATGTCTGTCATTGCATTAGGTTGTCTACCCCCACTTGACCACTTTTTATTGTTCAGTGTCATACTTGAGGCATTTTTACTCTTTTTTTTTTCTTTTTTTTTTTACAAATTATTGTAATTCTTTAACTTATATAGAAATAGTCTAAGCATATTAGGAATGTTAAGGGAAAGTAGTTTAGTCACAGTCCTAATAATCTTCATTCTCTATGTTTTCTAGGTCGTTGAACACGAATTTGAGGTTTACTGACAGATATTTTGCCCGGAACATTGATTATTTTGCGAAAAAGTCAAAGTTTTGTTAATTTTTTAAGTTTTTGATCTTAATCCTGGTAAATATGTATTTTCCTGAAAAAGTTGTTCTTTACAAAATCAAAGTATACAAAATTTCCTACAAGTTTTGTATACAATAATTGTTTCTACGACCAATTGTTGCGCCACTAGAGCGCGCTGAAAAACGGTAGGAATTCTTAAAAATGAAAAAAAATACGATGGTGTTTTTAGCAGAAAAAAATCACGTCAAGACCATGCGTTAAAAATATTCTTTGAGATTATTCTTAAAACGATATTTAAACAGCCGAACAGTTGACGCATATCGACTAACTGAACTACCAACATCGCGTTTCGGTTATACTATGTACCTACTGACAACATATTGAATGATCCAAAATCATCTAATAATTTTGTTCCAAAATAAAACGGAAAAATTACAAAACTGCTAAGACTTAGCGTTTTGAAATCCCCATCGATGCTTCATCGAACTAATAAACTAATATTACAAGAAAAATTTAGACAATTTTTCGTACCTTAAATATTGGGAAGTAAATAATAAAATATAAAAATTGCCAAATTTTGTATCGCGCGTACATCAGTTATCGTAAATTAGAACCAAAATTTCGGAAAAAACGGCTAGCCATGTGTTTTCTGTTGGCATGGTGTCTTGTTGCCTCGATTAATAGTAACAACCAGCGAAAATTTAAACCCGATCCTATGTGCGTTTTTTGGCAATTGACGGCAAAAATAATTTTTTGTTGAAAAAAGCGCCTATAATAAATTATTCGAAGTCAAATTTTGGGAAAATGGCTAGCCGTGTATTTTCTGCTGGCATGACATTTTGTTGCTTATTATATTGATAATAACCAGCGAAATTTTGAACCAGATCCTATGCGTGGTTTTCTGGCAATTGACGGCAAAAAAATTTTGTTGAAAAAAGCGCCTATAATACCTCATTCCAAGACAAATTTCGGGAAAACGGCTAGCCATGTATTTTCTGCTGGCATTGCATTTTGTTGTTTATTATATTAGTAATAACCAGCGAAAATTTTAACCAGATCTTCTGCTTGGTTTTCTGGAAATTGACGGCTAAAAAATTTTTTTGTGTAAATAAGCGTCTATAATGATGATTTGAAGTCAAATTTCGGGAAATCGACCAGCCGTGTATTTGTGTATTCTGGTGGCATGGCGTTTTGTTGTTCATTATTTTAACAATAACCAGCGAAAATTTCAGCCAGATCCTATGCGTGGTTTTCTGGTAACTGACGGCAAAAAAATTTTTATTGGCTTAAGCCAGTGACAATTGGCAATTTTTATTTTTAAAAATTCTGCCCGCTTTTTAGTGCGCTCTAGCGGCGTTGCGGTTGGTCGTAGAAAGAATTGTTATGTACAAAATTTGTAGGAAATTTTGTCTACTTTAATTTTGTAAAGAACAACTTTTTTGTGAAAATGCATATTTATCAAGATTAAGGTACAATTATTAATTTCAAATATTATCGAGTGCTTGTGAGACACTACTACGTATGACAAACTTTTGTTTGCATTTCAACACACGCAGTATTGATATGTTCACTAATCGTTCAGCTAAACTGAAACTTTAAGCACTCGATTTCTTTGGTATAGTATGACCAAAAACCACATGTAAATTAAAAATCACAAAGTGATTGAAAAAATTATCCGGATCAGCCGGGAATCGAACCCAGGATCTCCTGGTAACTAGCCAGGCGTGCTGCCTCTACACCAACGATCCCATGCTCGGTAAGCGGCCGAGCTAAAAATAAAATAAAATTTTTTCAATCACTTTGTGATTTTTAAGATTAAGGTAAAAAATCTAAAAAATTAACAAAAATTTGATTTTTTTCGCAAAACAATCAATGTTTCGGGCAAAAAACATAAAGAATGGAGATTATTAGGACTGTGACTAAACTTTCCTTTTTTTTTTTTTTTTTTAAATAAATTGACTAGCCTAAAAGTAAACGGATCTGATAATCTCATCATTAATAAATTAAAGGCGTATTTTAATATTAAAGCAAAAAATATTTTATCCCGAGAACTGTAAAAAACCGGCTAGTAACTAAGAGATTCTGACTTAAAACGTACCTGACACGCATTTGACGAATTTTTATAAGTCGAAATGACTATTGACACACGGAAATTGTGTACACAGGTAATCCTAAAATCAACATTAAAGCTTTTTCAAATTTTTAAAACTAAATTCTCCTTATTTTATCCAATATTAGTAGCGTGTTTGAGTAGGGCGAAAGTAATTTTAAACCCTAAAAGTACTCTCAAGTCCTAAAAAACAATTGAAAATAAAAAATTTAATATGTACGTCGTTAGGGAATAATTATCTAGACAGGTGGTCCTCCTCATTTGGAAGTCATTAATCGAGTTATCTAACATTGGAATAGAATACGATTAGGAAAGTTTAGTTTAAAAAATTGAAAATGCTTTTTTATTGATTCTAGTATTACCCTTGTACATGGTTTCTATGTAGTGCAAATAGTCTTTTACCCCTTCGAAATCAACAGGAAAATTATCCTTCGTGAAAATTAATTTTTTACTAAAATTTCGTCCAACCTAGTGTTCGCAAATATATATTTATCTTAAGTAAAGAATTGGATGGAATGGGATAAAAAAAATAATGGACCGATTTTACGGCGGATTACTTGGAAAAAATATTACAATTCGATACTAATACTGGAAAAGCTGGATCCAAAATTATTGTTAAATTTGAAAAAATTGAAATTTTTTCAAATTTTCTATGTATGTGTACCTGTGGTATGTGTTTTGGTGCATATTCTGGATAAAACTGACTAGAATAAACACATTTTCAAAAATAAAAATCGATATATTTTGCTTCGTTTTCGAGATACCGAGCGTGGAAATTACAAAAATTGGTTTAATATGAACGATTACAATTTCCTGAACACCGTTATTTGAGTGTATATTCTGGTAAAACCATAGGCGGGATTTAGGGGAAAAGGGGACCTCTCCCATATTCGTGCGAATAAAAAATTAAAAATTTAAACAAGATTTATTAAAATGATATGACAGAAGAAAGGGGGTGAGGTTGCAGAAATTAAGTCAAGCATTTGTCGACCTGAACTGGTTTGCTATTTTAAAAATCTTCCACGGTGGTTTTTATATTATGTACCTTGAAAATCTGCAGTATACTGGTTACCCTGCTACTGTGACTGCTTTACCTTTGTTAACTACCCCTCGACTTAATATTAGGAAATTACGCAAAAATAGGTCAGATTTTTTTACGTAGATTTGAAATCTGCAAACAAAAGTTTAATAAGTATATTGTATTTTTTACTCCTTTTTCGTAAAACTAACCCCTAAATTTGAACCCCAATCACCACTGTTGATGTAATTTAAAAAAATTTCGTATCAACAGAGCTCTTCAAAAAAGAACAATATCGCCCATTTAAACTTTTGCTCTATCTCTTACCATTTTTGAGATATTTGGAAAATTAAATTTTTACCCCTATTTTTGAAGGGCGGTTTCACCCCTTCAAACCGTTTTACTGCCGCTAAAAAAATATGTCTCTTATTTTTTAATGTTCTATAATATCAATAATGCCATTTTTGACCAAAAGTGGATTTATTGTTCATATTATCCATTATTTCTTGTACTATGAAGAATAATTGTAATATTGATGAAATGTATTTTAGACGCTTAACACCTAAAAATTAGTTTTTGAGGATTTAGTCTAATTAAAATTCACATAAAGATTGAAAAATTATCTGGCTTGATCGACCGGCGCTCGAACCTGGGTCTATTGGTAACTAGTTAAGCGTCTTATCCACTAAACAACCGAACCTCTGGCTTTGTTTGAGAGTCACTCCAGTTGGTTAACTATTCAATCACACATATTCTCTTTCGATACGAGTAGCAGTTCTGTATTTGAATTTCAAATATTTAGTCTAATTATTATTGTGTTTTATAACTTTCAAGTGTCTAAAAATCTCACTCTTACGTTATAAATAGTAATAAATAGAGAGCGGAATTATATGCACAAAAATATTGAAAAATATGCAATTTAATATGCACGATTTTATGGTAAAATATGCACCAATTTTTTCAAAATATACACAAATATGCAGTAATAAATCTAAAAAAAAAGGCTTAATAATTTTGATGTAGGTAATAATTTTGATGTAAAATAATTTTGATGTAAAATAATTTTGATGCAAAATAACAAAAATAGAAATAGATTTTTTCTAAAATCTAAAACAGAAATAAGAGCATAATGTACTTACAAGCAGGGCTAGATTAACCATTAGTGCCGCCCTAGGCACAGTGAAAAATGCGTCCCCTGCATTTTGCTTAAAAAGAAAAAATCGTAACTTTTCCTACTTTTTTTTCAAATTTTTCCTAAAAGAAGTAACTGATGAGCAAAAAAAAAAAAAAAAAACCAACGCCTAGATAGGCCTAGTGGGTAATCCGGCCCTGCTTACAGGTTTTCCACAAACTTGACAGAAAGTAGTGTTATTTCTTGTATCAAATTGAAGTTCTGGGATAGATTTTATCCAAGACTGAATTTATAACATCTTTATTTTTAGGATTTTAGATAAATTTTTTGCAAGCTCCGTTACAAAACGTTTTGGAATATATATATATATATATATATATATATATATATATATATATATATATATATATATATATATATATATATATGTATACATATAATATGTGTATATTGTTCTAGGTCAACTAGTTTCCGAGAAAAACTAGCTTTTATAAACGGAAATTCGCTATGTTATGCAGGATGCTGCGACAGGGGTGTTTTATTTTTGAGTTCTATAGAGAGCTAAATGCATCTTTATTGAATATAGTGTACAATTATAATAATTTATGGTCAGTTGGATATTTAAAAAAAAGTAAATTGTTTTAATTTTAACAAAATGAAATAAATCGTACATTTAGGAAGTTAAATGTATCCTAATTGAAAATAGTATGTAAATATAATTTTATTGTCAGGTATTTTAAATAAAAAATTTGTAAATTTTTTTAATTTCACAACATGAATTAAATGGTATAGTTTTATATAATCTTTTAATTTAATAATTAAATACTCATTTTTAGCGAATTTCCAGAAAGAATTCTGGAAATTCAGCTATTATGGTGTAAGCCATAGTCGAAGTTCAGCCCGAAAATATGGCAGAAATTTGTTTTGAGGTCCCTAGAGCCCAAAAATAACATTCACTAAAATTTATATATATATATATATATATATATATATATATATATGTATATATGTATTTATGTATTTATGTATCAGCACGATAGCTCTTCAGGAAAAACTGCTAGTTTTACGAAATTTGGTGACAACGTTGGAAGTCCAAAAATCTTGGATGAGTTCTTCAGCCAAAAACGTCGGAGCTCAGGAACATGGTTTTTTGAGCATTTTTCGTGAAAATTAGTTTTTGGCCAAAATTTGCTATAATTTAAAAGTTTTTGCCACATTTTTTTACATCATTGCGAAGACGGGAAAAAATCACATAAAAAAGGTTTTTAAACTTTTATTCTAGGTTTGCTAGTTTTTGAGAAAATAAGAAAAAAAAAGTCAATTTATTTTCTATAATTTTAGTGTGTTTACAACTATGTTGTATGTGTATAATCATATAATGTGTATGTATGTATGTATATAACTGCAATAGTGAGATATACGTATGTGGATATACATACCTACTCATATTGGTTAAAAGATGTCTTCTGCATCTGAATGTATTGATGAAACAAAATCTTTATAGGATGAATGTACCAAAAATTGGTCAGTAAAGCCTTTTGGTACTTTTAAAATACAAAATCAATTATATAAACAACTATATATTTCAATTAATAGAGGATCTACGGATTACTTATCAATTTCATTGTAGAATCGTTTCCAGGTAGTTCAATTCAAGTGAAATCTTAAAATAAGTAATTAAATTATAAGACTGATTAATAAACCTGTTTACTTTTTCCCTAAATCGGTCACATGTGTCATGTTGCTAGTTTTGGATATTTTTGACCTTAAGATTGACCTACGCTAAAAAAAGTTAACGTTTATTAGTTGCATAAGATGAATACTAACATGAGTAGGTACTACTAATTGATGGCAATCAATAAAAAATAATTTAATTTCTTTGAAAGAATTGGTTTAATTTTTGCCGTAAAAAGTGAACAATCCTCAAATAAAATATTGATCTGGAGACGAAAAATACTTTCTAGACGTATTTAATGTTAATAATATAAATCTACAAAATTATTCATAATAATCTGAAAAAGCCGAAATAAACCAGTTAGTGCTTATAATGTATCAAATTGAGGATTCTTTTAATAAAATCATCTGCTTTCAGACATGTACACATTTATAGAAAATAAATTTCTTATTTATAAGTTCTTTTAAACCGAAGTTCTCAATTTTTATGGACTAATATCCTTTGGAAACTAGTCCATAAAAATAGGGAACTTCGGTTTAAAAAACATATACGTAATTGTATTATCCTAAGAAACTTAATATAAAGTTTATAAATTTATTATTATTTAAAGAAAAAAAATAGATCCAGTTTAGGTACGTCTACCCCATAGGCTAAGAAACACTACTAGATATTTTGTTTAAATGCATTATTTCATATTTGTGTCATTGATGATAGATTGATAGGTATATTGGTATGGAACCAATTTAACGCCTTATATAGTACAAAATGTATATATACGTATATCTATGTGTGTGAATGTATTTGTACCTCTAATATACATATTTTTCAAATAAGTACATAACTGTTGACAGTTTTAGCGAATGGAATTCAGCTATTACAGCCACTGTCATGACGCGACTGAGCCCGGGACTATGGCAGAAATTTGTTTTGAAGTCCCTAGAAACCGAAAAAAATAGTCACTAAAATTTATATATATATATATATATATATATATATATATATATATATATATATGTGTGTGTGTGAGTGTGTGTGTGTGTGTGTCCGCGCGATAATTCTCGAACGAAATGTCTTACGTTTATGAAATTAGGTGAAAATATTGGAAGTCCAAAACCGTTAGACGATGCCTGGAACATGTCTTTTTTAGCAATTTTCATGAAAAAAATTAACTTTTTGCCAAAATTTCCTCTTATTCAAAAATTTTTGTAAAAATTTGTTACACTATTGGAAAGGGGAGAAAAAATCACATAAAAAAGGTCTTCAAACTATTATGCTATGTCAACTAGTTTCCAAGAAAAACTAACTTTTATAAACGGAAATTCGCTATGTTATGCAGGATGCTGCGACAGGGGTATTATGATTCCTAGACCCTAGAGTTCATAAAATAACTATCGCATTTACCAAAGGCGGCTTTGAAAAGGCCTTGTCAAATATAAAAATTTGCTATATGTGAAAAGTGTTCCTGTAAAGAAACATTTTTTTTAGTTAATATTTTTTAATATTAAAATAGGTAAATTAATTTAAAATTATATGCAATATAATTAAAAGTTTGAATGAAATTAATTAGTTTGTAGCCATTATTACTCTCCTTATACACAGCATGTTGATACTCTTAAAAGCCACCAGAGATAAATGAGAAAAATTACTGAAAATAATGGCACAAAATAACCAGGCTACCATTAAGTAGGCAGATTCTGGAAAGTAAACAAAAATATCAATACTAGTAATTGCTAGAACTTGTAAGAACATTCAAGTAAAATTAAGTTGTGTCGGTAACTTTCGGAGATATAAGTAACTAAATTTTCGCCAATCAAGTTAAATTAAATTTTTTGTAATTTTTGGTATTAAAAAACATCCCGTAAAAAATGAAATTTATATAATCTAGGGGAAATGTTAGAAACGAATAAAAATTTTCATTTGTCGCTATTACATGTTTTGTGGTGTACGTAATGCTTATTGCGATATACTAACATAAATGCTTGTTCGCTGGCCTATATTCACCACTTTTAAAGAAAATATCTTTCTTTATGTAATAATAATAATAATAATATTTATTCATAGCCACATACATGGATAGAAAATGTCACAAAAACTACAAAACATAATCATTATATAAAACTTACAAAAAATTAAATTATAATTAAAACTTATTTAAAATATAGATTAAAATTACATTGATTATGTAAGACATCGGGAACCAAATTAAGTATCATGTGTTTAATCGTTATAGTAGCATTAGTAACAGATGTGCAAGAAATATTGTTAGCTATATTTTTCCATCCTATGGTAAAACGTAAAGAAAAAGAATGTACTTAAATGTACTATATTTTATTAAAATTGAATAGTAATTTTCGCTTTCAAGATAAAGTCTATAAGACATTCAAGTGTATTTTTTACGGTTAATTTAAAAATAGATCAATATATTGGACAATGTTACTTCCTCATATGTTACTATGCGGGTTAATTACGTGATAATTAGTTACCGATATCTTTTAAAGTTATCAACCCAAGTAATCCGAAATAATTTTAATTGAGAATTGGCAGATCGACCGACAATAAACAGTAGGATAATGATAATATACATACAATTTTTCGGTCAGACAAAAGACCTTTTGATTCTGACGTACCTACCTGAATTGTGTATTATTTATAACAACGTTTCTCAACATTTATTTAGTTACGTCCGGTAAAATCTCAAATGCTTAATTTTGTGCCAATCGGCAACTTATGGAATCACATAAAATGATGATTTTATAAATTTTCTAAATTACATATATTTAATTTGGTTATTAATATTCATTATCAGTAATTAACTTATTGGTTGTATTTGAGTTCGTGAATTTTTTAATTCCACGGAATTTACAGAACGAACTTTCTAAATTTAGACAAATTTTATAGTTAATGTATTTAAAACCTAATTACACACAATTAAGTCATAGCAAATCGAATACATATTAGCAATTATTACGGTTTAGGTATATTACCTAGAAGCACATAGCCAGATTTTAGTTCTTAAATTTTTATTTCGGAACCCTTAAACACAATATTTAATTATTATATTTATAAAGATTACAAAAAAATATACCATTTCATTTAATTTGTGAAATTAAAAGTTTTTAATACCTGACAATAAGTTTATTGTATACATATTATTAAAGATACAATAAAGCTACAATTAGCTCCCTATAGAACTCAAAAATCAAATAAAATTGTATATTTGGAAAGAAATCTTTTTTAAAAGTATAAAGGACCTCCTATGGTTAAGGTACAGCTAAGGTCGTTTTATGACACTGCTGTGTTACACATACATATACATGCTAGAGTGGTACCATTTCTTGAACAGTATAACCGATAGCGCCCCTACTCTCGCCTCTCGCCGTTCTTGTCGTATAGACTGTATAAGTCTAATTTTTTCAAGGAAAAATTCGACAAAAAAGTAGGCTGTTTCGTTAATTTAATAACAGTATACTATAAAAGTCTATATAAATAATTCTGAAATACATATGTTGATTATTGACTTTTGTTTCCATAGTATGCATTGGCAAAAATTTGAACATCTTACAATTGACATAAATTAATAAAAATTGTTACTATTTATTTAAATAAATATTAATGTAAATTTTACGAAAAAAATGTTGTCGTAGAAAGAGTATAATGTAAAATACGTGGGAAAAGCTTATTTCTCACTCATATAAATTGTTGCACTCACCCTGCGGGCTCGCGCAACAAACTCATATTCGTAATAAGCCTCTTTTCCCACTTATTGTACAATATACTATTTTAATGTAGCTGTCAAACTTTTATAATTTGAGATTATTTTTCCATATTTCGTTAGTTTTTTCCATTTTGATTCAGAATTTCAGAAAATATTGTATGTAACACGTGCAAAATGAGTGTTTTTTATTTTATTCGTCACAAGTGGTCCCTGTTAAAATAATGATTGAATGAAGGGGTCCGTAGAAAAAAATTATTGGGAACCTCTGTATTATAGAATCTGTACATGATTTAAGGTGTCATCAATTTTGATTTATTATTGGAGATTGTTCTTATTGAGTTTCTTCATTTTAGTTTTAACACATTCATATACTCTACAAATATTTAGTAGTATTTATTGCGAATACTTTGCGTTGAATGAAATTTTGCTAAAATAATTAAATCTTATAGGTTGTTTTGCTTTAATCATTGAAAGAATATTTCGAAGACGGTATATGCTTTTTAATTTTTTTTTCTTACTATTTATTGGTGTGTAATTTACCTTCAGTTAAGTTATTGGAATATCCTATCTTGTTAGGTTGGTATGAGTGAATCAGCTGATGTTAGAGATCGCTCTAGAGAGCGTGATCGATCGCGTAGAGGTGATAAGCCGTCACGTTTTTCTGATGGAGGTCGTGATCGTAGTCGTGAACGAGGAGACAGGAAAAGAAGTTCAAATCGTCGAGTATATGTTTCTAACATTTGTTATGAATATCGTTGGCAAGATTTGAAAGATCTTTTTCGAACACATGTTGGAGATGTAGCACATGTTGAATTGTTTGTTGATGAAAATGATAAACCTCGTGGGTGTGGCATTGTCGAATTTACGGATGAAAAAGCTGTCAAAAAAGCTCTCTCTGTAATGCATAGATTTGATTTAAAGGGTCGAAAACTTGTCGTTCGCGAAGATTCTGGTAATGAGAGAGATAAATACGGAAATATTATCAATAGTCGACGTGATCGAGATAGAGACCGTGATAATTTGCCTGACTTACGGGATGAAATTCGTCTTGATCACAGAGGTGGTAATATTCCATCATTAATGAATGCTGGCCCTAGTCCAGCCGAAAAATGGGGCAACACTTATGGTCTCAGTCCTCAGTTCTTGGAAGAATTGGATATTCGTGGACCTCTTCTCCATCGAGTTTTTGTTGCCAACGTGAGTAACATTTAAGTTGAAGCTATGCTCAGTAGAATTCGAAGAATTGTATTTAACTAATTTCAATGAGATTTTTTTGCAGTTAGATTACAAAGTTGATGAAAAAAAATTAATGGAGGTATTCAAACTTGCTGGAAAAGTTTTAAGTGTCGACTTGTCCCGTGATAAAGATGGTAATAGTCGTGGTTTCGCTGTTATCGAATATGATCACCCTGTTGAATCTGTGCAAGCAATTTCAATGTTAAATGGTCAGCAATTATATGATCGAAAATTAATTGTTAGAATGGACCGTGATAGAAATGAAGGGCCTCCAAAATTACCTGAAGGCTTAAAGGGTATTGGATTGGGCTTAGGCCCCAACGGTGATCCCTTAAGAGATGTTAGTCGAAATTTACCTTCAAATGTTGGAAATAACCCTGATACTTTAAACCCAGGCAGTGGTATTTTAGGGGCAGTACCGACTCAGGCATTGCAATCACTGGGCAGTGGACTCAGTTCTTCTGCGTTAAGTAATGTTGTGGGTGGTAGTTCAGGTCTCGCTAGTCTTGCGGGCACACAAGCAGCAGCTCTACAGGCGAGCTTAGGACTTTCAAATCCAATGTTAGCTAGTGGGCTCGGAAATGTAGCCAATGAATTGGCATTAGCAAATCTTGGCGGTTCAGGATTGAATCCTTCACTTGTTTCAAATTCACTTGCTCAAACTAGTTCGCTTGCATCTTTGGCTCATAATTTAGGTGGTCAAGGGGGTATGGGAAGTAGTGGCGGTGGAATCAGTTCAGGAAATATAGGCGGCAGTAATTATCCACGACATGAGAGTGGAAATTTTCATTCAGGAAATCCTGGTAGTGGTGGAGGAGGGCGATTTACTAACACATCTGGAATGCCAGATCGAATGTCAAATCGAGATTATGTCGATCGTGATTACGATACAGCTGCTAATGGTTTAATGAGTGGTCGAGGTTTTAATTCAGATATGAAATCGGATGGAGATTTCAGATCAAGCTCTCTTTACAGCAGTGTTAACAATCAAGTTCAGAATAGATCACTTGCAGGTGTCCAATCGAGTAATAATCGAATATCTGACACTATTATCGTCAGTAATGTACGTATCTTAATGTATTTATTATGTCTCGTTTTTAAGACTTTTTCTTTTTTTTTAGCTTCCACCATCTGCTACCTGGACTACTTTACGAGAAAAGTTCCGCCAGTTTGGTGAAATAGTTTTCTGTGAAATGAAAGGAAATGATGTCGGCGTTATTCAGTTTAGTGATCAGCGTAGTGCTAAAGAAGCTGTTGGTATCCTTTTATTATTAAAATGTTAGATTTTAATGACGTATAAGAGCATACAGAGGTTTATTTTTTATTTTGAACTACTAATCGAGGATTTCGCTAATCTTTTTTTTTTTTTTTTTAAATTAACGGTTACCAACCGTATTTTTTTTCACATATCGCTTGATACGCGATATAGTTTTAGCGAATTTCGAAAACTCGAAATTCAGCTATTACGACCGCTTTCATGACGCAATCTGAGGCCGACACTGTAACAGAAATATGTTTTGAGGTCCCTAGAATACGAAAATGATATTCACTAAAATTTATATATATATATATATATATATATATATATATATATATATATATATATATATATATATATTTGTGTTCCCACGATAACTCTCGAACGAAACGTCTAATGCTTATGAAATTTTGTGTGCGAACTGGATTCTGAATTGGCTCGGCTAAGTTCGTCAGCCATACACGTCGGATGCCCAGAAGTAGGTTTTCTGGCCATTTTTTATCATTCGATTCTATCATAAAACAGTTCGATTTTTACATCGTTGAAAAGGAAAAAAAATATGAAGAAAATGTTCTTATAATTTTCTTTCTATGTTAAGTAGTTTTCGAGAAAATCGTAATTTTTCATTTTTGCCTTATTTTGCTCTCTTTGTCATTGTAATAAGTAATTTATATTTCTGTCTCAGTTCCTTGTAAAATTAAGAAAAATTTCATTTTTTTTACGTAAAACAAACAGTAGTTATTCAAAATCTATGTATTATAAATACCATATCTCTGTCTCATTTTTTTAAATTAAAATTAACCAGATATTTTAAGCATATGTAATGATTTTTTTTTTTATTGAATTTTAAATGAACAAGATAATGAAGGTAATGTCATGACATAATATTACTAAATCTTATAGAAAGATAACATAATAATAATGTTTATATGCCAGGAAAAAAATTTCAAAGAACTGGATCGATTTTGAAAATTTTTTCACTATTAATCATTAATGTTAGAAAGCTAAACAATTTTAAATGGACTTAAGGTATCTTATATGAGATCCGTTAGGCTATTGGGGACTTAAAAATGCCAAAAATTAACTACTCAATCGATTTTAAAAAAAATTTTCACCGCTAGTAAGCTAAAGTATTTGAATTAGTTAAATTATTAAATGATGTCCGTAAGACCCTCACGGACTGCCATAAGTTATATGACCAGCCAAGATCCATTGATCCCATAATTGTAAAAAATAAACTAGCCGACCAGTTTTGAAAATTTTTTCACTGTCAAAGATCTAAGCTATTTTAGATATTTTAGATAGATATAGATTACGTAATGTAAGGTCCGCCAGGGTTCATGGGACCCAAAAGTGTCAAAAATAAAGTAACCGACCGATTTTGAAAATTTCTTCGCTGTTAGAGAGCTAAACTATTTTAGAAAGATATAGATTACCTTATGCAAGGTCCGCTAAGGTCCATTGGATCTAGAAGTGTCAAAAATACAATAAGCGACTGATTTTGAAAATTTTTTCACTGTCAAAGAGCTAAGCTATTTTAAATAGATATAGAATACGTAATGTAAGGTCCGCCGGGGCCCATGGGACCCAAAAGTGTCAACAATAAACTAACCGACCGATTTTGAAAATTTTTTCACTGTTAGAGAGCTAAACTATTTTAGATAGATATAGATTACCTTATGTAAGGTTCGCTAGGGTCCATTGGATCTAAAAGTATCAAAAATACAATAACCGACTGATTTTGAAAATTTTTTTACTATTACAGAGGTAAACTATTTTAGATGGATTTAACTTACATGTTGTATGAGGTCGGCCAGAGTCATGGCATCTTTTAAGCGCCAAAATAAACTAACCGACCGATTTTGAAAATTTTTTCACTGTAGAGAGCTAAACTATTTTAGATAGATATAGATTACCTATGTAAGGTTCGCTAGGGTCCATTGGATCTAAAAGTATCAAAAATACAATAACCGACTGATTTTGAAAATTTTTTTACTATTACAGAGGTAAACTATTTTAGATGGATTTAACTTATATGTTGTATGAGGTCGGCCAGAGTCATGGTATCTTTTAAGCGCCAAAATAAACTAACCGGCCGATTTTGAAAATTTTTTCGCTGTTGGAGAGCTAAATTATTTTAGATAGTTATAGGTTACGTTATGTAAGGTCCGACAGAGTCCATGAGACCCAGAAGTGTCAAAAATAAAATAACTGACCAATTTTGAAAATTTTTTCACTATTGCAGAGGTAAACTATTTTAGATAAGTACTGTATGTTATTTGATATCCACAACTGTCCTGCGGTTGCAAATGCGGTATAGAGAACTACACAACGGGTTTTAAAAATACTTTTACTGTTAGAAAGATAAAATATCCTATATATATATATATATATATATATATATATATATATATATATATATATATATATATATATATATATATATATACAGGGTGTCAGAGAAATAGGTATTGTCCTTTTAAGGGGTGACTCATAGCACCCTGTAGACTCTAAAACACCACAGGAATTTTTTCTGAATTAACAGTTTGATAAAATCGAAAATTTTCTGGCTCAATGATGTTCCCAATTTTTTCTAAGTACGGCTCTGACCAAATTATGCATAAATACCTTCTTACTATCAAAGATACAAAACAATTTTATTGATTAAAATTCAACAAAATTTTACAAACATGTTTACTTCTAGTTACTATTTATTACAAATAAAACATAAATATGTACAGTGTCTCACAGCTAAAATCGGACAAAACTTTTTCATAACTTTTGGGAATGATTTTCATTTAGGTAATTATTTATTGTAACTGATCATGTCTCAGATTTTGTTATTTTTCACACCACCCAGGAGGTATAACAAAAGGCGCATTTTTTAACGTGGTTTCCTCTTTAGGTCTCGCCCTAATATTACTCACTTTTCGAAAGTGAGATAACTGTTGCGTTGTACTATTATGGACGCAAACCAAAAAGACCTCCGGAAATTGCCGTGGGGGAGGCCAGTTTGGATTTATTTACATAGTTACATAATCATGTTTTTAAATGAGTGAAGAAAAACTTCATGACAGACAAAGATAAGACAGATGTAGATAAAAGGGTTCTTTTTGCTTGCGTGGATATTATATATTTTCGATTGTTTACACCAGTGCTCCGCAACCTTTTCTCACCTACGACACACCAAAATTCTTCCTAGAATTCGACGGTACACCAAAAGCTAAAATATATAGGTATTAAATTGATACACAAATTTTACAATAAATTTTTGTTTTTTATTTGAAAAGTATACATACATAAAATTATAACATTTTTATTTTTACGCAATCTTAATAATTATTATAAAATAATAATGTGTTAATGTGATACCTGTGCTTGTTTCAATGAACATAAAATTTTTATATTCGGCTCGATTTTTGACAGCGCAACCCGAAGTTCTTGGTCGACCTTTTAAACATGACCGCTTGTCATTTTTAATTAATACAAGAGTTGAAAAATTTTGCTCACATAAATATGTCGTCGAAAATGGAAGTAGTGTTAATATTTCTTTGTCGGAAATGCGAGGATATTCTTTTTTAACGTAAATCCAGAAAACATCTAATGGAACTTCGGAGAAGTGAAGTTTTAAAGTCATGTTATTATTTAAATCTATAAATTCCTCTCGAATTTGCAGAGGCAGTGCTTCCGTAGAATTTATTGCATTGGTTGCAAAAGGATTTCGAATCCAATTCTGCTGAAGCATACTTAAATGTTGTTGGGCCAGATCCACAATTAATTGTTTGTTTTCAAGTGTACTATGGTTGGTCCTTTGATACATTTCCAAACATCCGTTTTGTAACTCTTTCTGCCAAAGTTCGAATTTTTTTTCAACCCTTGTAATTTGTCGGAGCACGTCAATATATTCTCATTTCGACCTTGCAATTTTTTATTAAGTTTATTCAAATGTTCGAATATATCAGCCATGTATGCAAGTTTGGCTATCCAGTAATCATCATCGAGGTGCTGGTATAGTTCGGGCATATTTTGATTTGAAAGAAACTCACGCACCTCGTGACGAAGCTCAAACAATCTAGCCAAAACTTTGTCTCGAGATAGCCAACGAATTTCAGTATAAAACAATAAGGATTCATATTCGGCTCCCACTTCTGCAAAGAGTATTCCAAAGATTCGAGAATTTAGAGCTCTTGATTTAATTATGTTTACGATTTTAATACATTTATTCATCGTGTTCAAAAGTTCCTCCGGCAAATTCTTGACCATCAATGCTTCTCGATGTATGCAGCAATGTGTAAATTGTAACGTCGGATTTTTTTGTTTTGCACAAGAGACAAAACCCTTTTTACTACCCGTCATTGCCGCAGCGCCATCCGTGCAAACAGCAATACAATTGCTCCATTGAATATTATATAAATTGAAGAAATCATCGGTTACTTGAAAAATTTCTTCACCGGTAATTCGCTCTGGAATCTCCTTACAAAATAAATAATGTCCTCGTCAACGAAACGTACAATAGCTATCAGCTGTGCTTTATTTTTAATATCCGTTGTTTCGTCGATCTGAAGCGCAAATTTTTCAGCTAATAATAGTTTTCTAATCAGTGTTCCTAAAATATCGCTTGACATATCATGGATACGTCTTTTAACAGTATCGGCAGACAACGAAACTTTATTCACTTCCTTAACTTCATTGGGCCCAATCATAAGTCGAACAATTTCCATGCATGCTGGTTTAATAAGTGTTTCGCCGATAGTATGTGGTTTCTTCTGACGTGCAATTAATTTTGCAACATGGTAGCTAGCTTCTAAAGCCTTTTCAGAAGCTATAACGGCCGATTTCATAAATTTCTTCTGTTTTTTATTTTGTTCTAAACACCTCTTAAAATATTCTCTGTCTTTGTTAGCGTAGCTGGGATGATTTGAATATAAATGGCGATTTAATTTACTGGGTACCATTGACTCGTTTGATAGCTGTTCGCCGCAAATGATGCACTGTGGCTCTGGAGCCGTCTCGTCACGAAACCACGAGAATCCATATTTAATGTAGTCTTCGTCGTACTTTCTTTTCACTGTCTTTGGTTTTTTTGTAACACTTGTGCTGGGTTCTTCATCATGTGTACGTGAAGATGAATCTTTTCCACGTAAAAATTTATCCATATTTAAACGAGTATAAAACTAAATATGTATCAATTAAAACAGTGACAGCTCTGCACACGACAGTAATGGCGGACGAGTGGACGTGATGTAACCCGTGCAAATGGAGTATAACGCATGCGCATGAGTTTTCAGCAACGCGTATAACGGTCATTTTTCTTTATGATTAATTTAGTGCGGCCATGGTGTGTACCGTGTGTACCAAGGGACCAAACTAGAATGTCTATCAAACTGTTCCACTTGTAGCCAGTGAGTGACGTAAAATCTCCCCACTATGTTGTGTAGGTACACACTGTTTGCAATGGTGTTGGTTTGGTGTTTGTTTCTGTGTGCGTATTCACACACACTACTACAAAACACCTATTATGGGACAGACCAACCTGTCCAATTCAAGTAACAATGTCTAACAATGTATTACAGTGCACTGTGTTCGGCGACGGACACCGACTGACTACATGTCTTAAACCGTGTCTGGCACACTCTGGGCTCACCACTAGTTACAATTTTCTACACTTACTCTGAGGACTTGCTGTGTACGGTGTATACAGACTACAGAGCAAACTACGCAGTTTTCAACAGTTAGCACCAGGTGCTGGGGGATCACTGAAAAGTTATTTAGTTATAATAATTATTCTATACTATATTTTGCAAAATAGACAATATTATGAAAAATAATTTGCCATTTTGTCATTGTGTATATATTAAATACATAATGAAAAATTGTAAAATGTCAAATACATAAAATTTGACCGCGGCACACCTGTATCCGACTCACGGCACACCGGTTGCGGAGCACTGGTTTACACTATCTATGTACATAATTATAATATTATTAATCAAACTACTTAAATAATAAAAATGTAAATTATTTAAAACTACTTGTGCGATAATAATAAATAAATGCTGGAATTAGTTTCCACGGACCCAAAGATATACCTTGAATATTCTTGAACACAAATTTATATAAAACAAAATCAAAAATTTAGCACTATTCAACACACAGTTCACTATTTACAAACTTATAAACTAATATTTCCACATAAAAACTACACTGTTTTCAAACAACTATTTTATTTAAACTAAAATTAATATATTTACAAAAAATTTATAATATAACGAAACAATGAAGACGCACATATGTGTTTAAATTGAATTCCAGTATAAGCAAGTCCTTTACACATGGTACTGTTGTACATACATAAATACGCTCGAATGACAAAATTAGGTTCGTTATAGGTATGATAGCTATCATAGCTATTACCAGTGGGTTGTATGCTCAGTTGTATGGACCAGTATGGACAGTTGCTCGTCTGACTGATAAAGTTATAGCAGCCTAACATATACAAAGAAAGAACCTATACGCTATTCAAACTGGAAAGTGTATTTATTTTTTTCTAACTGAAAAATAACTTCAAGGACATTTAGGTATTTGGTGCTTCTTTGTTATAGTTATAAACAGTTGATGTGAATTGATTGGCATACACAAAATTTTGTACTATGTTATCAGTACATGTAATTAAGTACACTTTAGTACAAAATTTATTATTTTGATAAATAATTTCAAGTAAATTATTTTACAACTATTTTAATGTGTACATATTACTGAAAATATGAGATTAGTTAATAGTCCAGTAGCACTAATTTTAAGCCCTATCTCATTAAACATTAATTTTAGAATAGATATAAAAATTTTTTAAAAAGAGATTCTGTAGGGATTGCCGAGGAGAACATTTGTGCAAAATGTTAACTCCCGGAAATGTTTTTTTTATATTGTGTTTTTAAATGTTTAAACATTCATGAATAGCGTTTTTTGACCTTTCACCGCTTACGTAGCGAAAACGGTGATAGATACATTAAAAAGTGTTAAGACCTTTTTTGTAGAGAATTGAATTTTCTACCAAAAAGTCAGCGAGAGCACCTGTACAAGATAGACAGAAATGTACAAGATGTACAGATAGATAGGAATGTATCTATCACCGTTTTCGCATCGTAAGCGGTTCAAGGTCAAAAAACGCTATTCACGAATGTTTAAACAATATAAAAAAACATTTCCGGGAGTTAACATTTTGCACAAATGTTCTCCTTGGCAATCCTTACAAGAATCACTTTTCAAAAAAATTTTGTCTATTCTAAAATTAATGTATAGATAAAATTTAGTGCTACTGGACTGTAACAGTTTCTTTTTCGCATGAAATTTATTCATAATATTGTACGTATAAAAAATATTTCAATTTTTAGTTGAATTTTTTGAGACACATTGTACGCAATGTTTACAATTTATAAAAAATGAACACAATTATTGCTGTTTTCAAAAAAGGTCGTTCCCAGATGTTTTTTAAAAACAAAATTATCTTACAAACATGAAATGGTCAGAGCCGGATTAAAAAAAAATTTTAAGGGCCCCTTTTTTTAGTATCAAATTTTTTTAAAAAACACTTTTGGTTCAAATTTGTTGGCAAATATTAATTACATAAGTGAGATCTACCCACTGCTTTCGTACGAATACTTATATTCCGGACATCCCCTGTCTATATAGGATAGAAATAAGAAATAAGCTACTGAACCGATTCTCAAAATTTTCTTATTGCTAGAGAACTAACTTATTTTAGATGGATAGCACTATGCTGTACAAAGTCCGTTCGGGGTCTTGGGTCCCAAATATACCAAAAATAAATTACCCAGCCGATTTTGAAAATTCTTTTACTCTTAGAAAGCTAAACTATTTTAGATGGGTATAAAAATGAACTACCCAATCGATGTTGAAAATTTTTTCACCATTAGAAAGTTAAACTATTTTAAATGGATATATGCGCCAAGCGTCTTATGCGAAAAAGCGCCAAAAATTAACTACTCAACTGATTTTGAAAATCTTTTCACTCTTATACGTTGTTCACACCTAAGTAAGTAGATTAGTAGATTAGTAGTTAGTAGTTAGTAGAACAACTTAGTAACTTACAAGTAAAGGTCCCGAGGCCGGACCTATCGATTTTGTTGAAACTTAAATATGTTGTAGAACACTAAAAACTAAGGGATACGTATTTTTTTTTATCTGCGGAAAAACGGTTTGAAGGGGTGAAATCGCCCTCCAAAAATTGGGGTAAAAATTTAATTTTTCAAATATCTCGAAAACAGTAAGAGATAGAGCAAAAGTTTAAATTGGCGATATTGCTCTTTTTTAAAGAGCTATCTATTGATATGCAATTTGTTCATATTACATCAACAGGGGTGGTTGGGGGTTAAAATTTGGGGGTTAATTTTGCAAAAAGAGGGTGAAAAATAAATAATATAAAAATTTTGTTTACAGATTTGAAATCTACGTCAAAAAATCTAATTTACCTATTTTTGCTCAATGCCCTAATATTAAGTCTAGGGGTAGTTAACTAGAGGGTGGCTATGTCGCATAGTCGTACTATTTGGGTATTTCAAGAAGTTCTTCTTCATGGAAAATAGCTTAAGACAATTAGAATAACGTAGAAATGAAATTCTCGAATTCAAAATTGAGTTTGAGCAAGATTGGGGAGGGGGTGAGTCACTCTCTTAAATTACGTACTAGTTTATATACACTAATTTTTGCTATTAACACACTGATAGTGGGTAAAATAATGTCACAATAAGTGGTTCTGAAGTTGGACTATCATATGTAAGGTCCTTATTAGGTTTGTTTTTTAATGGATATTATAGTTTTCCTTATCGAAAATTATCGATACCGAAAATTACATACCCTAACCTAAAATAACGAAACCTAATAAAAACCTTACATACGATAGTCTAACTTCAGAACCATCTATTGTGATATTACTACCCCCTGTCAGTGTGTTAATTGCAAAAATTAGTGTATGTAAACTAGTATGTAATTTAAGAGGGTGACTCACCCCCTCTCCAATGTTGCTCAAACTCAATTTTGAATTCGAGAATTTCATTTCTCCGTTATTCTAATTGTCTTAAGCTATTTTCCATGGAGAAGAACTTCTTGAAATACCCAAATAGTACGATTATTCGACATAGTCACCCTCTAGTTAACTACCCCTAGACTTAATATTAGGATATTGAGCAAAAACAGGTCAATTAGATTTTTTGACGTAGATTTCAAATCTGTAAACAAAATTTTTATATTGTTTATTTTTCACTCCCTTTTTGCAAAATTAACCCCCAAATTTTAACCTCCAACCACCCCTGTTGATGTAATATGAACAAATTGCATATCAATAGATAGCTCTTTAAAAAAGAGTAATATTTCCAATTTAAACTTTTGCTCTATCTCTTACTGTTTTCGAGATATTTGAAAAATTAAATTTTTACCCCAATTTTTGGAGGGCGATTTCACCCCTTCAAACCGTTTTTCCGCAGATAAAAAAAAATACGTGTCCCTTAGTTTTTAGTGTTCTACAACATATTTAAGTTTCATCAAAATCGATAGGTCCGGCCTCGGGACCTTTACTTGTTAGTAAAACAACTTAGTAGTAAGTGGAACAGGAAAAAAATATTACAATGGGTATTCGTTGGTGTAAAGTAGTAAAATAATTGCCTGCTATAAACGTTTGTGTATTTGTATTAAATATGCTATAGTACATACATAATTATATGTATATTCTTAGGTAAAAAATAAACAAGTCAAGTGCAAGTTATACTTACACAAACAGTATTCCGTACAATCAGTTGTTTTTATGGGTTTAATGTAGTAATATATAAATAAGTGAAAGTATAGATAAAATATTTTCTTGACGATTACATTTTATTTCTAAAATAAACCATAATTTTCGATTTCAAAACGATCTTATCTTTATCTCGGTCTGATTATAAGTACTAAAAATAAACAATGATATGTACTGGATGAAATATTTATTACAAAAAATGTTTTAGAAATATACAATGTTCATATATACATATATAATGTTTTAGAGATTTTTAGAGTTACCATTTTTATTGGTTTTTATCACGTTTCTGTCATTCTCCATAAACATATCTTTTATAAAAAAAAAAGATATACATATACCGTTTATTATCGCCGCTGTATACGAGATGGCGTTGATTGTACTTGGAGTGTAGAGTCCCTATACTGTCTAAAATAAAATCGTGTCACGAGTTTTCATAGTTCGCCATTTTTCATCATAGATTCATCTAATATAAATTGGAATAAAATAAAATATTGAACATAGAAAGAATGATTAAATTAAAAAATTTTAATTGTTCATTAATACATAACTTAGTAACAATAATTATGTACTCAAACATATGATAATTAATTTTGACATTTATTTGATAAAAAATGCCTGACATGTCCCATTTATATTCGTCTTTGAAAACAAGTGGCAGGGACATGGTTTTTATCAGGTTATATCTCAGGCCGGAAATGAACCATTTATGTATGGCAGAATCAAAATTATCGAATTAACTTTTAGAATATAGATGTCGCGACTAAAGTTCTCTAATTTTTAACCGATTTACGGTCATTGGTGGTATAACACGTGCACCAACGACCATGACTATCTCTGATACTACGCTGTAGGACGTCAATAATTTCACACAAAGTGTATTAGCTCTATACCTCTTTAAGTTATCTCTTAAAAATAACCCCTAAAAAGGCTAGTTAGCTGCATATCTATAATTGGGCCACCACTCTCTACCTCTATGCTAAATTTCAAATTGTTATGTCGAATAGTTTCACAGCAAATCGCCTCTGACAGGCGGATGGACAGTAAAATTATTACATAAGTGTTCCGTTTTGTCAGTTTTGGTACGGAATACTAAAAAGCTGGTAAAAGTTTATTCAGTGTATGAATTTTGTTTAGATATATCTACACTGTTAAGAATATTTCCAAAACGATTTTGATAGTATACCCATATATTAATATTCTGTACATGTAGGTATATTGTAATTTTTTTAATTATAATGTCTATGTATTATAGCATTTTGCTATGTGTATACACATAGCAAAAAATATTCCGCAATTTTACAAATTTTCCGTTGTAAAACTAAAATTGTGAAATTAAAATAATTTAACGTGTCAAAAAAATAAATAAATGTATAACTAAATAAAGAAATAAAAATTTCCATGTTAAATTAATTGTTTAAAAATACAAAAATTCATAAACAAATTCAAATGAACAAGCCGCCTATGGACGCGACATCCAATGTGACGTAAACAAATATAAAAAAAAAAAAAAAAAATAAAAATAACTAGAAACACTTACATTAGTAAGCAGGATAGAATGGTTATTTAAATGCGGATAACAAGAAACACAAACATTTTAATAATCATTTTTGATGTCACTAAAGAGGGCAAAATCTATGGATGTTTAAAATTTATATAAATTAAATAGAAAAAAAGGCTTTTTTATATTCAAATATCACAATAATATTTACAATTACTATGTTGTACAATTTGTATATTTAAAACAATGAATATAATATTCACTTAGTTATATTAATTCAGACTAATTTAACATAATATCCAACCACTTACTTTTTTTTAACAGTGTATCTTTGGATATCAATTGGGTATGTATTTTGTTCACAATACACAAACGTTTATTGCGGGTAATTTATTTCACTACTTATATACCGACGAATATTCAATAGTATGCATAAGGTGGAATATTGTGAGACTTCGCTCAAAAGAATATGAATATATTGTCATATAGATATCTGTGTGTATCCGAGTGTATATATCTAACAACATATTCATATTCACTTGAGCAGAGTCTCACAATACTCAGTCTTATGCATACTATTGATTGTTATATTTTTTTCCTGTTCCACTTACTACTAAGTTGTTTTATTAAGTTACTAAGTTGTTCTACTAACTACTAATCTACTTACTTAGGTGTGAACAACGCTTTAGAAAACTGAATTATTTTAAATGGATACATGTTTTAGATGAGATCCGCCAGTGCCCAATATTTGGAAATTCGCTATGTTGTGCAGATTCTGCGACAGGGGTATTTTCACATTACAGTTTTATCATATAAATATGATAAGAGTTTTTACAATATACCGGAAAGTATTGGCGACGCAAAGATTCTTACTCGCACGTCTGGTGGTAAAATTAGAAGCTATATTAAGGGGGGCCACTAGTGTGACCGCCTGAAAAAAGGTGATTTTTGGGAATTTTTTTAAAGAAAACTACTGTATGGAATGTTTTAATATTTTAAGGATATATTCGTTGATATGTAATAAATTTATGATAAAATTTTTGGACCAAAAAATTGAAAATTCAGTGAGTTATTCGCGATCTCCCAAGGCTCCAGAAAAAAAGTTCCACAGCTGCAGTGATAGCGACCTTCACAGTGCCTGAAATCAAAAAAAAACCAAAAAGCCTATTAAACTAGAAAGTATTGCCCGTGCCATGAACCTCAATCGAAGGAAAAAAGTTGAAATTTAATAAAATGGCGGAGTTTTTTAAAAAAAAGTTTTAAATTTTGCGCGAAAATTTGATGATTTTTGGTCTGCAAAAATTAGATTTTTTATTCGATCGGAAAACTGGAGGTTCATGGCACGAAGAAACATATATAAAAGAAGTTGAAATAAGAATCAAATCGATCGGATGATTTGTCTTCGAGTTATAACTGCAGCTAATTTGAAAAATGTAGTTTTTCTCTACTTTACCTTTTAGTTTTAATCATTGAGAATTTTTACTCAAATTATTTACGATGTACTCACTATAACGCTCATAATAAAACTAGATGAGTCTTTTAAATGTGTCAGGGTCTAGCTTCTCCACAACATGTGACTGGCAACCGCGTCCAGAAACTCCCGAACTATCAACCTTCCTACATTTCTCAATACCTCAAAGTTAACAATAAAAATCAAAATCTGCTCTTCGGATGGCTGTAACTCAAAAACTATTTGAGATATGCACTTGAAATTTTAGTATGTTATTTTTAAAGGTATAGACTATCGAAACATTAAAAAAAAAAAAATTCGAATTTTTTCAAAATGTCACACTAGTGATCCCCCTTAAGTAAAAATATACGTATACGTAAATTGACGGTATAAAATCTAGTAACTTGCACATACTTAAATACATATTTCTATGCCAATTGAACGTATATGTACGAGGCATGTTTTTAAAGTAAGTACCGTTTTGATATAAAAAAATCGACAAGTAAATTTTTCAAACAAAACTTTATCTGAAATAGCATTCTTTCCTCTACTTCTCTACATAATTTCCATTATTATTAAGGCACTTGTCGTGTCTTGGGACCAGCTTTTGTATGCCGTCGTCAAAGAAGCTTGCCGCCAGACTGGACAACCACTGCTGCACAGTTTCCGATAATTTAAATGTTCGGACACAATTTCGTAGAGAACACTTCTTGATACAGCAGGAAATTTTTCAGCTAAAGACGAAATTGTGAACCGTCTGTTCTCTTTCACTTTATAGTCCACTTTTTGAATGAGATCATCGGTAATGACTGAAGGTCGCCCACTAGGGATGGAAAAGGCGCGCGCAAAATCGATTCTCGACTTTAAAATCGACTTTCATTTTTTCGATTCTCAAAGTCGATTAATTGACTCTGAAAGTCGACTTTTCGACTTAAATCGACTTTTCAAAAATTTATTAATTTATTTATAGAAACTATTAAGTATATACTTTAGACAATCTGTACTGTATTAAGTATGTTTTAAACAATTTATTAAATAATGAACATATAATTTTTAAGAATTTAACAAGAGATAATTTATCAATAAATTGCACGCGATTTGGAATTGAACATTAAAATTAAAATTAAAATGGACGGTAGAATTAATGGATCGATTCGTATCGGTGTAAGCCAAAGACGCTTGTACTCATTTTGAATCAATTTACACTTGTTTTGATATTTACATCGACGTATACGCTGTATATATCGGTATACAGCGTATACGGAATACGATATACACCGAACGCTAATACTTGAACCTTCTCTCTAGAACATAGAAAGTGAGACAGGTATATACAAAAATGTCAAAAGCAAGCCAAAGTGATTCAAAACAAGTACAAATTGATTCAAAATGAGTGGAAGCGGCTTTGGCTTACACCGATACGAATCGGCCCAATGTTAAACTACTATTTAATTAATGTTAAGCTAATGTTTTTGCACGATTTATAAATGCACATTGCACATACGCAAAAAGTCGAAAAGTCATCGAGTGAGAGTCGATTCCAGGTCGACTTGACGTGACTGAAATCGATTCTAAAAAGTCGATTATTTTTAGTAAATAATCGACTTTCGACTAAAGTCGGAGTCGACTTTACCATCCCTATCGCCCACTTCGTTCCTCATCATGAACGTTTGTGCGGCCATCTTTGAAGGCCCTAACCCATTTCCGCACCATTCCTTCACTCATAATGTTTTCACCATAAACTTCACTGATTTGACGATTAATGTCAATTGCTTTTAAGCCTTTAGCATAGAGAAAACGAATCACAGCACGCACTTCACAGTCGGCGGGATTCTCGATAGTCAGCGGCATTTTAAAATCACGTAAACAAACGAAGACTCGATCAAACGGCGTCGTAATGGCGTCTGTGGCTTCCCAACTGATGTAGCTACACTACGCGCATGCGCTAAACGGCAACTGCAGCGCTGCGGCGGCGTAATTTAAAAACGGTACTTACTTTAAAAACATGCCTCGTATATCTTTTACTTGATACTGTTTCTAATATTACCACTAAAAGTGGGTATGTAATCTTTTAGTTAGAGTTCTTATAATAAGAGTTAGGACATCAGCCATTTATAGGGAAAATTAAGGGCTTTCATACAATAAATGTCCTAAGACGTAAAACGTAAGGAGTTGTTCCATATAGTGACTTTGGATGAAGCTTTGTGCAGTTTTTTTGAATGTAGGTACTTTTGAAAATCATTAAAATTGCTGAAAATACAAAATCTGTTTTAATTTTTTTTTTTATTATTAACAAGGAATGTTACGGGGGTGCACCTCTGTGTTTTGTTTATTCTTTCATATGTTTATAGAACATCAAAAAATAAGGGACACGTATTTCTTTTAGTGGCGGTAAAATGTCTGAAGGAGTGAAACCTCTCTTCAAAAATTGGGGTAAAAATTTAATTTTCTAAATATGTATCTCGAAAATGGTAAGAAATAGAGTAAAATTTTAAATTGGCGATATTGCTCTTTTTGAAAAAGATGTCTGTTGATATGCAATTTCTTTGAATTACATCAACAGGGATGGTTGGTTAAAATTCAGGGGTTAATTTTGTGAAGAGAGGGTAAAAAATTCAGTGTATTAAAATTTTGCTTGCAAATTTCAAATCTACTTAAACAAAATCTAATTGACCTGTTTTTGCTCAATTTCCTAATATTAAGTCTAGGGGTAGTTAACTAAGGGGTGACTATGTCGAAGTAGTCGTACTATTTAAATAGTTCAAAAAATTCTTCTTCATGGAAAATAGTCTAAGACAATTAGAATGACGTGAGAATGGAATTCTCGAATTTAAAATTCAGTCTGAGCAACACTAGAGGGAGTGAGTTACCTTTTTAAATTACAAATTAATTTTCACACACTCATCTTTACTATTAACATACTGGTGGTGGGTAATAATGTCACAATGTACATGTGGTGGGTAATAATATAAGTGCTTCTAAAGTTCTACTGTCGTATGTAAGGCATTTTTTATGTTTGACTATAAAATAATGATACTTTTCGTTATCGTTAACTTTTGATCATTTTTGAAGGCTTGAGTGAAGCAAATTATAGGCATTCTAAACATATTGCGACTATTAAAATATCGTTATTGAAAATTATCGATATTGAAAATAACGATATTTTCAAAATGAATAATCCGATAACGACAGCTCGACTTTAGAAGCACGTATTTTGACATTACCCACCGCTAATGTAGCAATAGTATAAATGAGGGTATGAGAACGTAATGTAATTTACAGCCCAACCAACATAAGCTTGCCGGTCAGATGCGCAAATGAAGGAGTACGACAACAAGAATTAAACATATAACATATATGCATAAAAGTGTGATAAAAGTTGTTTGTCTACTGCACATAAAACCTTGACCGGCAATCTTATGTTGGTTGAGCTGTAAAAGGGAGACTCGCCCCTCTTTCCGATGTT